>OY282593.1:29176939-29576939 GCA_958298965.1 Chrysolina haemoptera
CAAACTTGTTTTGTAGAAAACGGTGTCAAGTATCAAACAGATATAATTCAACGGTTGTAGGGGGTAGTAGTTGTTTTCTGTTAGATACTTGCCGACATGTACCTAATGTATAGGTGTTTTGCGGAAAATTGGATTATCTAATTAATTTTTTATCATTAATTAGCTGAAATCTTGATAAACACATGGGTCAGAGGGCAAAACCTGGGTAGAAGCTAGGCCAGGGGCTTAAAGATATCTGAGGCCTTGGCCAGACTTTCACCATATTTTTCTTAGCATGTATTCAAGATCCTTGATACATTTAATTGTCATGGAAAATGGGTATGACTTTGAGAAGATCCTATTTTTTTTCCTGCAGGAAGGTACAGTAACGTAGAAGTATGAGTTATAATAATATTATGAAATTATATAATTATAATAAAATATTGTATAATCAATATTTTCTCGTGTAACTCAGGTTATTTTATTTTGAAAAATTGCCAACATGTTTTTGAACTCTTGGCCTTGGAAGGCATTCGAAGAAGGCCTGACATTTCGAGTTAAGTTATGGCTATTAGAGCTCTTTTCATAAAAAAAAACAACGTTCAAATCAGTCAACAAATAAAAAAGTTACAGGGGTGTCTTGCTTGGGTCACTCTGTACATGCTTGAGTTGTATTACTATTGTATATCAATTCTGGAAATTTTGCAAAATCCTTATATCCCAGTAGATACGCTTAAAAGATACTTGTTTAGTGAATAGTATTCTTCCAAAAAAACAATTTAGTTTTATAATATAGGTATAATAAAAAAAATTATTTTTCAAAAAAAAAAAAACAGACAAGACTACTGGAAATAGATAAGCTGTCTGTTGAGTGTGCTTGATACCTACTTTCTGTTTTTCAGCTCAACCTCTGTTGTGATAAATCAATTTATAAATATCTGAAAGTGTGTTAATCAATTCAAAAGATTTAACTTATTTATTTGGCATATGAAATATAAATAAAAATATAGACGTGTCAATTACAAATAGCTGTAGATTTTTTTACAGCTACCTCATCAACTTTGGAAAACTATTCATTGAAATGTTTTTTCTTTCAGTTTTAAAACTGTTGACGTATGAAACGAGCAGTTCTATAGTTCTATAAATTATTACTCACTGAAAATGGCCAATATGATATCTTTGATCAGAGTGAAAATTATAGTATGAATGTCAAGTCTGCATTGTTCCTATCATTGAAATCTATTATTATGGAATGTTCTTTATTTTTTCTTTGTAACGCACAAACATATTAAGAGTTCTTATAAATATTCAAGAATCAATTATTTTTTCATTCATAGAACAATACAATCTTCCGTAATTTATGTGTTAATATTTCCGCCGATACGTTCGAAATAAGCATTCAAAACCATCAAACAGAAATGCGATACCGCCAATTCCCTACCCAGAAAAACACCTAGAATCATGCTCATGCATAAAAACGACGGAGGTGCGTGGAATACGTCTCAAAACACATAAAATCTCATACCTTTTCCTTCCCACAACAATGTCCTTTGTCTCTACATGGTATTTTTCGCACGGCGGTCAGAGCGCATCTGTTGTTGCCGTTCGGGCACATTTCACGGCAGAACGACGCACGGCGTCGGCTTGCGTCGGCGTCGCGCGACCCTCTTCATGCTTCACGCGATCCTGAGTGCAAATGCCGTTTCGTCAACCTCGTTATGTGGAAGTGGACGCGGTATGTAGGACGCCAGACAAAGAAGGCTCGGGTGGGTGGTCGATAGCGTTATCGGCGCGATCAAATTTTAATTTGAATTATGGGACAAACGACTTTCGATTCGAGTGGAAAGGTGCTTGGCATAAAGAGCGTTTCGAAAGACTTTCACCCGGCATTCAAATTACCAGCCAGTAATCGAAAATGGAATATTGGAAGCGTTTTATTTAAAAAGTATCCCGAGGAGTTTAGAAACGCTTTACGAGATCTTTTTTACCATAACAAAGTTATTATAACAATTTCAATTACTGACAGTTCAAGACCTACTCAGCAGGATTTTTAACCACTAACACAAAACATTAACCCTAACGATATACATATTTGAAATATGGAGTTGTTATGCCACTACACTGCACTGCACTACACTACACTACACTACACTACACTACACTACACTACACTACACTACACTACACTACACTACACTACACTACACTACACTACACTACACTACACTACACTACACTACACTACACTACACTACACTACACTACACTACACTACTCTGCACTACACTGCACTGCACTACAGTACACTACACTGCACTGCACTACAGTACACTACACTACACTACACTACACTACACTACACTACACTACACTACACTACACTACACTACACTACACTACACTACACTACACTACACTACACTACACTACACTACACTACACTACACTACACTACACTACACTACACTACACTACACTACACTACACTACACTACACTACACTACACTACACTACACTACACTACACTACACTACACTACACTACACTACACTACACTACACTACACTACACTACACTACACTACACTACACTACACTACACTACACTACACTACACTACACTACACTACACTACACTACTCTGCACTACACTGCACTGCACTACAGTACACTACACTGCACTGCACTACAGTACACTACACTACACTACACTACACTACACTACACTACTCTGCACTACTCTGCACTACTCTGCACTACACTGCACTGCACTGCACTACAGTACACTACAGTACACTACACTACACTACACTACACTACACTACACTACACTACACTACACTACACTACACTACACTACACTACACTACACTACACTACACTACACTACACTACACTACACTACACTTACACTAACACTACATTACACTACATTACACTACACTACACTACACTACAAAACACTACACTACTATACTATACTACACTACACTACACTACACCACACCACACCACACTACACTACGCTACACTACGCTACGCTACGCTACGCTACACTACACTACACTACACTACATTACACTACACTACACCACACGGCGCTACACTATCAACGCTACACTGCGCTACACTGCACTACATTGCACTACACTACACTACACCTTGATGCAAACGAATAAACCTACTGTGAATAGCGCGGTAAGCTGAATGTCATTTTAGTCATGTGAGTAGAACAAGTAATTTAAGTTTTTAACTGACTCGGTTGTTACATGGTAGTTGGTATTGTTTAAGATATTTATCCATGCATCTCTTCTAGGAATAATTCAGATCAATATCCAGAAGTGAGGCAATAACTGGAAATATTTGGCCGTATTTCGGATTTTGATTGTTTTCAATAAAGAGTTGATTATTTACTGACCTTCATTTTAAAATTCAACAAATGGAAACTGGGTGAAATAAAAGTAATTTAGGCTTTGTAAAATGGCTAAGTAATGAAACTTTTGACTTCTGCCACCATTTTAAGTTGACTTATTCTGAAACTATGAATACTAAAGAATATCACTAAACTCTATTGTCCAAAAATCGATTGATAATGAGAAAACAGTTGAAATAGATACATTGCCGCTTATGACAAGAAAGACCTGATCTACATGGTATCAGTTCAACCAAACAGTTATAGATGTCGCACCATTCGCGCAGACTGCGAAATGAATCACCGAATTTGTAGGCATTTTGAAATTGATTATCATGGACTCGATTATTATCATATTTTCAACTCGAGCAACTGGGTAAGATACAGCAGGAGATAAAATGGTTTGAGAACTTTTACAGTATGAACACCTCACGAACACTAGTTGGCCTACTCCTCAACAGATGGCAAAGCTAGTTAAATTTCAAAAGTAACAATCTTAGTCCATAGGAACAATACGCTTTTCATATTTAGTTTGGATAGTCAAGGACACATCACTGAGTTTCATTGCTTTTATGGTATGAAATTGTATAAGGTATTGTTTAAACATTGAATTGTATTAACGTTGTTTGTCTGTCAATAATATGAACTATATTCCACCCACACCTAATTCGATTATTTTACAAAGCTATCAAAAATTAGTTTAACTACTCCACTATGGGTGACTCATCGCTACGTTCATCTAATCATTGGTTGAAGAAAACAATGAATAAATCATTCAATCATTGAATCATTGATTGAATTAAATAACGGAAATAAATCTTTCTATTACCAAATAAAAACATACTCAGGAACAAATTGGATTTTTGATTCCTGCGCCTATTTCGTGCCATCTATCATCGAATAGTCGAAGTTTAAAATATCCACTAACGATCGTAGAGGCACAGAAGTAGATAGCTTCTATTAACAGTCTGCGCGAAGGGTGCGACATCTATAATCATCTACTCGAACTGATAAAAAGTAGATTATTTGTTTCTTGCTATAAGCCTTAATCGAATTATGGAGAATAAATTGAATTCAGTGATATTCTTTAGTGTATATAAGTCAACTTGAAATGGTGGCAGAAGTCAAAAGTTCCATGACTAGGCAATGCCGCAATGCTAAAGGTACTATCAATAGTACCAAACACATTTTTTTTGGATTATTAAATTAAGAAACAAAGAGTAATGCCAGACATGGCAATGTCGTCGTAGATAAAAATGTCTAAACTAATTTCAACTTTCGGCATCCCTAGTACTTCATTCAAATTTGAATGACACTGAAATTAAACACTATGGGCTCCTCTTATGGAATTTAGCAGCTGATCACCATTAAATTGTTTCGTGCCTAAATTTGCAGCGCCATCTAGCGAGAACGCATTTCGCGAATCAAGATGCACAGAACACTAGTGTTCCGTGACACAACAAAATTCGAAATTGACTGTTACCCCTTAACTAAATATTTCCGTTTTTCATTTCAAACGATGAACTACCAACATTGACTAAGAGAACATGAGCAACTCTAACAATTATTTTATGAATACAGAATCAGTTATGACAGAAATGAAAATTGCAAGGAAGAACGTTTCCCTATGTTGCCAGTTCGGCATTTTTTACTTCAAATCTAATGACTAGACGTACCCGTGAGCAAGAATATTTCGATTTTTGAACCAAATCGATACTGGTAAAGAAAACGCTGATCATGTTTCAAAAGTTTTTAAAAATATGAAAAATGTTCATATAGGGCAAGTCTCTTCATGTGAAGACTTGGTCAACCCTTGAACAGATTTCAGCGAAACATCAAGGCTAAAAATTCATCCATCAGTTTCATTTTCCGTTGAATAATTTACAAGCACTTCAGTATTCCAAAAGTTTTTTGGTGCTTTCGAAAAAGAGATTTGATTAATTTTGTCCTGCCTCCTGTCTTTTATGAAAGTAGATTTCTTAAAAAATAGACATCACATTGGCGTTGGCAACACTGCTATGACTCGATCTTTTCTGTCATGGATGTCATGACGATTGTTGTGAAAATTTAAATCCGCTTCTTATCTATAGCACAGCATAATCTATAGATAATTGCTCGGATGCTCAGTGTTTTCAAATTCATCAGCTCAACAGATCGACTCGAATAAAAGCAGGAATGTCAAAAGAAGTTCATGTATTGTTGAATAAAAGATAACATTCAATTCTCTAGTCCGATATCCCAATTAGAGACTGAACTGGAAGTGGTCAGTTTTGTCTTGCCTTGCGACACTTCAATTCAAAGTAATTATATCAAGTTTGCCGTGGAACAATTTCTACTATTGTCTCAGCAATGACGTAGATAGTGACGTATTTCTAATTGATACTGCAATTTCAGAGGTAGGTTTTCACAGTGTTTACGCAAATAGGCAAACAATGTAGATTATTCGCCACAAATGAGATTATTCCGGGAAATTTTGAATTGCGGTTGGAAGTTTCGAATTTCGTTGGGACTTTTCAGCAGCCACAGTAGTTCGCGTGAAAGTTTCTGACGATAAATACTGTTTTTTCTTTTTTTCAGCGGACTGGAGAAAACTAGGATGACCCCTCCAACTGAAGAAAACCGTAAGAGAACACCAACAGATTATATTTTCGGAAAAGTTCTGGGCGAAGGAAGTTTCAGCACTGTTTATCTCGCTAAAGATGTGCACAGCAGTAAGGAGTATGCTAGTAAGTTCCTTAACACAGTATTCAAAGATTTTTCTCTTTATACCTATTAGAAGGTCGATAAAGTTATTGTTGTGAAAGTCCGAATGACAAATTTGCACATTCCAATCACTTCTGAGTTGTTAAATGACATGCAAATTTTTATACTGACCTACATTATTTTTGTGAATGGTAGATGTTTAAGTGTTTTCAACTTGCGTTTTTTGTCTATTTGCATAATTTGTATTCAAAGAAATATTCAATACGGAAACATTAAATTAAAAGACTATCAAAATAAAAAATAAAAAGAACATAATACCTCAATCGTAGACAATAATATCAAAAAGACCATATATGTATTTGATGACCAAAACCATAATCATCTTATATGCAAATGGTATGAAAAGTTCTCAAATCCACCAAATCATGAAGTTGTCAACTTCATGATGTCTGCAATTAAAATTAAATTTCCTGATTCTACAAGAAAATCCACATAAAATCACCACAAGTACCATGCTTATTAAACTTCTTGTTAATTGCTTGTGATATTTCCTCTCATTTTGTAAATTTTTTTCGAATATACTGGTTTATTTTGATTTTTGTTCGAAAATATGAACAGGATGCTCATAAGATCTGTTGTGGAAACATCTGCGGTTTAAAGACAAACTTTATTCGCTATTTTCCATCGTTCAAGATGAGTTGGAGTCTTTTCAGAATATCTATCAGATGTAGTTCAATGTCCAGCGTGGCTTTAGTCGGGGAAATAGTTGTTTTCTTTAGATATTACAAAAAAATCATATTTTTAATTTTTCAATTTTCATGGAGAATGTATCCCTTTTCAATTACTGGTTTATAATTAATAAACAATATGATAACACAGTGTTTTGTTTGATTTGCATTCAATAGCAGTGCATTCGAAATGCTCTTCTATTGATCAATAAACAACATTAATTATCATTTCAAATTACTGAAATCATACTAGGAAGTCATTATGACTTTCAAAGTAGAGTAACAAATATTAGCAATAACTGATAAAGATAAATAATAAACAAATAGATTTATGACAGAAATTTTATGTGTTAGGAATTTCATCAGTAAGTGACTGAAATAGATCAGTATTTGTTATAGGAAACATAGGAGAAATGTTTCTTAATCTTGGCGAGAATCTGATATGTCTCTCTGTCTTCAGTTAGATAAATGGTGAAACAATTCCTAGTATATAAGATGTTGTATATGTATACTCCACATACCTTTCACCTTATTCTAATTTTTCTAGTCAAAGTACTGGAAAAGGCTCACATCATCAGAGAGAAAAAGACGGAGTATGTGATGCGAGAAAAAGAAGTCCTCCGGCTACTTGGAAACTCTTGCCCCTATTTTGTTCGCCTATACTGGACTTTTCAGGATCCGAACCGCCTCTACTTCGTTCTGAGCTACGCCAAAAACGGAGACATATTAACGCAGATAGACAACCGCAAAAAATTCGACATCGAATGCGCTCGATACTACGCATCCGAGCTGCTCCTAGGCATAGAATTCCTGCACGACAAGGGCATTATCCACCGTGATCTCAAACCCGAAAACCTTCTGTTCGACGAGAACTGGCATTTGTTGATAACGGACCTTGGCAGTGCCAAGATTATGTCCGATGAACAACAGGGCGCAAACAGCGATAGCAACATCAACAGGCGGCGGAACAGTTTCGTAGGCACTGCGCAATTTGTGAGCCCGGAGATGCTCACCGACACTTCATCCTCGTACGAATCAGACTTGTGGGCCTACGGTTGCATAGTCTATCAACTGGTGTCGGGAGTGATGCCCTTTCGGGGGGGCAGCGAGTATCTCATCTTTCAGAAAATCCTCAAGTTGGATTATGCATTTCCAGAGGGGTTCGATAATCACGCCAGGGATTTGGTGAGATCGCTGTTGGTAATAGACGCAGATAAAAGACTGGGAGCGGCTGACGAAAGGCGGTATTTTAGTATTAGGCAACATGAGTTTTTCGGCAGTCAGAATTGGGATGATTTGGGGCCGCCGCCTAACCTGTCTGATGACTTTGACTCTGTGGCTGAAACCGAGATTCCCGATTATTTGGAGCCCGGTTTGGATGGGGAGAAGGCTTCCAGGCTGCATTTTGATTTGCTGTGCCCTAATCCAATGTTTACTACAAGGTAAAAAATTTGTGTGAGTGGAGTGAGTGGAGTGTGTGGAGTGAGTGGAGTGAGCGGAGTGAGTGGAGTGAGCGGAGTGGAGTGAGCTGAATGGAGTGGAGTGAGCGGAGTGGAGGGGAGCGGAGTGGTGCGGAGTGAGGGAGTGGAGTGAGCTGAGTGGAGTGAGCTGAGTGGAGTGAGTGGAGTGAGCGGAGTGGAGGGGAGCGGAGTGGAGCGGAGTGAGGGAGTGGAGTGAGCTGAGTGGAGTGAGCTGAGTGGAGTGAGCTGAGTGGAGTGAGCGGAGTGAGTGGAGTGAGCTGAGTGGAGTGAGCTGAGTGGAGTGAGCGGAGTGAGTGGAGTGAGCGGAGTGGAGTGAGCTGAGTGGAGTGAGCTGAGTGGAGTGAGTGGAGTGAGCTGAGTGGAGTGGACCGGAGTGAGCTGAGTGGAGTGAGCTGAGTGGAGTGAGTTGAGTGGAATGAGCGGAATGGAGTGGAGGGGAGCGGAGCGGAGTGAGGGAGTGGAGTGAGCTGAGTGGAGTGAGCTGAGTGGAGTGAGCGGAGTGGAGCGGAGCGTAGTAAGGGAGTGGAGTGAGCGGAATAGAGTGGAGGGTAGCGGAGTGGAGCGGAGTGAGGGAGTAGAGTGGAGTGAGCTGAGTGGAGTGAGCGGAGTGAGTGGAGTGAGCGGAGTGGAGTGAGCTGAGTGGAGTGAGCGGAATGGAGCGGAGGGGAGCGGAGCGGAGTGAGGGAGTGGAGTGAGCTGAGTGGAGTGAGCTGAGTGGAGTGAGTGGAGTGAGTGGAGTAAGTGGAGTGAGTGGAGTGAGTGGAGTGAGTGGAGTGAGTGGAGTGAGTGGAGTGAGTGGAGTGAGTGGAGTGAGTGGAGTGAGTGGAGTGAGTGGAGTGAGTGGAGTGAGTGGAGTGAGTGGAGTGAGTGGAGTGAGTGGAGTGAGTGGAGTGAGTGGAGTGAGTGGAGTGAGTGGAGTGAGTGGAGTGAGTGGAGTGAGTGGAGTGAGTGGAGTGAGTGGAGTGAGTGGAGTGAGTGGAGTGAGTGGAGTGAGTGGAGTGAGTGGAGTGAGTGGAGTGAGTGGAGTGAGTGGAGTGAGTGGAGTGAGTGGAGTGAGTGGAGTGAGTGGAGTGAGTGGAGTGAGTGGAGTGAAGTGGAGTGGAGTGAGTGGAGTGGACTGAGAGGAGTGAGAGTAATTTCTTTTTTTTTTAAATGTCAGAATTGACAGGTACAGCCAATCGAATTTAAAATAAAAACTGTTTTCAATATCCCATATGATGCGTATCTCAATGGTGACACTGTATATTAGCTAGACAGGTACCCCATTGAAACACCGTATTGAGGAACATCGTATAAGTTAATTTTAGAAGATCAAAACTTTGTTGAAAATTTACAAATTTGAAGTGTCGTTGGTTTGATAAAATTTGTGGAAATCTTATCATACATGAGGTGTAAATAATAATAATAAACGTACTTTATCGTCCAAGGTCTTTCAGACTTTCTAGACTTAGTGTTATATATTATAGATTTCCATCTAGTAATGACCAAGCCAATTAAAAAGAAAAAGAATCTGTGCTGAGAAGAATTCATTTTATTCCACAATTATTTATCAAAGACCACAGACTTTTATATCAATGACAAATTTCAATTATTACTTAGGAATACTTTAATACTGTCATTATTATTTTTAGTTTTAGAATGCTTTAACGCCATAGCACACCCCTACCCGTTTGCCCGCGTAATTGATAAAAATACCGTTCTGCACACAGAAAAAAATCCCTGCTCAGCCGCAAGATCACAGATCTCGCCCCCGAAGAGATCCAAGAGCGGTTACAAGGCCAAAGAAGGGACAACGTTTACCACGCCTTCGTCGAGGACAACCTGATCCTCAAACAGGGCTTCATCGACAAGAAGAAGGGGTTTTTTGCCAAAAGGCGGATGTTTCTGCTGACGTTGGGCCCTCATCTGTACTATGTGGATCCCGTGACGATGACGCTGAAGGGGGAGGTGCCGTGGAGCAGTGATCTCAAGACAGAAGCGAAGAATTTCAAGACGTTTTTTGTTTATACGGTGAGTACAGGGGTCCTAGAAGTGATACTGTCGATCATTATTGAAGCTTGAGTGCTATTGTCACTTGTCAGTGTCAAAAATTTCCATTGTGAAAATTGTCAATGATATATCAAAATAATAATCGATGATGGGATATTGGACGCCTGTGGTATCATTCGATGAGAACATGAAGTATTTTTCCCTTTACCACACAAGTAAAAAAATTGCTAGTAATTTTTTTAGATTTTTTACCTTGAAAAATCTGATTAGTCGGCCCTGGAAATGGAGATTCTTTCATGAAATTTGGTGTCCTAGTAGATTTTTCAAATGTCTACCTAATGAGAAAATGTAGATTTTCGGTGCTCCAGTCTTAAGTGGGTCACACTGTATCTCAGTTTGTTCCCTAAATTGAAATAAAAGTTAATTCACATTTTATTTTTTCTGTATTCCTTTTACATGTGATATTTCGCAGATGACATTGGATTCGCCTGACTATCTTTTTTTTTTTTTAGCCCAATAGAAAATACTACCTCGAAGATCCAGACGGCTATGCCCTGGAGTGGTGTAAAGCGATAGACGACGTGAAAAATTACTATTTCCCCGACTAGACTTTGGGAAAAAAACTCCAGCCTAGTGTCTACTCTTTTGGCATCTATTTATTCGTATAAATTAAATTAAATTATTTTTATAAATAGTTCCGATTATTCGTTAGACTTCGTCCAGTTAGATCGTATCGATATTGTATAAACCGTTATTAGTTATTGTCATCATTTCGCTATTTGGAAACTTCTATTTACATGACATGTACACACAGTTCATTATACACTTGTATTAGATTAAAACGTTGAAAATTTTGAATTTTGATTTTATTATGGAAGCTTTCCTACAGATTTCAATGAATCCTGCACATTTTTTGAATGAAACAATAACAGGGTGAGATGAAGCAAGAAGGTAGGTCACACAAGTTTGTTGAATATTACGTTTGAAATACGTATCAAAGGACTCATAAATAGTTCCAAAATTATATTTCAGATGGAAAACAGTTTGTCTTCAAATGTAGCACTAACAAAACTCATCTGTGGAATTCCACAAGGATCCATTTTAGGACCAATCCTTTTTCTCATTTATATAAATTCTTTCTCTGATTTAGATTTATTTAAAAAATTTAAATGTTGCTGATGATACCACAATAATATACCTGGTGTCCCAGACTTTGGAGCTATTGTGTCAATTTCTGTCAAACTACCCCTGAGAAACCACCCCCAACCTCAACTTTTCAAGTAGCACCCTATACATTTTCTTTTTGAATTGTGAACTGCAGTTAATTTAACAATGTATCACAACTGATATTTTGACAGATGTCCAACTGACAGGATAAGAGAGTTTGAACAATAACGTAGAAAATTCCTTAACACAGAAAAAACAGGTAACGGTTTTGAACCGAATACCTGTTTCGGAAATGGATAACTTCCCTCATCAGAAAGTGTCTGACGTGAGAGTCGGGCAGAAGAATAACCAAAGTAATCACGCGCGTTTTGGCGGCGCTCTAGAACCCGGAAAACTGAACAAACTTTGGAGGGATACTATATGCCGGCTGCAGGCAGTTCGTGTCATGCCTGTGGATATAGGCTGAGAACGCATGAGATATAATCTTGACACACAGGCAGCAAATGCATTATGGTCTTCGGAGCCCCACGACACGCTCTGCATCTAGTGTCCGGGACCTCTGTACCAATCATGCGACTATGATGGGCCGGGGTGTTGAAGACACTATCCTGGCAGGTTATTAATTATTATTACTATATTAGTTCTACTCAGTTTGTGCTCAAAATAACATTGTTTTTTGCCTAACAAGAAAAAAGGTTCTAAACACGAACCCACATCTTATATTCCAGTAAAATAACACCTATATTACCATCAAGAGACCTCTGAACGAATATCACAAAGAGTAACAGCAAGTAACAGCTATTTTAGTTTTAGGGAGTCCGTGCAGTTCGGAAAAATATGTACTGTCGCCACTGTCGGACTCATAGCCATATCTCATTTAAAAAGAACTTCAGGACATCAGCACAGAAATTATTGAATTCAGTTAACTAAACTGATTGAGCTATGAATATTAATCGTAGGTTCTGAACTTATTTCTACTGCTTGAATGATATCAATTGTATTTTATTATTGTATTGCATTTCAAAAATAATGGAATACCTGTCCTAGTTCCTGAATCTTCAATTTGGTGTTTTTCATTTTATCCGCACCTGTCACTTTTATTTTTGCCAGATGGTAGCACTGACAGCAACATGGCGAAAGTTGGTTAGTTGTTGTGTTGCCAAATGTGTATTTTTAAGAAAATAAGCAGAAACCCTGCTCTTGGTGGTGCGTGATTCGGCCAGAAAACCGACTTTCTAGTGACAAACAAACCAGCTGACACGTTCGGACATCATTGAAGGTTAGTCCTATTTTCTATTTTGTTTCTATTCAGAAATTACCCACCACCCGCCCACTCTTTTCAAATAGTTGCCTCATGAAACTTTGAATTAGAGTATCCAAATGTCTTTTACGAGTATTCAAATTTCCGCGAGCAAATTCATCGTCGTAAAAGTGAAAAATTATTTTTATCCCAGTTTACTACCAACATCTGACAGTTGTCTTAAACATCAGTTGTTTATGACAGCACGTATACAAACAGACGAACACAATAATTGATTATGTATTCCTTTTTTTACTGGGCAAACCGGCTTTTCATATCTTATTGTGGAACAATGCAAGCTTTATAAATATCGTTTAAATATTCTGCTCGTGTAGTGAGTAGTAGTTTTTTCCCTCGGAAGGTCTACGTACTTGCATTTTGATTTGGACATAATTCTTCGCGGAGGTAAATGCACTTTCGGCTGTTTTTCAACCCCAAAGTTTGTCTGCAAAGACCTGGGGGTAATATTTATTTATTTTCTTGATTCTACGAACAGATTATTCAAATCAAAATAGGTAAATTCATGATTAAATATATGTATTCAAATTTCATACATTAAATTCGACTTTGGCCTATTCAAAGATCTTTTATTTTTATATTACGGTAATAATATTATGGAAACAACCTTGTTTGTGTATGTTATTGCATTTCTTTCAACAACAAGAAACAATAAAAATGAAATGTTTGTTAGCATGCACAATATTCCAAACACTAATTTTGTATAGGTATCTTGATTTTCAAATAACATAAAAACCCTTAAAACTGTTTGGTATTTCCAGTAGTTTATCGTGATACCTATGTATGATAATGGATTTGAAGTATCATTTTATAACAGAATGACAACATATTATGATAAAACATGAGATATTGTAAACAAATAAAGAATACTTGTTTATCTGATATATTTTGATAATGAAAAATTGATTCGATTGTCGAATCTTCCGCGTAAACTTATACAAAAAATATTTTCGTCAGCAAATCTCCAACAGAAAACAACTACTGCCCTTTACGACCAATGTAACACTTGTGGCAAAGTTTTCTTTATGAACTACTTTGCAATGCTCTCAAAACTTTGCACGAATCGAGCAGATATAATTCAGAATTCGTAAAAAGCAGTAGTTGTTTTGTATTAGAGAACGAACAAAATATATAAGTAAGTAACGGTTTCTCGAGGGGTATTGGTAAAATTCCGTTCATTAGGCGCCACAAGCTATCAAAATAGTAACTTATGTATCAAGTGAGTAAAGTGATACTTTTTTTTACGAGTAGGAAATGTTGAAGCACGATGCCGTAGGCGGAGTGCGGCATTCCTTCGAGTAAAAAAACACTTTACTCACGAGTTTCATACAGTATTTTTTCTACAACTGTCAAAAAAAAATTACCAATTCATATTTTTTTGCAAATATGAAATGAATTTGGCATATTTTTATTGATTCATTATTCGAACAAAGTTCGAAGAGTATGCCGGAGAGTTGAGTTTCAAACAAATGAAACGAATAATTTCGACAGAGTCGAAATCCCTTTCTCTTCACACTATCCCGCAAAATGAAAAATTTGAAGCGAATATTAAAATAACATATTCATCGAGGTCAATATTATTATTATCAATGTTGGCTTGACTTTCGAATAACTAGTCCATCGGAAGTAACTTTTCATATTCTTAGATTTGTCTTCAAAATAAATAAAAAATCCTCGTGAAGCAAAGAATACCTTTTTCTTTCTTTGAACTATGTCAAGGAACTCTCATATTTGCACTATCCACGATTTTCTCCGTTCAATCCTCATCACTTTTCATTTCTACTTAAATTAAATTTATAGTTATCAAGAATTCGTTATCTGGATAGATGCCCAATTTCACAAATTTCATTAATTATTGTTGTCAACTAGTTTCTGACGGCCAAACAGCCATAGCCACCTTGGATTACCTAGTGTAGATTAGATCCAATAGTTCCTTAGAGGTATATGCTATTATTTTGAATATATTCGCCGCGATAGTTTGGAATTTTGATAATACTTATTTAATAGTAAGAATGCTAAGAATATTATTGGTGAAACATTTGTATATCAGATATTTATAGATAATTAGTTGCCAAAGGAAATGTTTCCCTTAAAAGATTCGATCTGTGTTCAGTTAGGTCGGTACATTGTAAGGGCGAGCGAAGCGAGCTTCAACTAACCTGAAACGTAAATAGGAGACGGCGCTCGCTGCGCTCACTGTCGTTAGTTTGAGAACTCCAACGCGCATGGTTCTAATTTTGTTGATGAATAAATGGACCTATCAACATATTGTCAAAAAGACGAATTACATTATCTATTGAAAGCATTCAGTTCTGTGCCGAATTATTCAAAATTAAATGTTACGTTATCTGAAAGTACTCCCACGTTTTCGAGCCAGCTCCAATTAAACCCATTTTTCCTGGCTGGATAAAAAAACTTCAGAAACCTACCTATTCAACAATATACTTTGAAGATCAGAATTGTAAGGAAAGTTCGTCTCCCACAAAACTAAACGGTTTGGCAGTGTCCTTCGACGCTATTAGCTCGCTAATTACCGTCAACATTTCGAAAATAAAACATCCCAAAATAAATATTTAAGAAAGAATCTTTTGTGTTAATGTAATGTTTTGATTTACATTTTTCATTATTTTCATCAATTCGAATGGTCCGCGGATTAGTCTGTGGGCCAGATGCCAGTTTTTTCAAAACATGTTGAGATAATCGATTGTAGCGTACTTTTTATATTTTTCGCATTTTGCGACCATTACCAGACACATTCGTTAAATACATATGTATGTAGAAATTAAGTTGAGAAAATTTACTACAAGATGACGTTATCGTTTGCTCCCTTAACAGTTCGCTTGTAGATGTTATAGCTGGTTTTGTGTGCTAGAATGAGAGATTGTAGCGGACTTTTTAAATTTTTCGCATTTTGCGACCATAACGAGACATATTCGTTAAATACATACCCATATCGAAAGAAAGCTAAGAAAATTTTCTACAGGAAGACGTGTACGTTTGCTCCCCTGACAGTTTTAATTTAATGCAAGATTGTAGCGTACTTTTGACATTTTTCGCATTTTGCCTAGCTCCCCATTTGGATTATTTAGCTTTTAGGGCGTTTCGAAGCGAATAGTGAAGCTGGTACGCGGCCTAAACGCGATTTCGTAAATCTCTTCGGAGTTTTATAATCCGCACATAATTTCGATTTCAAGGCCGGCCAACCGGTCTGAAAAATCGAACAAGCAATGCATGTAAATGTAACGCAAAGTTTACAATATTCCGAGTAAATGAATTTGTTTTTAAGGAGTTCGAAATAGATCGTATGCCAGTTGTCGGATTGGAATAACAAACAAAATCCGAGCGAAACCGCAAAACGGCGGCGGGCGGCCAACTCTGAAATTTGGTGAAAATAGTTGTTTGCTCGAATATGAAAATATTCTCTCGCGGGATTATTGTCGAACTGCGGGGAGATTTATACGACCGTTGAGTCATCATCAACGTTTCCACTGTTGCGACACGTGGCACGGTCGGTGCAGGAATTTTCTTCGCGATTATCCGGCAGGGAAATGTTCGCTCATAAACTGTTAGTAGAGGTCCCATTTATCCAACAAAATTTCCTTGATTTGGAATTTTAGGGGGGAAGGCAAAAAACCGCATTTTTTTGCACTTTTTTTTTTATTGTCCTGTATTACTTTTTTAACAACTTCACTTGTATGTATGCATGAATTGGTCTATCTCTAACCGTTCTTGAGTTGGTCAGCTCTGAATCAGTTTTCAAATGGTTTTTTTGGCGCCAAAAATATTTCTGATGAGTTTTCGACATTTTCGTTCAAAGATTCGAAATCAGCACGTCATAATACGTCTGAGGACAAAAATTTGAAATTCGAAAAATTAAAAATAAAAAAGTTCAAAAAATTATCTAATATCGAGATATACTCGACTTTTTTGTCCGTCAATTTTTTTTGTTCAAATTCTCAGTATATACCAATTCGGCCATTCTGAATCGATTGGCGTTCGCAGAATTGGTCTGTCTCTAACCGTACTCGAGTTGGTCAGCTTTGAATCAGTTTTCAAATGGTTTTTTTGGCGCCAAAAATATTTCTGATGAGTTTTCGACATTTTCGTTTAAAGATTCGAAATCAGCACGTCATAATACGTTTGTGGACAAAAATTTGAAATTCGAAAAATTAAAAATAAAAAACATCAAAAAATTATCTAATATCATGATATACTCGACTTTTTTGTCCGTCAATTTTTTTTGTTCATATTCTCAGTATATACCAATTCGGCCATTCTGAATCGATTGGCGTTCGCAGAATTGGTCTATCTCTAACCGTTCTCGAGTTGGTCAGCTCTGAATCAGTTTTCAAATGGTTTTTTTGGCGCCAAAAATATTTCTGATGAGTTTTCGACATTTTCGTTTAAAGATTCGAAATCAGCACGTCATAATACGTTTGTGGACAAAAATTTGAAATTCGAAAAATTAAAAATAAAAAACATCAAAAAATTATCTAATATCATGATATACTCGACTTTTTTGTCCGTCAATTTTTTTTGTTCATATTCTCAGTATATACCAATTCGGCCATTCTGAATCGATTGGCGTTCGCAGAATTGGTCTATCTCTAACCGTTCTCGAGTTGGTCAGCTCTGAATCAGTTTTCAAATGGTTTTTTTGGCGCCAAAAATATTTCTGATGAGTTTTCGACATTTTCGTTTAAAGATTCGAAATCAGCACGTCATAATACGTTTGTGGACAAAAATTTGAAATTCGAAAAATTAAAAATAAAAAACATCAAAAAATTATCTAATATCATGATATACTCGACTTTTTTGTCCGTACAATTTTTTTTGTTCATATTCTCAGTATATACCAATTCGGCCATTCTGAATCGATTGGCGTTCGCAGAATTGGTCTATCTCTAACCGTTCTCGAGTTGGTCAGCTCTGAATCAGTTTTCAAATGGTTTTTTTGGCGCCAAAAATATTTCTGATGAGTTTTCGACATTTTCGTTCAAAGATTCGAAATCAGCACGTCATAATACGTCTGAGGACAAAAATTTGAAATTCGAAAAATTAAAAATAAAAAAGTTCAAAAAATTATCTAATATCGAGATATACTCGACTTTTTTGTCCGTCAATTTTTTTTGTTCATATTCTCAGTATATACCAATTCGGCCATTCTGAATCGATTGGCGTTCGCAGAATTGGTCTATCTCTAACCGTTCTCGAGTTGGTCAGCTCTGAATCAGTTTTCAAATGGTTTTTTTGGCGCCAAAAATATTTCTGATGAGTTTTCGACATTTTCGTTTAAAGATTCGAAATCAGCACGTCATAATACGTTTGTGGACAAAAATTTGAAATTCGAAAAATTAAAAATAAAAAACATCAAAAAATTATCTAATATCATGATATACTCGACTTTTTTGTCCGTCAATTTTTTTTGTTCATATTCTCAGTATATACCAATTCGGCCATTCTGAATCGATTGGCGTTCGCAGAATTGGTCTATCTCTAACCGTTCTCGAGTTGGTCAGCTCTGAATCAGTTTTCAAATGGTTTTTTTGGCGCCAAAAATATTTCTGATGAGTTTTCGACATTTTCGTTTAAAGATTCGAAATCAGCACGTCATAATACGTTTGTGGACAAAAATTTGAAATTCGAAAAATTAAAAATAAAAAACATCAAAAAATTATCTAATATCATGATATACTCGACTTTTTTGTCCGTCAATTTTTTTTGTTCATATTCTCAGTATATACCAATTCGGCCATTCTGAATCGATTGGCGTTCGCAGAATTGGTCTATCTCTAACCGTTCTCGAGTTGGTCAGCTCTGAATCAGTTTTCAAATGGTTTTTTTGGCGCCAAAAATATTTCTGATGAGTTTTCGACATTTTCGTTCAAAGATTCGAAATCAGCACGTCATAATACGTCTGAGGACAAAAATTTGAAATTCGAAAAATTAAAAATAAAAAAGTTCAAAAAATTATCTAATATCGAGATATACTCGACTTTTTTGTCCGTCAATTTTTTTTGTTCAAATTCGGCCATTCTGAATCGATTGGCGTTCGCAGAATTGGTCTGTCTCTAACCGTACTCGAGTTGGTCAGCTTTGAATCAGTTTTCAAATGGTTTTTTTGGCGCCAAAAATATTTCTGATGAGTTTTCGACATTTTCGTTCAAAGATTCGAAATCAGCACGTCATAATACGTTTGAGGAAAAATATTTGACATTCGAAAAATTAAAAATAAAAAAGTTCAAAAAATTATCTAATATCATGATATACTCGACTTTTTTGTCCGTCAATTTTTTTTGTTCAAATTCTCAGTATATACCAATTCGGCCATTCTGAATCGATTGGCGTTCGCAGAATTGGTCTATCTCTAACCGTTCTCGAGTTGGTCAGCTCTGAATCAGTTTTCAAATGGTTTTTTTGGCGCCAAAAATATTTCTGATGAGTTTTCGACATTTTCGTTCAAAGATTCGAAATCAGCACGTCATAATACGTCTGAGGACAAAAATTTGAAATTCGAAAAATTAAAAATAAAAAAGTTCAAAAAATTATCTAATATCGAGATATACTCGACTTTTTTGTCCGTCAATTTTTTTTGTTCAAATTCTCAGTATATACCAATTCGGCCATTCTGAATCGATTGGCGTTCGCAGAATTGGTCTATCTCTAACCGTTCTCGAGTTGGTCAGCTCTGAATCAGTTTTCAAATGGTTTTTTTGGCGCCAAAAATATTTCTGATGAGTTTTCGACATTTTCGTTCAAAGATTCGAAATCAGCACGTCATAATACGTTTGTGGACAAAAATTTGAAATTCGAAAAATTAAAAATAAAAAACATCAAAAAATTATCTAATATCATGATATACTCGACTTTTTTGTCCGTCAATTTTTTTTGTTCAAATTCTCAGTATATACCAATTCGGCCATTCTGAATCGATTGGCGTTCGCAGAATTGGTCTGTCTCTAACCGTACTCGAGTTGGTCAGCTTTGAATCAGTTTTCAAATGGTTTTTTTGGCGCCAAAAATATTTCTGATGAGTTTTCGACATTTTCGTTCAAAGATTCGAAATCAGCACGTCATAATACGTTTGAGGAAAAATATTTGACATTCGAAAAATTAAAAATAAAAAAGTTCAAAAAATTATCTAATATCGAGATATACTCGACTTTTTTGTCCGTCAATTTTTTTTGTTCAAATTCTCAGTATATACCAATTCGGCCATTCTGAATCGATTGGCGTTCGCAGAATTGGTCTATCTCTAACCGTTCTCGAGTTGGTCAGCTCTGAATCAGTTTTCAAATGGTTTTTTTGGCGCCAAAAATATTTCTGATGAGTTTTCGACATTTTCGTTCAAAGATTCGAAATCAGCACGTCATAATACGTTTGTGGACAAAAATTTGAAATTCGAAAAATTAAAAATAAAAAACATCAAAAAATTATCTAATATCATGATATACTCGACTTTTTTGTCCGTCAATTTTTTTTGTTCAAATTCTCAGTATATACCAATTCGGCCATTCTGAATCGATTGGCGTTCGCAGAATTGGTCTGTCTCTAACCGTACTCGAGTTGGTCAGCTTTGAATCAGTTTTCAAATGGTTTTTTTGGCGCCAAAAATATTTCTGATGAGTTTTCGACATTTTCGTTCAAAGATTCGAAATCAGCACGTCATAATACGTTTGAGGAAAAATATTTGACATTCGAAAAATTAAAAATAAAAAAGTTCAAAAAATTATCTAATATCATGATATACTCGACTTTTTTGTCCGTCAATTTTTTTTGTTCAAATTCTCAGTATATACCAATTCGGCCATTCTGAATCGATTGGCGTTCGCAGAATTGGTCTGTCTCTAACCGTACTCGAGTTGGTCAGCTTTGAATCAGTTTTCAAATGGTTTTTTTGGCGCCAAAAATATTTCTGATGAGTTTTCGACATTTTCGTTCAAAGATTCGAAATCAGCACGTCATAATACGTTTGAGGAAAAATATTTGACATTCGAAAAATTAAAAATAAAAAAGTTCAAAAAATTATCTAATATCATGATATACTCGACTTTTTTGTCCGTCAATTTTTTTTGTTCAAATTCTCAGTATCTACTAATTCGGCCATTCTGAATCGATTGGCGTTCGCAGAATTGGTCTGTCTCTAACCGTACTCGAGTTGGTCAGCTTTGAATCAGTTTTCAAATGGTTTTTTTGGCGCCAAAAATATTTCTGATGAGTTTTCGACATTTTCGTTCAAAGATTCGAAATCAGCACGTCATAATACGTTTGAGGAAAAATATTTGACATTCGAAAAATTAAAAATAAAAAAGTTCAAAAAATTATCTAATATCGAGATATACTCGACTTTTTTGTCCGTCAATTTTTTTTGTTCAAATTCTCAGTATATACCAATTCGGCCATTCTGAATCGATTGGCGTTCGCAGAATTGGTCTATCTCTAACCGTTCTCGAGTTGGTCAGCTCTGAATCAGTTTTCAAATGGTTTTTTTGGCGCCAAAAATATTTCTGATGAGTTTTCGACATTTTCGTTCAAAGATTCGAAATCAGCACGTCATAATACGTCTGAGGACAAAAATTTGAAATTCGAAAAATTAAAAATAAAAAAGTTCAAAAAATTATCTAATATCGAGATATACTCGACTTTTTTGTCCGTCAATTTTTTTTGTTCAAATTCTCAGTATATACCAATTCGGCCATTCTGAATCGATTGGCGTTCGCAGAATTGGTCTATCTCTAACCGTTCTCGAGTTGGTCAGCTCTGAATCAGTTTTCAAATGGTTTTTTTGGCGCCAAAAATATTTCTGATGAGTTTTCGACATTTTCGTTCAAAGATTCGAAATCAGCACGTCATAATACGTTTGTGGACAAAAATTTGAAATTCGAAAAATTAAAAATAAAAAACATCAAAAAATTATCTAATATCATGATATACTCGACTTTTTTGTCCGTCAATTTTTTTTGTTCAAATTCTCAGTATATACCAATTCGGCCATTCTGAATCGATTGGCGTTCGCAGAATTGGTCTATCTCTAACCGTTCTCGAGTTGGTCAGCTCTGAATCAGTTTTCAAATGGTTTTTTTGGCGCCAAAATTATTTCTGATGAGTTTTCGACATTTTCGTTCAAAGATTCGAAATCAGCACGTCATAATACGTCTGAGGACAAAAATTTGAAATTCGAAAAATTAAAAATAAAAAAGTTCAAAAAATTATCTAATATCGAGATATACTCGACTTTTTTGTCCGTCAATTTTTTTTGTTCAAATTCTCAGTATATACCAATTCGGCCATTCTGAATCGATTGGCGTTCGCAGAATTGGTCTATCTCTAACCGTTCTCGAGTTGGTCAGCTCTGAATCAGTTTTCAAATGGTTTTTTTGGCGCCAAAAATATTTCTGATGAGTTTTCGACATTTTCGTTCAAAGATTCGAAATCAGCACGTCATAATACGTTTGTGGACAAAAATTTGAAATTCGAAAAATTAAAAATAAAAAACATCAAAAAATTATCTAATATCATGATATACTCGACTTTTTTGTCCGTACAATTTTTTTTGTTCATATTCTCAGTATATACCAATTCGGCCATTCTGAATCGATTGGCGTTCGCAGAATTGGTCTATCTCTAACCGTTCTCGAGTTGGTCAGCTCTGAATCAGTTTTCAAATGGTTTTTTTGGCGCCAAAAATATTTCTGATGAGTTTTCGACATTTTCGTTCAAAGATTCGAAATCAGCACGTCATAATACGTCTGAGGACAAAAATTTGAAATTCGAAAAATTAAAAATAAAAAAGTTCAAAAAATTATCTAATATCGAGATATACTCGACTTTTTTGTCCGTCAATTTTTTTTGTTCATATTCTCAGTATATACCAATTCGGCCATTCTGAATCGATTGGCGTTCGCAGAATTGGTCTATCTCTAACCGTTCTCGAGTTGGTCAGCTCTGAATCAGTTTTCAAATGGTTTTTTTGGCGCCAAAAATATTTCTGATGAGTTTTCGACATTTTCGTTTAAAGATTCGAAATCAGCACGTCATAATACGTTTGTGGACAAAAATTTGAAATTCGAAAAATTAAAAATAAAAAACATCAAAAAATTATCTAATATCATGATATACTCGACTTTTTTGTCCGTCAATTTTTTTTGTTCATATTCTCAGTATATACCAATTCGGCCATTCTGAATCGATTGGCGTTCGCAGAATTGGTCTATCTCTAACCGTTCTCGAGTTGGTCAGCTCTGAATCAGTTTTCAAATGGTTTTTTTGGCGCCAAAAATATTTCTGATGAGTTTTCGACATTTTCGTTTAAAGATTCGAAATCAGCACGTCATAATACGTTTGTGGACAAAAATTTGAAATTCGAAAAATTAAAAATAAAAAACATCAAAAAATTATCTAATATCATGATATACTCGACTTTTTTGTCCGTCAATTTTTTTTGTTCATATTCTCAGTATATACCAATTCGGCCATTCTGAATCGATTGGCGTTCGCAGAATTGGTCTATCTCTAACCGTTCTCGAGTTGGTCAGCTCTGAATCAGTTTTCAAATGGTTTTTTTGGCGCCAAAAATATTTCTGATGAGTTTTCGACATTTTCGTTCAAAGATTCGAAATCAGCACGTCATAATACGTCTGAGGACAAAAATTTGAAATTCGAAAAATTAAAAATAAAAAAGTTCAAAAAATTATCTAATATCGAGATATACTCGACTTTTTTGTCCGTCAATTTTTTTTGTTCAAATTCGGCCATTCTGAATCGATTGGCGTTCGCAGAATTGGTCTGTCTCTAACCGTACTCGAGTTGGTCAGCTTTGAATCAGTTTTCAAATGGTTTTTTTGGCGCCAAAAATATTTCTGATGAGTTTTCGACATTTTCGTTCAAAGATTCGAAATCAGCACGTCATAATACGTTTGAGGAAAAATATTTGACATTCGAAAAATTAAAAATAAAAAAGTTCAAAAAATTATCTAATATCATGATATACTCGACTTTTTTGTCCGTCAATTTTTTTTGTTCAAATTCTCAGTATATACCAATTCGGCCATTCTGAATCGATTGGCGTTCGCAGAATTGGTCTATCTCTAACCGTTCTCGAGTTGGTCAGCTCTGAATCAGTTTTCAAATGGTTTTTTTGGCGCCAAAAATATTTCTGATGAGTTTTCGACATTTTCGTTCAAAGATTCGAAATCAGCACGTCATAATACGTCTGAGGACAAAAATTTGAAATTCGAAAAATTAAAAATAAAAAAGTTCAAAAAATTATCTAATATCGAGATATACTCGACTTTTTTGTCCGTCAATTTTTTTTGTTCAAATTCTCAGTATATACCAATTCGGCCATTCTGAATCGATTGGCGTTCGCAGAATTGGTCTATCTCTAACCGTTCTCGAGTTGGTCAGCTCTGAATCAGTTTTCAAATGGTTTTTTTGGCGCCAAAAATATTTCTGATGAGTTTTCGACATTTTCGTTCAAAGATTCGAAATCAGCACGTCATAATACGTTTGTGGACAAAAATTTGAAATTCGAAAAATTAAAAATAAAAAACATCAAAAAATTATCTAATATCATGATATACTCGACTTTTTTGTCCGTCAATTTTTTTTGTTCAAATTCTCAGTATATACCAATTCGGCCATTCTGAATCGATTGGCGTTCGCAGAATTGGTCTGTCTCTAACCGTACTCGAGTTGGTCAGCTTTGAATCAGTTTTCAAATGGTTTTTTTGGCGCCAAAAATATTTCTGATGAGTTTTCGACATTTTCGTTCAAAGATTCGAAATCAGCACGTCATAATACGTTTGAGGAAAAATATTTGACATTCGAAAAATTAAAAATAAAAAAGTTCAAAAAATTATCTAATATCGAGATATACTCGACTTTTTTGTCCGTCAATTTTTTTTGTTCAAATTCTCAGTATATACCAATTCGGCCATTCTGAATCGATTGGCGTTCGCAGAATTGGTCTATCTCTAACCGTTCTCGAGTTGGTCAGCTCTGAATCAGTTTTCAAATGGTTTTTTTGGCGCCAAAAATATTTCTGATGAGTTTTCGACATTTTCGTTCAAAGATTCGAAATCAGCACGTCATAATACGTTTGTGGACAAAAATTTGAAATTCGAAAAATTAAAAATAAAAAACATCAAAAAATTATCTAATATCATGATATACTCGACTTTTTTGTCCGTCAATTTTTTTTGTTCAAATTCTCAGTATATACCAATTCGGCCATTCTGAATCGATTGGCGTTCGCAGAATTGGTCTGTCTCTAACCGTACTCGAGTTGGTCAGCTTTGAATCAGTTTTCAAATGGTTTTTTTGGCGCCAAAAATATTTCTGATGAGTTTTCGACATTTTCGTTCAAAGATTCGAAATCAGCACGTCATAATACGTTTGAGGAAAAATATTTGACATTCGAAAAATTAAAAATAAAAAAGTTCAAAAAATTATCTAATATCATGATATACTCGACTTTTTTGTCCGTCAATTTTTTTTGTTCAAATTCTCAGTATATACCAATTCGGCCATTCTGAATCGATTGGCGTTCGCAGAATTGGTCTGTCTCTAACCGTACTCGAGTTGGTCAGCTTTGAATCAGTTTTCAAATGGTTTTTTTGGCGCCAAAAATATTTCTGATGAGTTTTCGACATTTTCGTTCAAAGATTCGAAATCAGCACGTCATAATACGTTTGAGGAAAAATATTTGACATTCGAAAAATTAAAAATAAAAAAGTTCAAAAAATTATCTAATATCATGATATACTCGACTTTTTTGTCCGTCAATTTTTTTTGTTCAAATTCTCAGTATCTACTAATTCGGCCATTCTGAATCGATTGGCGTTCGCAGAATTGGTCTGTCTCTAACCGTACTCGAGTTGGTCAGCTTTGAATCAGTTTTCAAATGGTTTTTTTGGCGCCAAAAATATTTCTGATGAGTTTTCGACATTTTCGTTCAAAGATTCGAAATCAGCACGTCATAATACGTTTGAGGAAAAATATTTGACATTCGAAAAATTAAAAATAAAAAAGTTCAAAAAATTATCTAATATCGAGATATACTCGACTTTTTTGTCCGTCAATTTTTTTTGTTCAAATTCTCAGTATATACCAATTCGGCCATTCTGAATCGATTGGCGTTCGCAGAATTGGTCTATCTCTAACCGTTCTCGAGTTGGTCAGCTCTGAATCAGTTTTCAAATGGTTTTTTTGGCGCCAAAAATATTTCTGATGAGTTTTCGACATTTTCGTTCAAAGATTCGAAATCAGCACGTCATAATACGTCTGAGGACAAAAATTTGAAATTCGAAAAATTAAAAATAAAAAAGTTCAAAAAATTATCTAATATCGAGATATACTCGACTTTTTTGTCCGTCAATTTTTTTTGTTCAAATTCTCAGTATATACCAATTCGGCCATTCTGAATCGATTGGCGTTCGCAGAATTGGTCTATCTCTAACCGTTCTCGAGTTGGTCAGCTTTGAATCAGTTTTCAAATGGTTTTTTTGGCGCCAAAAATATTTCTGATGAGTTTTCGACATTTTCGTTCAAAGATTCGAAATCAGCACGTCATAATACGTTTGAGGAAAAATATTTGACATTCGAAAAATTAAAAATAAAAAAGTTCAAAAAATTATCTAATATCGAGATATACTCGACTTTTTTGTCCGTCAATTTTTTTTGTTCAAATTCTCAGTATATACCAATTCGGCCATTCTGAATCGATTGGCGTTCGCAGAATTGGTCTATCTCTAACCGTTCTCGAGTTGGTCAGCTCTGAATCAGTTTTCAAATGGTTTTTTTGGCGCCAAAAATATTTCTGATGAGTTTTCGACATTTTCGTTCAAAGATTCGAAATCAGCACGTCATAATACGTTTGTGGACAAAAATTTGAAATTCGAAAAATTAAAAATAAAAAACATCAAAAAATTATCTAATATCATGATATACTCGACTTTTTTGTCCGTCAATTTTTTTTGTTCAAATTCTCAGTATATACCAATTCGGCCATTCTGAATCGATTGGCGTTCGCAGAATTGGTCTGTCTCTAACCGTACTCGAGTTGGTCAGCTTTGAATCAGTTTTCAAATGGTTTTTTTGGCGCCAAAAATATTTCTGATGAGTTTTCGACATTTTCGTTCAAAGATTCGAAATCAGCACGTCATAATACGTTTGAGGAAAAATATTTGACATTCGAAAAATTAAAAATAAAAAAGTTCAAAAAATTATCTAATATCATGATATACTCGACTTTTTTGTCCGTCAATTTTTTTTGTTCAAATTCTCAGTATATACCAATTCGGCCATTCTGAATCGATTGGCGTTCGCAGAATTGGTCTGTCTCTAACCGTACTCGAGTTGGTCAGCTTTGAATCAGTTTTCAAATGGTTTTTTTGGCGCCAAAAATATTTCTGATGAGTTTTCGACATTTTCGTTCAAAGATTCGAAATCAGCACGTCATAATACGTTTGAGGAAAAATATTTGACATTCGAAAAATTAAAAATAAAAAAGTTCAAAAAATTATCTAATATCATGATATACTCGACTTTTTTGTCCGTCAATTTTTTTTGTTCAAATTCTCAGTATCTACTAATTCGGCCATTCTGAATCGATTGGCGTTCGCAGAATTGGTCTGTCTCTAACCGTACTCGAGTTGGTCAGCTTTGAATCAGTTTTCAAATGGTTTTTTTGGCGCCAAAAATATTTCTGATGAGTTTTCGACATTTTCGTTCAAAGATTCGAAATCAGCACGTCATAATACGTTTGAGGAAAAATATTTGACATTCGAAAAATTAAAAATAAAAAAGTTCAAAAAATTATCTAATATCGAGATATACTCGACTTTTTTGTCCGTCAATTTTTTTTGTTCAAATTCTCAGTACATACCAATTCGGCCATTCTGAATCGATTGGCGTTCGCAGAATTGGTCTATCTCTAACCGTTCTCGAGTTGGTCAGCTCTGAATCAGTTTTCAAATGGTTTTTTTGGCGCCAAAAATATTTCTGATGAGTTTTCGACATTTTCGTTCAAAGATTCGAAATCAGCACGTCATAATACGTCTGAGGACAAAAATTTGAAATTCGAAAAATTAAAAATAAAAAAGTTCAAAAAATTATCTAATATCGAGATATACTCGACTTTTTTGTCCGTCAATTTTTTTTGTTCAAATTCTCAGTATATACCAATTCGGCCATTCTGAATCGATTGGCGTTCGCAGAATTGGTCTATCTCTAACCGTTCTCGAGTTGGTCAGCTCTGAATCAGTTTTCAAATGGTTTTTTTGGCGCCAAAAATATTTCTGATGAGTTTTCGACATTTTCGTTCAAAGATTCGAAATCAGCACGTCATAATACGTTTGTGGACAAAAATTTGAAATTCGAAAAATTAAAAATAAAAAACATCAAAAAATTATCTAATATCATGATATACTCGACTTTTTTGTCCGTCAATTTTTTTTGTTCAAATTCTCAGTATATACCAATTCGGCCATTCTGAATCGATTGGCGTTCGCAGAATTGGTCTATCTCTAACCGTTCTCGAGTTGGTCAGCTCTGAATCAGTTTTCAAATGGTTTTTTTGGCGCCAAAATTATTTCTGATGAGTTTTCGACATTTTCGTTCAAAGATTCGAAATCAGCACGTCATAATACGTCTGAGGACAAAAATTTGAAATTCGAAAAATTAAAAATAAAAAAGTTCAAAAAATTATCTAATATCGAGATATACTCGACTTTTTTGTCCGTCAATTTTTTTTGTTCAAATTCTCAGTATATACCAATTCGGCCATTCTGAATCGATTGGCGTTCGCAGAATTGGTCTATCTCTAACCGTTCTCGAGTTGGTCAGCTCTGAATCAGTTTTCAAATGGTTTTTTTGGCGCCAAAAATATTTCTGATGAGTTTTCGACATTTTCGTTTAAAGATTCGAAATCAGCACGTCATAATACGTTTGTGGACAAAAATTTGAAATTCGAAAAATTAAAAATAAAAAACATCAAAAAATTATCTAATATCATGATATACTCGACTTTTTTGTCCGTCAATTTTTTTTGTTCATATTCTCAGTATATACCAATTCGGCCATTCTGAATCGATTGGCGTTCGCAGAATTGGTCTATCTCTAACCGTTCTCGAGTTGGTCAGCTCTGAATCAGTTTTCAAATGGTTTTTTTGGCGCCAAAAATATTTCTGATGAGTTTTCGACATTTTCGTTCAAAGATTCGAAATCAGCACGTCATAATACGTCTGAGGACAAAAATTTGAAATTCGAAAAATTAAAAATAAAAAAGTTCAAAAAATTATCTAATATCGAGATATACTCGACTTTTTTGTCCGTCAATTTTTTTTGTTCAAATTCGGCCATTCTGAATCGATTGGCGTTCGCAGAATTGGTCTGTCTCTAACCGTACTCGAGTTGGTCAGCTTTGAATCAGTTTTCAAATGGTTTTTTTGGCGCCAAAAATATTTCTGATGAGTTTTCGACATTTTCGTTCAAAGATTCGAAATCAGCACGTCATAATACGTTTGAGGAAAAATATTTGACATTCGAAAAATTAAAAATAAAAAAGTTCAAAAAATTATCTAATATCATGATATACTCGACTTTTTTGTCCGTCAATTTTTTTTGTTCAAATTCTCAGTATATACCAATTCGGCCATTCTGAATCGATTGGCGTTCGCAGAATTGGTCTATCTCTAACCGTTCTCGAGTTGGTCAGCTCTGAATCAGTTTTCAAATGGTTTTTTTGGCGCCAAAAATATTTCTGATGAGTTTTCGACATTTTCGTTCAAAGATTCGAAATCAGCACGTCATAATACGTCTGAGGACAAAAATTTGAAATTCGAAAAA
The DNA here is from genome assembly GCA_958298965.1 of Chrysolina haemoptera. NCBI lineage: Eukaryota > Metazoa > Arthropoda > Insecta > Coleoptera > Chrysomelidae > Chrysolina > Chrysolina haemoptera. The sequence continues at coordinate 29,206,565 of OY282593.1, forward strand.
TTAAAAATAAAAAAGTTCAAAAAATTATCTAATATCGAGATATACTCGACTTTTTTGTCCGTCAATTTTTTTTGTTCAAATTCTCAGTATATACCAATTCGGCCATTCTGAATCGATTGGCGTTCGCAGAATTGGTCTATCTCTAACCGTTCTCGAGTTGGTCAGCTCTGAATCAGTTTTCAAATGGTTTTTTTGGCGCCAAAAATATTTCTGATGAGTTTTCGACATTTTCGTTCAAAGATTCGAAATCAGCACGTCATAATACGTTTGTGGACAAAAATTTGAAATTCGAAAAATTAAAAATAAAAAACATCAAAAAATTATCTAATATCATGATATACTCGACTTTTTTGTCCGTCAATTTTTTTTGTTCAAATTCTCAGTATATACCAATTCGGCCATTCTGAATCGATTGGCGTTCGCAGAATTGGTCTGTCTCTAACCGTACTCGAGTTGGTCAGCTTTGAATCAGTTTTCAAATGGTTTTTTTGGCGCCAAAAATATTTCTGATGAGTTTTCGACATTTTCGTTCAAAGATTCGAAATCAGCACGTCATAATACGTTTGAGGAAAAATATTTGACATTCGAAAAATTAAAAATAAAAAAGTTCAAAAAATTATCTAATATCGAGATATACTCGACTTTTTTGTCCGTCAATTTTTTTTGTTCAAATTCTCAGTATATACCAATTCGGCCATTCTGAATCGATTGGCGTTCGCAGAATTGGTCTATCTCTAACCGTTCTCGAGTTGGTCAGCTCTGAATCAGTTTTCAAATGGTTTTTTTGGCGCCAAAAATATTTCTGATGAGTTTTCGACATTTTCGTTCAAAGATTCGAAATCAGCACGTCATAATACGTTTGTGGACAAAAATTTGAAATTCGAAAAATTAAAAATAAAAAACATCAAAAAATTATCTAATATCATGATATACTCGACTTTTTTGTCCGTCAATTTTTTTTGTTCAAATTCTCAGTATATACCAATTCGGCCATTCTGAATCGATTGGCGTTCGCAGAATTGGTCTGTCTCTAACCGTACTCGAGTTGGTCAGCTTTGAATCAGTTTTCAAATGGTTTTTTTGGCGCCAAAAATATTTCTGATGAGTTTTCGACATTTTCGTTCAAAGATTCGAAATCAGCACGTCATAATACGTTTGAGGAAAAATATTTGACATTCGAAAAATTAAAAATAAAAAAGTTCAAAAAATTATCTAATATCATGATATACTCGACTTTTTTGTCCGTCAATTTTTTTTGTTCAAATTCTCAGTATATACCAATTCGGCCATTCTGAATCGATTGGCGTTCGCAGAATTGGTCTGTCTCTAACCGTACTCGAGTTGGTCAGCTTTGAATCAGTTTTCAAATGGTTTTTTTGGCGCCAAAAATATTTCTGATGAGTTTTCGACATTTTCGTTCAAAGATTCGAAATCAGCACGTCATAATACGTTTGAGGAAAAATATTTGACATTCGAAAAATTAAAAATAAAAAAGTTCAAAAAATTATCTAATATCATGATATACTCGACTTTTTTGTCCGTCAATTTTTTTTGTTCAAATTCTCAGTATCTACTAATTCGGCCATTCTGAATCGATTGGCGTTCGCAGAATTGGTCTGTCTCTAACCGTACTCGAGTTGGTCAGCTTTGAATCAGTTTTCAAATGGTTTTTTTGGCGCCAAAAATATTTCTGATGAGTTTTCGACATTTTCGTTCAAAGATTCGAAATCAGCACGTCATAATACGTTTGAGGAAAAATATTTGACATTCGAAAAATTAAAAATAAAAAAGTTCAAAAAATTATCTAATATCGAGATATACTCGACTTTTTTGTCCGTCAATTTTTTTTGTTCAAATTCTCAGTATATACCAATTCGGCCATTCTGAATCGATTGGCGTTCGCAGAATTGGTCTATCTCTAACCGTTCTCGAGTTGGTCAGCTCTGAATCAGTTTTCAAATGGTTTTTTTGGCGCCAAAAATATTTCTGATGAGTTTTCGACATTTTCGTTCAAAGATTCGAAATCAGCACGTCATAATACGTCTGAGGACAAAAATTTGAAATTCGAAAAATTAAAAATAAAAAAGTTCAAAAAATTATCTAATATCGAGATATACTCGACTTTTTTGTCCGTCAATTTTTTTTGTTCAAATTCTCAGTATATACCAATTCGGCCATTCTGAATCGATTGGCGTTCGCAGAATTGGTCTATCTCTAACCGTTCTCGAGTTGGTCAGCTTTGAATCAGTTTTCAAATGGTTTTTTTGGCGCCAAAAATATTTCTGATGAGTTTTCGACATTTTCGTTCAAAGATTCGAAATCAGCACGTCATAATACGTTTGAGGAAAAATATTTGACATTCGAAAAATTAAAAATAAAAAAGTTCAAAAAATTATCTAATATCGAGATATACTCGACTTTTTTGTCCGTCAATTTTTTTTGTTCAAATTCTCAGTATATACCAATTCGGCCATTCTGAATCGATTGGCGTTCGCAGAATTGGTCTATCTCTAACCGTTCTCGAGTTGGTCAGCTCTGAATCAGTTTTCAAATGGTTTTTTTGGCGCCAAAAATATTTCTGATGAGTTTTCGACATTTTCGTTCAAAGATTCGAAATCAGCACGTCATAATACGTTTGTGGACAAAAATTTGAAATTCGAAAAATTAAAAATAAAAAACATCAAAAAATTATCTAATATCATGATATACTCGACTTTTTTGTCCGTCAATTTTTTTTGTTCAAATTCTCAGTATATACCAATTCGGCCATTCTGAATCGATTGGCGTTCGCAGAATTGGTCTGTCTCTAACCGTACTCGAGTTGGTCAGCTTTGAATCAGTTTTCAAATGGTTTTTTTGGCGCCAAAAATATTTCTGATGAGTTTTCGACATTTTCGTTCAAAGATTCGAAATCAGCACGTCATAATACGTTTGAGGAAAAATATTTGACATTCGAAAAATTAAAAATAAAAAAGTTCAAAAAATTATCTAATATCATGATATACTCGACTTTTTTGTCCGTCAATTTTTTTTGTTCAAATTCTCAGTATATACCAATTCGGCCATTCTGAATCGATTGGCGTTCGCAGAATTGGTCTGTCTCTAACCGTACTCGAGTTGGTCAGCTTTGAATCAGTTTTCAAATGGTTTTTTTGGCGCCAAAAATATTTCTGATGAGTTTTCGACATTTTCGTTCAAAGATTCGAAATCAGCACGTCATAATACGTTTGAGGAAAAATATTTGACATTCGAAAAATTAAAAATAAAAAAGTTCAAAAAATTATCTAATATCATGATATACTCGACTTTTTTGTCCGTCAATTTTTTTTGTTCAAATTCTCAGTATCTACTAATTCGGCCATTCTGAATCGATTGGCGTTCGCAGAATTGGTCTGTCTCTAACCGTACTCGAGTTGGTCAGCTTTGAATCAGTTTTCAAATGGTTTTTTTGGCGCCAAAAATATTTCTGATGAGTTTTCGACATTTTCGTTCAAAGATTCGAAATCAGCACGTCATAATACGTTTGAGGAAAAATATTTGACATTCGAAAAATTAAAAATAAAAAAGTTCAAAAAATTATCTAATATCGAGATATACTCGACTTTTTTGTCCGTCAATTTTTTTTGTTCAAATTCTCAGTACATACCAATTCGGCCATTCTGAATCGATTGGCGTTCGCAGAATTGGTCTATCTCTAACCGTTCTCGAGTTGGTCAGCTCTGAATCAGTTTTCAAATGGTTTTTTTGGCGCCAAAAATATTTCTGATGAGTTTTCGACATTTTCGTTCAAAGATTCGAAATCAGCACGTCATAATACGTCTGAGGACAAAAATTTGAAATTCGAAAAATTAAAAATAAAAAAGTTCAAAAAATTATCTAATATCGAGATATACTCGACTTTTTTGTCCGTCAATTTTTTTTGTTCAAATTCTCAGTATATACCAATTCGGCCATTCTGAATCGATTGGCGTTCGCAGAATTGGTCTATCTCTAACCGTTCTCGAGTTGGTCAGCTCTGAATCAGTTTTCAAATGGTTTTTTTGGCGCCAAAAATATTTCTGATGAGTTTTCGACATTTTCGTTCAAAGATTCGAAATCAGCACGTCATAATACGTTTGTGGACAAAAATTTGAAATTCGAAAAATTAAAAATAAAAAACATCAAAAAATTATCTAATATCATGATATACTCGACTTTTTTGTCCGTCAATTTTTTTTGTTCAAATTCTCAGTATATACCAATTCGGCCATTCTGAATCGATTGGCGTTCGCAGAATTGGTCTATCTCTAACCGTTCTCGAGTTGGTCAGCTCTGAATCAGTTTTCAAATGGTTTTTTTGGCGCCAAAATTATTTCTGATGAGTTTTCGACATTTTCGTTCAAAGATTCGAAATCAGCACGTCATAATACGTCTGAGGACAAAAATTTGAAATTCGAAAAATTAAAAATAAAAAAGTTCAAAAAATTATCTAATATCGAGATATACTCGACTTTTTTGTCCGTCAATTTTTTTTGTTCAAATTCTCAGTATATACCAATTCGGCCATTCTGAATCGATTGGCGTTCGCAGAATTGGTCTATCTCTAACCGTTCTCGAGTTGGTCAGCTCTGAATCAGTTTTCAAATGGTTTTTTTGGCGCCAAAAATATTTCTGATGAGTTTTCGACATTTTCGTTCAAAGATTCGAAATCAGCACGTCATAATACGTTTGTGGACAAAAATTTGAAATTCGAAAAATAAAAAATAAAAAACATCAAAAAATTATCTAATATCATGATATACTCGACTTTTTTGTCCGTCAATTTTTTTTGTTCATATTCTCAGTATATACCAATTCGGCCATTCTGAATCGATTGGCGTTCGCAGAATTGGTCTATCTCTAACCGTTCTCGAGTTGGTCAGCTCTGAATCAGTTTTCAAATGGTTTTTTTGGCGCCAAAAATATTTCTGATGAGTTTTCGACATTTTCGTTCAAAGATTCGAAATCAGCACGTCATAATACGTCTGAGGACAAAAATTTGAAATTCGAAAAATTAAAAATAAAAAAGTTCAAAAAATTATCTAATATCGAGATATACTCGACTTTTTTGTCCGTCAATTTTTTTTGTTCAAATTCTCAGTATATACCAATTCGGCCATTCTGAATCGATTGGCGTTCGCAGAATTGGTCTGTCTCTAACCGTACTCGAGTTGGTCAGCTTTGAATCAGTTTTCAAATGGTTTTTTTGGCGCCAAAAATATTTCTGATGAGTTTTCGACATTTTCGTTCAAAGATTCGAAATCAGCACGTCATAATACGTTTGTGGACAAAAATTTGAAATTCGAAAAATTAAAAATAAAAAACATCAAAAAATTATCTAATATCATGATATACTCGACTTTTTTGTCCGTCAATTTTTTTTGTTCATATTCTCAGTATATACCAATTCGGCCATTCTGAATCGATTGGCGTTCGCAGAATTGGTCTATCTCTAACCGTTCTCGAGTTGGTCAGCTCTGAATCAGTTTTCAAATGGTTTTTTTGGCGCCAAAAATATTTCTGATGAGTTTTCGACATTTTCGTTCAAAGATTCGAAATCAGCACGTCATAATACGTCTGAGGACAAAAATTTGAAATTCGAAAAATTAAAAATAAAAAAGTTCAAAAAATTATCTAATATCATGATATACTCGACTTTTTTGTCCGTCAATTTTTTTTGTTCAAATTCTCAGTATCTACTAATTCGGCCATTCTGAATCGATTGGCGTTCGCAGAATTGGTCTGTCTCTAACCGTACTCGAGTTGGTCAGCTTTGAATCAGTTTTCAAATGGTTTTTTTGGCGCCAAAAATATTTCTGATGAGTTTTCGACATTTTCGTTCAAAGATTCGAAATCAGCACGTCATAATACGTTTGAGGAAAAATATTTGACATTCGAAAAATTAAAAATAAAAAAGTTCAAAAAATTATCTAATATCATGATATACTCGACTTTTTTGTCCGTCAATTTTTTTTGTTCAAATTCTCAGTATATACCAATTCGGCCATTCTGAATCGATTGGCGTTCGCAGAATTGGTCTATCTCTAACCGTTCTCGAGTTGGTCAGCTCTGAATCAGTTTTCAAATGGTTTTTTTGGCGCCAAAAATATTTCTGATGAGTTTTCGACATTTTCGTTCAAAGATTCGAAATCAGCACGTCATAATACGTCTGAGGACAAAAATTTGAAATTCGAAAAATTAAAAATAAAAAAGTTCAAAAAATTATCTAATATCGAGATATACTCGACTTTTTTGTCCGTCAATTTTTTTTGTTCAAATTCTCAGTATATACCAATTCGGCCATTCTGAATCGATTGGCGTTCGCAGAATTGGTCTGTCTCTAACCGTACTCGAGTTGGTCAGCTTTGAATCAGTTTTCAAATGGTTTTTTTGGCGCCAAAAATATTTCTGATGAGTTTTCGACATTTTCGTTCAAAGATTCGAAATCAGCACGTCATAATACGTTTGTGGACAAAAATTTGAAATTCGAAAAATTAAAAATAAAAAACATCAAAAAATTATCTAATATCATGATATACTCGACTTTTTTGTCCGTCAATTTTTTTTGTTCATATTCTCAGTATATACCAATTCGGCCATTCTGAATCGATTGGCGTTCGCAGAATTGGTCTATCTCTAACCGTTCTCGAGTTGGTCAGCTCTGAATCAGTTTTCAAATGGTTTTTTTGGCGCCAAAAATATTTCTGATGAGTTTTCGACATTTTCGTTCAAAGATTCGAAATCAGCACGTCATAATACGTCTGAGGACAAAAATTTGAAATTCGAAAAATTAAAAATAAAAAAGTTCAAAAAATTATCTAATATCATGATATACTCGACTTTTTTGTCCGTCAATTTTTTTTGTTCAAATTCTCAGTATCTACTAATTCGGCCATTCTGAATCGATTGGCGTTCGCAGAATTGGTCTGTCTCTAACCGTACTCGAGTTGGTCAGCTTTGAATCAGTTTTCAAATGGTTTTTTTGGCGCCAAAAATATTTCTGATGAGTTTTCGACATTTTCGTTCAAAGATTCGAAATCAGCACGTCATAATACGTTTGAGGAAAAATATTTGACATTCGAAAAATTAAAAATAAAAAAGTTCAAAAAATTATCTAATATCATGATATACTCGACTTTTTTGTCCGTCAATTTTTTTTGTTCAAATTCTCAGTATATACCAATTCGGCCATTCTGAATCGATTGGCGTTCGCAGAATTGGTCTATCTCTAACCGTTCTCGAGTTGGTCAGCTCTGAATCAGTTTTCAAATGGTTTTTTTGGCGCCAAAAATATTTCTGATGAGTTTTCGACATTTTCGTTCAAAGATTCGAAATCAGCACGTCATAATACGTCTGAGGACAAAAATTTGAAATTCGAAAAATTAAAAATAAAAAAGTTCAAAAAATTATCTAATATCGAGATATACTCGACTTTTTTGTCCGTCAATTTTTTTTGTTCAAATTCTCAGTATATACCAATTCGGCCATTCTGAATCGATTGGCGTTCGCAGAATTGGTCTGTCTCTAACCGTACTCGAGTTGGTCAGCTCTGAATCAGTTTTCAAATGGTTTTTTTGGCGCCAAAAATATTTCTGATGAGTTTTCGACATTTTCGTTCAAAGATTCGAAATCAGCACGTCATAATACGTTTGAGGAAAAATATTTGACATTCGAAAAATTAAAAATAAAAAAGTTCAAAAAATTATCTAATATCATGATATACTCGACTTTTTTGTCCGTCAATTTTTTTTGTTCAAATTCTCAGTATCTACTAATTCGGCCATTCTGAATCGATTGGCGTTCGCAGAATTGGTCTGTCTCTAACCGTACTCGAGTTGGTCAGCTTTGAATCAGTTTTCAAATGGTTTTTTTGGCGCCAAAAATATTTCTGATGAGTTTTCGACATTTTCGTTCAAAGATTCGAAATCAGCACGTCATAATACGTTTGAGGAAAAATATTTGACATTCGAAAAATTAAAAATAAAAAAGTTCAAAAAATTATCTAATATCATGATATACTCGACTTTTTTGTCCGTCAATTTTTTTTGTTCAAATTCTCAGTATATACCAATTCGGCCATTCTGAATCGATTGGCGTTCGCAGAATTGGTCTATCTCTAACCGTTCTCGAGTTGGTCAGCTCTGAATCAGTTTTCAAATGGTTTTTTTGGCGCCAAAAATATTTCTGATGAGTTTTCGACATTTTCGTTCAAAGATTCGAAATCAGCACGTCATAATACGTCTGAGGACAAAAATTTGAAATTCGAAAAATTAAAAATAAAAAAGTTCAAAAAATTATCTAATATCGAGATATACTCGACTTTTTTGTCCGTCAATTTTTTTTGTTCAAATTCTCAGTATATACCAATTCGGCCATTCTGAATCGATTGGCGTTCGCAGAATTGGTCTGTCTCTAACCGTACTCGAGTTGGTCAGCTCTGAATCAGTTTTCAAATGGTTTTTTTGGCGCCAAAAATATTTCTGATGAGTTTTCGACATTTTCGTTCAAAGATTCGAAATCAGCACGTCATAATACGTTTGAGGAAAAATATTTGACATTCGAAAAATTAAAAATAAAAAAGTTCAAAAAATTATCTAATATCATGATATACTCGACTTTTTTGCCCGTCAATTTTTTTTGTTCAAATTCTCAGTATCTACTAATTCGGCCATTCTGAATCGATTGGCGTTCGCAGAATTGGTCTGTCTCTAACCGTACTCGAGTTGGTCAGCTTTGAATCAGTTTTCAAATGGTTTTTTTGGCGCCAAAAATATTTCTGATGAGTTTTCGACATTTTCGTTCAAAGATTCGAAATCAGCACGTCATAATACGTTTGAGGAAAAATATTTGACATTCGAAAAATTAAAAATAAAAAAGTTCAAAAAATTATCTAATATCATGATATACTCGACTTTTTTGTCCGTCAATTTTTTTTGTTCAAATTCTCAGTATATACCAATTCGGCCATTCTGAATCGATTGGCGTTCGCAGAATTGGTCTATCTCTAACCGTTCTCGAGTTGGTCAGCTCTGAATCAGTTTTCAAATGGTTTTTTTGGCGCCAAAAATATTTCTGATGAGTTTTCGACATTTTCGTTCAAAGATTCGAAATCAGCACGTCATAATACGTCTGAGGACAAAAATTTGAAATTCGAAAAATTAAAAATAAAAAAGTTCAAAAAATTATCTAATATCGAGATATACTCGACTTTTTTGTCCGTCAATTTTTTTTGTTCAAATTCTCAGTATCTACTAATTCGGCCATTCTGAATCGATTGGCGTTCGCAGAATTGGTCTGTCTCTAACCGTACTCGAGTTGGTCAGCTTTGAATCAGTTTTCAAATGGTTTTTTTGGCGCCAAAAATATTTCTGATGAGTTTTCGACATTTTCGTTCAAAGATTCGAAATCAGCACGTCATAATACGTTTGTGGACAAAAATTTGAAATTCGAAAAATTAAAAATAAAAAACATCAAAAAATTATCTAATATCATGATATACTCGACTTTTTTGTCCGTCAATTTTTTTTGTTCATATTCTCAGTATATACCAATTCGGCCATTCTGAATCGATTGGCGTTCGCAGAATTGGTCTATCTCTAACCGTTCTCGAGTTGGTCAGCTCTGAATCAGTTTTCAAATGGTTTTTTTGGCGCCAAAAATATTTCTGATGAGTTTTCGACATTTTCGTTCAAAGATTCGAAATCAGCACGTCATAATACGTCTGAGGACAAAAATTTGAAATTCGAAAAATTAAAAATAAAAAAGTTCAAAAAATTATCTAATATCATGATATACTCGACTTTTTTGTCCGTCAATTTTTTTTGTTCAAATTCTCAGTATCTACTAATTCGGCCATTCTGAATCGATTGGCGTTCGCAGAATTGGTCTGTCTCTAACCGTACTCGAGTTGGTCAGCTTTGAATCAGTTTTCAAATGGTTTTTTTTGGCGCCAAAAATATTTCTGATGAGTTTTCGACATTTTCGTTCAAAGATTCGAAATCAGCACGTCATAATACGTTTGAGGAAAAATATTTGACATTCGAAAAATTAAAAATAAAAAAGTTCAAAAAATTATCTAATATCATGATATACTCGACTTTTTTGTCCGTCAATTTTTTTTGTTCAAATTCTCAGTATATACCAATTCGGCCATTCTGAATCGATTGGCGTTCGCAGAATTGGTCTATCTCTAACCGTTCTCGAGTTGGTCAGCTCTGAATCAGTTTTCAAATGGTTTTTTTGGCGCCAAAAATATTTCTGATGAGTTTTCGACATTTTCGTTCAAAGATTCGAAATCAGCACGTCATAATACGTCTGAGGACAAAAATTTGAAATTCGAAAAATTAAAAATAAAAAAGTTCAAAAAATTATCTAATATCGAGATATACTCGACTTTTTTGTCCGTCAATTTTTTTTGTTCAAATTCTCAGTATATACCAATTCGGCCATTCTGAATCGATTGGCGTTCGCAGAATTGGTCTATCTCTAACCGTTCTCGAGTTGGTCAGCTCTGAATCAGTTTTCAAATGTTTTTTTTGGCGCCAAAAATATTTCTGATGAGTTTTCGACATTTTCGTTCAAAGATTCGAAATCAGCACGTCATAATACGTTTGTGGACAAAAATTTGAAATTCGAAAAATTAAAAATAAAAAACATCAAAAAATTATCTAATATCATGATATACTCGACTTTTTTGTCCGTCAATTTTTTTTGTTCATATTCGGCCATTCTGAATCGATTGGCGTTCGCAGAATTGGTCTATCTCTAACCGTTCTCGAGTTGGTCAGCTCTGAATCAGTTTTCAAATGGTTTTTTTGGCGCCAAAATTATTTCTGATGAGTTTTCGACATTTTCGTTCAAAGATTCGAAATCAGCACGTCATAATACGTCTGAGGACAAAAATTTGAAATTCGAAAAATTAAAAATAAAAAAGTTCAAAAAATTATCTAATATCATGATATACTCGACTTTTTTGTCCGTCAATTTTTTTTGTTCAAATTCTCAGTATCTACTAATTCGGCCATTCTGAATCGATTGGCGTTCGCAGAATTGGTCTGTCTCTAACCGTACTCGAGTTGGTCAGCTTTGAATCAGTTTTCAAATGGTTTTTTTTGGCGCCAAAAATATTTCTGATGAGTTTTCGACATTTTCGTTCAAAGATTCGAAATCAGCACGTCATAATACGTTTGAGGAAAAATATTTGACATTCGAAAAATTAAAAATAAAAAAGTTCAAAAAATTATCTAATATCATGATATACTCGACTTTTTTGTCCGTCAATTTTTTTTGTTCAAATTCTCAGTATATACCAATTCGGCCATTCTGAATCGATTGGCGTTCGCAGAATTGGTCTATCTCTAACCGTTCTCGAGTTGGTCAGCTCTGAATCAGTTTTCAAATGGTTTTTTTGGCGCCAAAAATATTTCTGATGAGTTTTCGACATTTTCGTTCAAAGATTCGAAATCAGCACGTCATAATACGTCTGAGGACAAAAATTTGAAATTCGAAAAATTAAAAATAAAAAAGTTCAAAAAATTATCTAATATCGAGATATACTCGACTTTTTTGTCCGTCAATTTTTTTTGTTCAAATTCTCAGTATATACCAATTCGGCCATTCTGAATCGATTGGCGTTCGCAGAATTGGTCTATCTCTAACCGTTCTCGAGTTGGTCAGCTCTGAATCAGTTTTCAAATGTTTTTTTTGGCGCCAAAAATATTTCTGATGAGTTTTCGACATTTTCGTTCAAAGATTCGAAATCAGCACGTCATAATACGTTTGTGGACAAAAATTTGAAATTCGAAAAATTAAAAATAAAAAACATCAAAAAATTATCTAATATCATGATATACTCGACTTTTTTGTCCGTCAATTTTTTTTGTTCATATTCGGCCATTCTGAATCGATTGGCGTTCGCAGAATTGGTCTATCTCTAACCGTTCTCGAGTTGGTCAGCTCTGAATCAGTTTTCAAATGGTTTTTTTGGCGCCAAAATTATTTCTGATGAGTTTTCGACATTTTCGTTCAAAGATTCGAAATCAGCACGTCATAATACGTCTGAGGACAAAAATTTGAAATTCGAAAAATTAAAAATAAAAAAGTTCAAAAAATTATCTAATATCGAGATATACTCGACTTTTTTGTCCGTCAATTTTTTTTGTTCAAATTCTCAGTATATACCAATTCGGCTATTCTGAATCGATTGGCGTTCGCAGAATTGGTCTATCTCTAACCGTTCTCGAGTTGGTCAGCTCTGAATCAGTTTTCAAATGTTTTTTTTGGCGCCAAAAATATTTCTGATGAGTTTTCGACATTTTCGTTCAAAGATTCGAAATCAGCACGTCATAATACGTTTGTGGACAAAAATTTGAAATTCGAAAAATTAAAAATAAAAAACATCAAAAAATTATCTAATATCATGATATACTCGACTTTTTTGTCCGTCAATTTTTTTTGTTCATATTCGGCCATTCTGAATCGATTGGCGTTCGCAGAATTGGTCTATCTCTAACCGTTCTCGAGTTGGTCAGCTCTGAATCAGTTTTCAAATGGTTTTTTTGGCGCCAAAAATATTTCTGATGAGTTTTCGACATTTTCGTTCAAAGATTCGAAATCAGCACGTCATAATACGTTTGTGGACAAAAATTTGAAATTCGAAAAATTAAAAATAAAAAACATCAAAAAATTATCTAATATCATGATATACTCGACTTTTTTGTCCGTCAATTTTTTTTGTTCAAATTCTCAGTATATACCAATTCGGCCATTCTGAATCGATTGGCGTTCGCAGAATTGGTCTGTCTCTAACCGTACTCGAGTTGGTCAGCTTTGAATCAGTTTTCAAATGGTTTTTTTGGCGCCAAAAATATTTCTGATGAGTTTTCGACATTTTCGTTCAAAGATTCGAAATCAGCACGTCATAATACGTTTGAGGAAAAATATTTGACATTCGAAAAATTAAAAATAAAAAAGTTCAAAAAATTATCTAATATCGAGATATACTCGACTTTTTTGTCCGTCAATTTTTTTTGTTCAAATTCTCAGTATATACCAATTCGGCCATTCTGAATCGATTGGCGTTCGCAGAATTGGTCTATCTCTAACCGTTCTCGAGTTGGTCAGCTCTGAATCAGTTTTCAAATGGTTTTTTTGGCGCCAAAAATATTTCTGATGAGTTTTCGACATTTTCGTTCAAAGATTCGAAATCAGCACGTCATAATACGTTTGTGGACAAAAATTTGAAATTCGAAAAATTAAAAATAAAAAACATCAAAAAATTATCTAATATCATGATATACTCGACTTTTTTGTCCGTCAATTTTTTTTGTTCAAATTCTCAGTATATACCAATTCGGCCATTCTGAATCGATTGGCGTTCGCAGAATTGGTCTGTCTCTAACCGTACTCGAGTTGGTCAGCTTTGAATCAGTTTTCAAATGGTTTTTTTGGCGCCAAAAATATTTCTGATGAGTTTTCGACATTTTCGTTCAAAGATTCGAAATCAGCACGTCATAATACGTTTGAGGAAAAATATTTGACATTCGAAAAATTAAAAATAAAAAAGTTCAAAAAATTATCTAATATCATGATATACTCGACTTTTTTGTCCGTCAATTTTTTTTGTTCAAATTCTCAGTATATACCAATTCGGCCATTCTGAATCGATTGGCGTTCGCAGAATTGGTCTGTCTCTAACCGTACTCGAGTTGGTCAGCTTTGAATCAGTTTTCAAATGGTTTTTTTGGCGCCAAAAATATTTCTGATGAGTTTTCGACATTTTCGTTCAAAGATTCGAAATCAGCACGTCATAATACGTTTGAGGAAAAATATTTGACATTCGAAAAATTAAAAATAAAAAAGTTCAAAAAATTATCTAATATCATGATATACTCGACTTTTTTGTCCGTCAATTTTTTTTGTTCAAATTCTCAGTATCTACTAATTCGGCCATTCTGAATCGATTGGCGTTCGCAGAATTGGTCTGTCTCTAACCGTACTCGAGTTGGTCAGCTTTGAATCAGTTTTCAAATGGTTTTTTTGGCGCCAAAAATATTTCTGATGAGTTTTCGACATTTTCGTTCAAAGATTCGAAATCAGCACGTCATAATACGTTTGAGGAAAAATATTTGACATTCGAAAAATTAAAAATAAAAAAGTTCAAAAAATTATCTAATATCGAGATATACTCGACTTTTTTGTCCGTCAATTTTTTTTGTTCAAATTCTCAGTATATACCAATTCGGCCATTCTGAATCGATTGGCGTTCGCAGAATTGGTCTATCTCTAACCGTTCTCGAGTTGGTCAGCTCTGAATCAGTTTTCAAATGGTTTTTTTGGCGCCAAAAATATTTCTGATGAGTTTTCGACATTTTCGTTCAAAGATTCGAAATCAGCACGTCATAATACGTCTGAGGACAAAAATTTGAAATTCGAAAAATTAAAAATAAAAAAGTTCAAAAAATTATCTAATATCGAGATATACTCGACTTTTTTGTCCGTCAATTTTTTTTGTTCAAATTCTCAGTATATACCAATTCGGCCATTCTGAATCGATTGGCGTTCGCAGAATTGGTCTATCTCTAACCGTTCTCGAGTTGGTCAGCTCTGAATCAGTTTTCAAATGGTTTTTTTGGCGCCAAAAATATTTCTGATGAGTTTTCGACATTTTCGTTCAAAGATTCGAAATCAGCACGTCATAATACGTTTGTGGACAAAAATTTGAAATTCGAAAAATTAAAAATAAAAAACATCAAAAAATTATCTAATATCATGATATACTCGACTTTTTTGTCCGTCAATTTTTTTTGTTCAAATTCTCAGTATATACCAATTCGGCCATTCTGAATCGATTGGCGTTCGCAGAATTGGTCTATCTCTAACCGTTCTCGAGTTGGTCAGCTCTGAATCAGTTTTCAAATGGTTTTTTTGGCGCCAAAATTATTTCTGATGAGTTTTCGACATTTTCGTTCAAAGATTCGAAATCAGCACGTCATAATACGTCTGAGGACAAAAATTTGAAATTCGAAAAATTAAAAATAAAAAAGTTCAAAAAATTATCTAATATCGAGATATACTCGACTTTTTTGTCCGTCAATTTTTTTTGTTCAAATTCTCAGTATATACCAATTCGGCCATTCTGAATCGATTGGCGTTCGCAGAATTGGTCTATCTCTAACCGTTCTCGAGTTGGTCAGCTCTGAATCAGTTTTCAAATGGTTTTTTTGGCGCCAAAAATATTTCTGATGAGTTTTCGACATTTTCGTTCAAAGATTCGAAATCAGCACGTCATAATACGTTTGTGGACAAAAATTTGAAATTCGAAAAATAAAAAATAAAAAACATCAAAAAATTATCTAATATCATGATATACTCGACTTTTTTGTCCGTCAATTTTTTTTGTTCATATTCTCAGTATATACCAATTCGGCCATTCTGAATCGATTGGCGTTCGCAGAATTGGTCTATCTCTAACCGTTCTCGAGTTGGTCAGCTCTGAATCAGTTTTCAAATGGTTTTTTTGGCGCCAAAAATATTTCTGATGAGTTTTCGACATTTTCGTTCAAAGATTCGAAATCAGCACGTCATAATACGTCTGAGGACAAAAATTTGAAATTCGAAAAATTAAAAATAAAAAAGTTCAAAAAATTATCTAATATCGAGATATACTCGACTTTTTTGTCCGTCAATTTTTTTTGTTCAAATTCTCAGTATATACCAATTCGGCCATTCTGAATCGATTGGCGTTCGCAGAATTGGTCTGTCTCTAACCGTACTCGAGTTGGTCAGCTTTGAATCAGTTTTCAAATGGTTTTTTTGGCGCCTAAAATATTTCTGATGAGTTTTCGACATTTTCGTTCAAAGATTCGAAATCAGCACGTCATAATACGTTTGTGGACAAAAATTTGAAATTCGAAAAATTAAAAATAAAAAACATCAAAAAATTATCTAATATCATGATATACTCGACTTTTTTGTCCGTCAATTTTTTTTGTTCATATTCTCAGTATATACCAATTCGGCCATTCTGAATCGATTGGCGTTCGCAGAATTGGTCTATCTCTAACCGTTCTCGAGTTGGTCAGCTCTGAATCAGTTTTCAAATGGTTTTTTTGGCGCCAAAAATATTTCTGATGAGTTTTCGACATTTTCGTTCAAAGATTCGAAATCAGCACGTCATAATACGTCTGAGGACAAAAATTTGAAATTCGAAAAATTAAAAATAAAAAAGTTCAAAAAATTATCTAATATCATGATATACTCGACTTTTTTGTCCGTCAATTTTTTTTGTTCAAATTCTCAGTATCTACTAATTCGGCCATTCTGAATCGATTGGCGTTCGCAGAATTGGTCTGTCTCTAACCGTACTCGAGTTGGTCAGCTTTGAATCAGTTTTCAAATGGTTTTTTTGGCGCCAAAAATATTTCTGATGAGTTTTCGACATTTTCGTTCAAAGATTCGAAATCAGCACGTCATAATACGTTTGAGGAAAAATATTTGACATTCGAAAAATTAAAAATAAAAAAGTTCAAAAAATTATCTAATATCATGATATACTCGACTTTTTTGTCCGTCAATTTTTTTTGTTCAAATTCTCAGTATATACCAATTCGGCCATTCTGAATCGATTGGCGTTCGCAGAATTGGTCTATCTCTAACCGTTCTCGAGTTGGTCAGCTCTGAATCAGTTTTCAAATGGTTTTTTTGGCGCCAAAAATATTTCTGATGAGTTTTCGACATTTTCGTTCAAAGATTCGAAATCAGCACGTCATAATACGTCTGAGGACAAAAATTTGAAATTCGAAAAATTAAAAATAAAAAAGTTCAAAAAATTATCTAATATCGAGATATACTCGACTTTTTTGTCCGTCAATTTTTTTTGTTCAAATTCTCAGTATATACCAATTCGGCCATTCTGAATCGATTGGCGTTCGCAGAATTGGTCTGTCTCTAACCGTACTCGAGTTGGTCAGCTTTGAATCAGTTTTCAAATGGTTTTTTTGGCGCCAAAAATATTTCTGATGAGTTTTCGACATTTTCGTTCAAAGATTCGAAATCAGCACGTCATAATACGTTTGTGGACAAAAATTTGAAATTCGAAAAATTAAAAATAAAAAACATCAAAAAATTATCTAATATCATGATATACTCGACTTTTTTGTCCGTCAATTTTTTTTGTTCATATTCTCAGTATATACCAATTCGGCCATTCTGAATCGATTGGCGTTCGCAGAATTGGTCTATCTCTAACCGTTCTCGAGTTGGTCAGCTCTGAATCAGTTTTCAAATGGTTTTTTTGGCGCCAAAAATATTTCTGATGAGTTTTCGACATTTTCGTTCAAAGATTCGAAATCAGCACGTCATAATACGTCTGAGGACAAAAATTTGAAATTCGAAAAATTAAAAATAAAAAAGTTCAAAAAATTATCTAATATCATGATATACTCGACTTTTTTGTCCGTCAATTTTTTTTGTTCAAATTCTCAGTATCTACTAATTCGGCCATTCTGAATCGATTGGCGTTCGCAGAATTGGTCTGTCTCTAACCGTACTCGAGTTGGTCAGCTTTGAATCAGTTTTCAAATGGTTTTTTTGGCGCCAAAAATATTTCTGATGAGTTTTCGACATTTTCGTTCAAAGATTCGAAATCAGCACGTCATAATACGTTTGAGGAAAAATATTTGACATTCGAAAAATTAAAAATAAAAAAGTTCAAAAAATTATCTAATATCATGATATACTCGACTTTTTTGTCCGTCAATTTTTTTTGTTCAAATTCTCAGTATATACCAATTCGGCCATTCTGAATCGATTGGCGTTCGCAGAATTGGTCTATCTCTAACCGTTCTCGAGTTGGTCAGCTCTGAATCAGTTTTCAAATGGTTTTTTTGGCGCCAAAAATATTTCTGATGAGTTTTCGACATTTTCGTTCAAAGATTCGAAATCAGCACGTCATAATACGTCTGAGGACAAAAATTTGAAATTCGAAAAATTAAAAATAAAAAAGTTCAAAAAATTATCTAATATCGAGATATACTCGACTTTTTTGTCCGTCAATTTTTTTTGTTCAAATTCTCAGTATATACCAATTCGGCCATTCTGAATCGATTGGCGTTCGCAGAATTGGTCTGTCTCTAACCGTACTCGAGTTGGTCAGCTCTGAATCAGTTTTCAAATGGTTTTTTTGGCGCCAAAAATATTTCTGATGAGTTTTCGACATTTTCGTTCAAAGATTCGAAATCAGCACGTCATAATACGTTTGAGGAAAAATATTTGACATTCGAAAAATTAAAAATAAAAAAGTTCAAAAAATTATCTAATATCATGATATACTCGACTTTTTTGCCCGTCAATTTTTTTTGTTCAAATTCTCAGTATCTACTAATTCGGCCATTCTGAATCGATTGGCGTTCGCAGAATTGGTCTGTCTCTAACCGTACTCGAGTTGGTCAGCTTTGAATCAGTTTTCAAATGGTTTTTTTGGCGCCAAAAATATTTCTGATGAGTTTTCGACATTTTCGTTCAAAGATTCGAAATCAGCACGTCATAATACGTTTGAGGAAAAATATTTGACATTCGAAAAATTAAAAATAAAAAAGTTCAAAAAATTATCTAATATCATGATATACTCGACTTTTTTGTCCGTCAATTTTTTTTGTTCAAATTCTCAGTATCTACTAATTCGGCCATTCTGAATCGATTGGCGTTCGCAGAATTGGTCTGTCTCTAACCGTACTCGAGTTGGTCAGCTTTGAATCAGTTTTCAAATGGTTTTTTTGGCGCCAAAAATATTTCTGATGAGTTTTCGACATTTTCGTTCAAAGATTCGAAATCAGCACGTCATAATACGTTTGTGGACAAAAATTTGAAATTCGAAAAATTAAAAATAAAAAACATCAAAAAATTATCTAATATCATGATATACTCGACTTTTTTGTCCGTCAATTTTTTTTGTTCATATTCTCAGTATATACCAATTCGGCCATTCTGAATCGATTGGCGTTCGCAGAATTGGTCTATCTCTAACCGTTCTCGAGTTGGTCAGCTCTGAATCAGTTTTCAAATGGTTTTTTTGGCGCCAAAAATATTTCTGATGAGTTTTCGACATTTTCGTTCAAAGATTCGAAATCAGCACGTCATAATACGTCTGAGGACAAAAATTTGAAATTCGAAAAATTAAAAATAAAAAAGTTCAAAAAATTATCTAATATCATGATATACTCGACTTTTTTGTCCGTCAATTTTTTTTGTTCAAATTCTCAGTATCTACTAATTCGGCCATTCTGAATCGATTGGCGTTCGCAGAATTGGTCTGTCTCTAACCGTACTCGAGTTGGTCAGCTTTGAATCAGTTTTCAAATGGTTTTTTTGGCGCCAAAAATATTTCTGATGAGTTTTCGACATTTTCGTTCAAAGATTCGAAATCAGCACGTCATAATACGTTTGAGGAAAAATATTTGACATTCGAAAAATTAAAAATAAAAAAGTTCAAAAAATTATCTAATATCATGATATACTCGACTTTTTTGTCCGTCAATTTTTTTTGTTCAAATTCTCAGTATATACCAATTCGGCCATTCTGAATCGATTGGCGTTCGCAGAATTGGTCTATCTCTAACCGTTCTCGAGTTGGTCAGCTCTGAATCAGTTTTCAAATGGTTTTTTTGGCGCCAAAAATATTTCTGATGAGTTTTCGACATTTTCGTTCAAAGATTCGAAATCAGCACGTCATAATACGTCTGAGGACAAAAATTTGAAATTCGAAAAATTAAAAATAAAAAAGTTCAAAAAATTATCTAATATCATGATATACTCGACTTTTTTGTCCGTCAATTTTTTTTGTTCAAATTCTCAGTATCTACTAATTCGGCCATTCTGAATCGATTGGCGTTCGCAGAATTGGTCTGTCTCTAACCGTACTCGAGTTGGTCAGCTTTGAATCAGTTTTCAAATGGTTTTTTTGGCGCCAAAAATATTTCTGATGAGTTTTCGACATTTTCGTTCAAAGATTCGAAATCAGCACGTCATAATACGTTTGAGGAAAAATATTTGACATTCGAAAAATTAAAAATAAAAAAGTTCAAAAAATTATCTAATATCATGATATACTCGACTTTTTTGTCCGTCAATTTTTTTTGTTCAAATTCTCAGTATATACCAATTCGGCCATTCTGAATCGATTGGCGTTCGCAGAATTGGTCTATCTCTAACCGTTCTCGAGTTGGTCAGCTCTGAATCAGTTTTCAAATGGTTTTTTTGGCGCCAAAAATATTTCTGATGAGTTTTCGACATTTTCGTTCAAAGATTCGAAATCAGCACGTCATAATACGTCTGAGGACAAAAATTTGAAATTCGAAAAATTAAAAATAAAAAAGTTCAAAAAATTATCTAATATCGAGATATACTCGACTTTTTTGTCCGTCAATTTTTTTTGTTCAAATTCTCAGTATATACCAATTCGGCCATTCTGAATCGATTGGCGTTCGCAGAATTGGTCTGTCTCTAACCGTACTCGAGTTGGTCAGCTCTGAATCAGTTTTCAAATGGTTTTTTTGGCGCCAAAAATATTTCTGATGAGTTTTCGACATTTTCGTTCAAAGATTCGAAATCAGCACGTCATAATACGTTTGAGGAAAAATATTTGACATTCGAAAAATTAAAAATAAAAAAGTTCAAAAAATTATCTAATATCATGATATACTCGACTTTTTTGCCCGTCAATTTTTTTTGTTCAAATTCTCAGTATCTACTAATTCGGCCATTCTGAATCGATTGGCGTTCGCAGAATTGGTCTGTCTCTAACCGTACTCGAGTTGGTCAGCTTTGAATCAGTTTTCAAATGGTTTTTTTGGCGCCAAAAATATTTCTGATGAGTTTTCGACATTTTCGTTCAAAGATTCGAAATCAGCACGTCATAATACGTTTGAGGAAAAATATTTGACATTCGAAAAATTAAAAATAAAAAAGTTCAAAAAATTATCTAATATCATGATATACTCGACTTTTTTGTCCGTCAATTTTTTTTGTTCAAATTCTCAGTATATACCAATTCGGCCATTCTGAATCGATTGGCGTTCGCAGAATTGGTCTATCTCTAACCGTTCTCGAGTTGGTCAGCTCTGAATCAGTTTTCAAATGGTTTTTTTGGCGCCAAAAATATTTCTGATGAGTTTTCGACATTTTCGTTCAAAGATTCGAAATCAGCACGTCATAATACGTCTGAGGACAAAAATTTGAAATTCGAAAAATTAAAAATAAAAAAGTTCAAAAAATTATCTAATATCGAGATATACTCGACTTTTTTGTCCGTCAATTTTTTTTGTTCAAATTCTCAGTATCTACTAATTCGGCCATTCTGAATCGATTGGCGTTCGCAGAATTGGTCTGTCTCTAACCGTACTCGAGTTGGTCAGCTTTGAATCAGTTTTCAAATGGTTTTTTTGGCGCCAAAAATATTTCTGATGAGTTTTCGACATTTTCGTTCAAAGATTCGAAATCAGCACGTCATAATACGTTTGTGGACAAAAATTTGAAATTCGAAAAATTAAAAATAAAAAACATCAAAAAATTATCTAATATCATGATATACTCGACTTTTTTGTCCGTCAATTTTTTTTGTTCATATTCTCAGTATATACCAATTCGGCCATTCTGAATCGATTGGCGTTCGCAGAATTGGTCTATCTCTAACCGTTCTCGAGTTGGTCAGCTCTGAATCAGTTTTCAAATGGTTTTTTTGGCGCCAAAAATATTTCTGATGAGTTTTCGACATTTTCGTTCAAAGATTCGAAATCAGCACGTCATAATACGTCTGAGGACAAAAATTTGAAATTCGAAAAATTAAAAATAAAAAAGTTCAAAAAATTATCTAATATCATGATATACTCGACTTTTTTGTCCGTCAATTTTTTTTGTTCAAATTCTCAGTATCTACTAATTCGGCCATTCTGAATCGATTGGCGTTCGCAGAATTGGTCTGTCTCTAACCGTACTCGAGTTGGTCAGCTTTGAATCAGTTTTCAAATGGTTTTTTTGGCGCCAAAAATATTTCTGATGAGTTTTCGACATTTTCGTTCAAAGATTCGAAATCAGCACGTCATAATACGTTTGAGGAAAAATATTTGACATTCGAAAAATTAAAAATAAAAAAGTTCAAAAAATTATCTAATATCATGATATACTCGACTTTTTTGTCCGTCAATTTTTTTTGTTCAAATTCTCAGTATATACCAATTCGGCCATTCTGAATCGATTGGCGTTCGCAGAATTGGTCTATCTCTAACCGTTCTCGAGTTGGTCAGCTCTGAATCAGTTTTCAAATGGTTTTTTTGGCGCCAAAAATATTTCTGATGAGTTTTCGACATTTTCGTTCAAAGATTCGAAATCAGCACGTCATAATACGTCTGAGGACAAAAATTTGAAATTCGAAAAATTAAAAATAAAAAAGTTCAAAAAATTATCTAATATCGAGATATACTCGACTTTTTTGTCCGTCAATTTTTTTTGTTCAAATTCTCAGTATATACCAATTCGGCCATTCTGAATCGATTGGCGTTCGCAGAATTGGTCTATCTCTAACCGTTCTCGAGTTGGTCAGCTCTGAATCAGTTTTCAAATGTTTTTTTTGGCGCCAAAAATATTTCTGATGAGTTTTCGACATTTTCGTTCAAAGATTCGAAATCAGCACGTCATAATACGTTTGTGGACAAAAATTTGAAATTCGAAAAATTAAAAATAAAAAACATCAAAAAATTATCTAATATCATGATATACTCGACTTTTTTGTCCGTCAATTTTTTTTGTTCATATTCGGCCATTCTGAATCGATTGGCGTTCGCAGAATTGGTCTATCTCTAACCGTTCTCGAGTTGGTCAGCTCTGAATCAGTTTTCAAATGGTTTTTTTGGCGCCAAAATTATTTCTGATGAGTTTTCGACATTTTCGTTCAAAGATTCGAAATCAGCACGTCATAATACGTCTGAGGACAAAAATTTGAAATTCGAAAAATTAAAAATAAAAAAGTTCAAAAAATTATCTAATATCGAGATATACTCGACTTTTTTGTCCGTCAATTTTTTTTGTTCAAATTCTCAGTATATACCAATTCGGCTATTCTGAATCGATTGGCGTTCGCAGAATTGGTCTATCTCTAACCGTTCTCGAGTTGGTCAGCTCTGAATCAGTTTTCAAATGTTTTTTTTGGCGCCAAAAATATTTCTGATGAGTTTTCGACATTTTCGTTCAAAGATTCGAAATCAGCACGTCATAATACGTTTGTGGACAAAAATTTGAAATTCGAAAAATTAAAAATAAAAAACATCAAAAAATTATCTAATATCATGATATACTCGACTTTTTTGTCCGTCAATTTTTTTTGTTCATATTCGGCCATTCTGAATCGATTGGCGTTCGCAGAATTGGTCTATCTCTAACCGTTCTCGAGTTGGTCAGCTCTGAATCAGTTTTCAAATGGTTTTTTTGGCGCCAAAAATATTTCTGATGAGTTTTCGACATTTTCGTTCAAAGATTCGAAATCAGCACGTCATAATACGTTTGTGGACAAAAATTTGAAATTCGAAAAATTAAAAATAAAAAACATCAAAAAATTATCTAATATCATGATATACTCGACTTTTTTGTCCGTCAATTTTTTTTGTTCATATTCTCAGTATATACCAATTTGGCCATTCTGAATCGATTGGCGTTCGCAGAATTGGTCTATCTCTAACCGTTCTCGAGTTGGTCAGCTCTGAATCAGTTTTCAAATGGTTTTTTTGGCGCCAAAAATATTTCTGATGAGTTTTCGACATTTTCGTTCAAAGATTCGAAATCAGCACGTCATAATACGTCTGAGGACAAAAATTTGAAATTAAAAAAATGAAAAATAAAAAAGTGCAAAAAATTATGTATGGTAAATAAATAATATACTCGACTTTTTTGTCCGTCGATTTTTTTTGTTCAAATTCTCAGTATATACCAATTCGGCCATTCTGAATCGATTGGTGTTCGCAGAATTGGTCTATCTCTAACCGTACTCGAGTTGGTCAGCTTTGAATCAGTTTTCAAATGGTTTTTTTGGCGCCAAAAATATTTCTGATGAGTTTTCGAAATTTTTGTTAAAATATTCGTAATCAGCACGTCAAAATACGTTGGAGGACAAATATTTGAAATTAAAAAAATGAAAAATAAAAAAGTGCAAAAAATTATGTATGGTAAATAAATAATATACTCGACTTTTTTGTCCGTCGATTTTTTTTGTTCAAATTCTCAGTATATACCAATTCGGCCATTCTGAATCGATTGGTGTTCGCAGAATTGGTCTATCTCTAACCGTTCTCGAGTTGGTCAGCTCTGAATCAGTTTTCAAATGGTTTTTTTGGCGCCAAAAATATTTCTGATGAGTTTTCGACATTTTCGTTCAAAGATTCGAAATCAGCACGTCATAATACGTCTGAGGACAAAAATTTGAAATTCGAAAAATTAAAAATAAAAAAGTTCAAAAAATTATCTAATATCGAGATATACTCGACTTTTTTGTCCGTCGATTTTTTCCGTTCAAATTCTCAGTATCTACTAATTCGGCCATTCTGAATCGATTGGCGTTCGCAGAATTGGTCTGTCTCTAACCGTACTCGAGTTGGTCAGCTTTGATTCAGTTTTTAGATGGTTTTTTTGGCGCCAAAAATATTTCTGATAGTTTTCGACATTTTCGTTCAAAGATTCGAAATCAGCACGTCAAAATACGTAAGAGGACAAAAATTTGAAATTCGAAAAATGAAAAATAAAAAGTTCAAAAAATTATCTAATGTCATGATATACTCGACTTTTTTGTCCGTCAATTTTTTTTGTTCAAATTCTCAGTATATACCAATTCGGCCATTCTGAATCGATTGGCGTTCGCAGAATTGGTCTGTCTCTAACCGTTCTCGAGTTGGTCAGCTCTGAATCAGTTTTCAAATGGTTTTTTTGGCGCCAAAAATATTTCTGATGAGTTTTCGACATTTTCGTTCAAAGATTCGAAATCAGCACGTCATAATACGCTTGAGGACAAAAATTTGAAATTCGAAAAATGAAAAATAAAAAGTTCAAAAAATTATCTAATGTCATGATATACTCGACTTTTTTGTCCGTCAATTTTTTTTGTTCAAATTCTCAGTATATACCAATTCGGCCATTCTGAATCGATTGGCGTTCGCAGAATTGGTCTGTCTCTAACCGTTCTCGAGTTGATCAGCTCTGAATCAGTTTTCAAATGGTTTTTTTGGCGCCAAAAATATTTCTGATGAGTTTTCGACATTTTCGTTCAAAGATTCGAAATCAGCACGTCATAATACGTTTGAGGAAAAATATTTGACATTCGAAAAATTAAAAATAAAAAAGTTCAAAAAATTATCTAATATCATGATATACTCGACTTTTTTGTCCGTCAATTTTTTTTGTTCAAATTCTCAGTATATACTAATTCGGCCATTCTGAATCGATTGGCGTTCGCAGAATTGGTCTATCTCTAACCGTTCTCGAGTTGGTCAGCTCTGAATCAGTTTTCAAATGGTTTTTTTGGCGCCAAAAATATTTCTGATGAGTTTTCGACATTTTCTTTCAAAGATTCGAAATCAGCACGTCATAATACGTCTGAGGACAAAAATTTGAAATTCGAAATATGAAAAATAAAAAAGTTCAAAAAATTATCTAATATCATGATATACTCGACTTTTTTGTCCGTCAATTTTTTTTGTTCAAATTCTCAGTATATACTAATTCGGCCATTCTGAATCGATTGGCGTTCGCAGAATTGGTCTGTCTCTAACCGTTCTCGAGTTGGTCAGCTCTGAATCAGTTTTCAAATGGTTTTTTTGGCGCCAAAAATATTTCTGATGAGTTTTCGACATTTTCGTTCAAAGATTCGAAATCAGCACGTCAAAATACGTAAGAGGACAAAAATTTGAAATTCGAAAAATGAAAAATAAAAAGTTCAAAAAATTATCTAATGTCATGATATACTCGACTTTTTTGTCCGTCAATTTTTTTTGTTCAAATTCTCAGTATATACCAATTCGGCCATTCTGAATCGATTGGCGTTCGCAGAATTGGTCTGTCTCTAACCGTTCTCGAGTTGATCAGCTCTGAATCAGTTTTCAAATGGTTTTTTTGGCGCCAAAAATATTTCTGATGAGTTTTCGACATTTTCGTTCAAAGATTCGAAATCAGCACGTCATAATACGTTTGAGGAAAAATATTTGACATTCGAAAAATTAAAAATAAAAAAGTTCAAAAAATTATCTAATATCATGATATACTCGACTTTTTTGTCCGTCAATTTTTTTTGTTCAAATTCTCAGTATATACTAATTCGGCCATTCTGAATCGATTGGCGTTCGCAGAATTGGTCTATCTCTAACCGTTCTCGAGTTGGTCAGCTCTGAATCAGTTTTCAAATGGTTTTTTTGGCGCCAAAAATATTTCTGATGAGTTTTCGACATTTTCTTTCAAAGATTCGAAATCAGCACGTCATAATACGTCTGAGGACAAAAATTTGAAATTCGAAATATGAAAAATAAAAAAGTTCAAAAAATTATCTAATATCATGATATACTCGACTTTTTTGTCCGTCAATTTTTTTTGTTCAAATTCTCAGTATATACTAATTCGGCCATTCTGAATCGATTGGCGTTCGCAGAAATGGTCTGTCTCTAACCGTACTCGAGTTGGTCAGCTTTGAATCAGTTTTCAAATGGTTTTTTTGGCGCCAAAAATATTTCTGATGAGTTTTCGACATTTTCGTTCAAAGATTCGAAATCAGCACGTCATAATACGTTTGAGGACAATAATTTGATATTCGAAAAATTAAAAATAAAAAAGTTCAAAAAATTATCTAATATCATGATATACTCGACTTTCTTGTCCGTCAATTTTTTTTGTTCAAATTCTCAGTATATACCAATTCGGCCATTCTGAATCGATTGGCGTTCGCAGAATTGGTCTATCTCTAACCGTTCTCGAGTTGGTCAGCTCTGAATCAGTTTTCAAATGGTTTTTTTGGCGCCAAAAATATTTCTGATGAGTTTTCGACATTTTCGTTCAAAGATTCGAAATCAGCACGTCATAATACGTTTGAGGACAATAATTTGAAATTCGAAAAATTAAAAATAAAAAAGTTCAAAAAATTATCTAATATCGAGATATACTCGACTTTTTTGTCCGTCGATTTTTTCCGTTCAAATTCTCAGTATCTACTAATTCTGCCATTCTGAATCGATTGGCGTTCGCACAATTGGTCTGTCTCTAACCGTACTCAAGTTGGTCAGCTTTGAATCAGTTTTCAAATGGTTTTTTTGGGCCAAAAATATTTCTGATGAGTTTTCGACATTTTCGTTCAAAGATTCGAAATAAGCACGTCATAATATGTTTGAGAACATAAACTTGAAATTTGAAAAATTAAAAATAAAAAAGTTCGAAACATAATCTATTATCATGATATACTCGACTTTTTTGTCCGTCGATTTTTTCCGTTCAAATTCCCAGTATATACTAATTCGGACATTCTGAATCGATTGGCGTATTTTGATTGATTGATTGAGCTCATGAAAAAAATTTCCAAGCCGATTTATTGGTGAAATGAAGTTTATTTTACTTGAGCGACCGTACTAACAGCTATGTTACATCATCCTTATATCTGCCGCTACCTATAAAATTATATTTTATCACTTTCTCCTCCGCGCATGTATATCTACGTGCGAGATGCACATCGGGCGCGCTATTCTTAATGCCCCCCCCTCCCCGCCAATGCGAAACAGATATCGAAATGCGGCGCCTAAATATCGTGCCGTTGTCGTGATGAACTTGTCCATCGGTCCGCCGAATTACTGAAAGGTGTAATTGGGCCGTAACGAGCCTACGATATCTCCGATTCGATATTGCCCTTCAAAATATCAACACTCAGTATAATTACGAGACAACTGGACTCAGGACTCGGTTCTTCTGCGAAATCGTACAATAATCACCGAAATTTTGGCCCTCTCTGCCCCCATCTGCCTACACTGTAGGACGTTTTGACGAGAATAAGGAAAACAACTAGTCTCCTGGCTAATACTACCACAGGTATTTTATGATAACAAACAGATACTCCTGCAAAGTTCTTCATTGCAGATGAACCCCATTACTTCCACCCTCTACGACTCGTTGAAGTCCGGAATTTTGAATGGCAACCCCACATTGCATCATTGAAAACCTATGCTTTTTAGAAGCACCCAATTTTTAGGGTGAAATATCCCAATTAACAAGCTTGAGCGATTTTTTTATAAAACATGGTCTTGGTGGCGCGCAGGTAGTGTTCTCGCTTGCTATGCCAAGGTACGCGGGTTCGAATCGACACGCACCTCATGCATGTCATCACACGTTAAAAGGTGAGGGATACGTCTTCCCCAGCTCGCACAAGTCTCTCGAAGACTTCTGAAGGTTGCTCGTAAAGGGGCAGTAAAGGGGAAGCTGGTTGGTGAAAATAACAATTTTTCCTCCTGCCTCTATAGAAAGTGCACACTTTCCTGCTTCAAACCAGGGAGGAAACTTATAATTTTTCTCCCTAGGGAGGTAACTACTTTTCCTCCCACTCATTTCAAGTAAGTTGTAAACGATGAAACTTGTGAATCTATTATAATCAAATTGTTTCCGTAATTTCTAGAACATTTTATATATCCTGTATTCTGGTAAAAATCAAACATGAATGTTACTTCTACTTTAGTTCTTTAATAGCTATTTGTGTATTTAGAGCGCAAAGTGATTGATTGTCGCTCGACAAAAAGATTAATCTTTGGAGAACGACAGTAACACTTTGTGCTCGAAATACACACATTATTTTTTCTACAAGCGCAGCTTTTAGAAAAAAATTATCGACACTTCATTCAAATAGGCACATAACATTACTTATGAGAAAATCACTCAATAGCAATCCGAAATGTATAAGCCATCTAAATGTCCAATAATTCAAATCACTAACAAGAAAAAAGTAAAATAATGTTCTTAAAAAAAAGTTGCAATTGCCAGGAGCTGAACCCGGGACCTTCGGATTACAAGACCAAGACGCTAGCCATTGCACCACCGCAAATTCTCAAATGGAGATGACTGCATTGTCTATACTTTCCATCATGCAAGTATAGGTCGATACTTTTTAGTACAAAGGCGTGAAAAAATTAACAGTTCGTGAAAACGTAAACAACTGTACGTAAGTGAATTTTTTACCCACTGCTGATACATTTATGCATTTGTAAAAAATACTTTGCGTCAAATTTTAGTCGGAAATTATTATTTTATAATACGACGACAATTCACAACATGAAACATTCAAATTAATAATACATACAACATTTTCCATGCAACTGGCAATTGCGGAGATAGCCTTGTAGGAACGATGCACGGAAATTCATTGGATGTAAATCAACGTTCGTCGTGGTATTAGCCAGGAAAGTAGTTGTTGTCTGATGGTTTTTTTTACCCAAATATATTCCTATATTGTATAGAAAAATTGCAGTGAGTTACAGCTATGCACTTCCTCCCTACGACTTATCCTATATCATAGAAACTGTGATCATAAAGGACTAATAAAGTATTATTATTATTATTATTATTATTATTATCGCACAAGGGAATAACATTTAAACGTTTCATGCGAATCTTCCACCATCAAAGACCGACCAGCGAATAGAAAAAATTTAAAACCTATTGAAGCGTCTTCGGTCCGTCGAAGTTAAGTCACCACCCCTCTTTCGATTCCGACGCCTTAGCGTCCACGATCCGGCACCGCCGCCCATCGTCGCGAATGACGTCGCGACGGTCGGCGTCGTTCGTGCCTCCGTCTCGCTCTCGGCGCTCGCGGCCGTCAGTCAGTAAACGACTGAGAGCGACCGGCGTCGACGTGTGCATCGCAAAGTATTTATGCGTCGGCTCGTTTGTGTAGCGCCCACCCCTCGAGAGATGGCAGGCCGGCGATGCAGCAGGGTTGGCACGTTGGCTCGGAACAACTTCCCCGCCGCCGCTGATCTATGAGCCCTTCTGCCGCGGCTGGACCATGCCCGTGAGCACTGGCCAGGGAGAACCTCGCGCCAAGCGCTGCAAGCTCTGCGACGGTACGGGAAACCCACCCCATTGCGTTTCGTTCGTTCGTGTTCTGTGTGTTCTCCGTGTTCTGAGTGTTTGTGTGTGTGTGGTGTTTAAGCGTGGCGTGTTCTAACACCCTCACCTCTCACCCCTGCTTCCGTCTCTCACGCTAATTAACACGTTGCTGGCTGATACGCACGTGCGCACTTTCGGTGTTGTTGAGGGTTTGTTTGTTTTTGCTTTGGTGTTGTTGTTTGGTGTTGCCGCGATAACGGTTATTTCACTTTCTTTTGATAACGGATCTGATACTGAAATTGATCAAGTTATAATTGATATTCCAGGTAACTGATTAAGTCAGTACCTTTTCGGCAGGAAGGGTGAATGGTTCCTTTCCACTTGAGGAAGAAAAATATATTTTCCCCTCTGAGAACAAACATTTTCTTCCTTCTGTTGTTTTTTCTATCGTCCCCTTACGAACGGCAGCCCTCAAAACTTGTGCGAACCTAGGATTAACGAGGTCTTACCTTTTAACGTGCCATTCTATTTTTCTTGATACTTTTATTTTGTATTTTCTTGGTTGAAAATTTACACGTTTTTTGTAGAGTACA
Source organism: Chrysolina haemoptera (assembly GCA_958298965.1). Taxonomy (NCBI): domain Eukaryota; kingdom Metazoa; phylum Arthropoda; class Insecta; order Coleoptera; family Chrysomelidae; genus Chrysolina; species Chrysolina haemoptera. Next base: position 29,237,278 of record OY282593.1, read on the forward strand.
GTCGCTGAAATATGCATTAATTCTCCCAATGAATCGGCATAGAACTTTTTCTTCATCATAAACTGTTAGTAGAGGTCCCTATATCATAAAACCACATTAATCTGTTTTGGAAGGACATCCCAAAAAACCACCATTTTGGTCAGAGCCTGTTTTCGTCTATAATTCGTCAACCGTTGAAAATATCAAAGAAATATATTTTCCAAAGAAAGCTTGATATATTTCCTAAAAGCAAGTTTTTTACTAACTTTTCTATGTAAACTATAGTTTACGAAAAAATTGATGTCAAAATTTTGTCAATATTCCCATAATGAATTTGCAGATAAAATGAGAAATTTTCAAAAAATACTTTCACCTTGCTGGCACGAAAACTGTGTTGCTTAGTAACACCACAAAAGCTTGCTTCTTTTGAGAAAGTTACCAACATCTTCAAGTTTGCTAAAGTTTTGCTGATTGTTTATTTTTTACTATGTTGAAAAAACACGAAAATAGAGAATATCAATTCAGTAGTTTTTATATACGTACATACCTATGACCATTAAATATAGCAAGAACTGCAAGTATTTTTCATCACCTTCAAAACCCAATTCATTTCTTTATCCTAGCTTTTCTAGTTTTCGAGCAATTACTTTTTATCGATATAGGTAAGCCAGCCACGCGCAAAGAAATTTAAATGAATAAATTCGCAAAAATCTTGGCAATATAAGTACACAAAAATTAGTAGAAAAATTTCTTATAGGAAATATATCAAACTTTCTTTTTTGTAATAAATACTTCTTTGATATTTTCAACGGATGACAAGTTATAGGTGAAAACAGGCTTTTTTGAGCAAAGAGGTGATTTTTTAGGAGTGAAGCCATGTTCCTCCAAAATGGATTATTGTGGCTTTATAATATATGGGACCTTCACTAATAGTTTATAAAAGACCTCTTCAATGCAGGATAATTGTGAATGAAATTTCTACAGCGACTGTTCTACTAGTTTGTGTGCCTAAAATATATAAGTATTTCAATATCAAAATAATATTTCATTATTTTACGAAAAACCTTTAAAATATTTCACTTTTTTTTATAGTTAATAACGAAATCCTATCTAGGACTTCTTTCTGTGGCAACTAAAACCGTATAAATATCCAAAGGTAACGTCAACCGAAGAATGCCTTGATAATTGGTATTCCTCAGGGTTCTGCATTAGGGCCACTTTTATTTTTGATGTTCGTGAACGATCTTCCAAACTACAAATGATTCAATTGAATCTGCATGTCAAGGCAAAATCTAAGATCGTTCACTAAACCACGGGCGCCATCTCAACTTTAGCCCAATCAACAATATCCAAATTGCGTGGTTTCGAAAATAACAGTGACATGTAAAAGGAATCCGCAATTTTTAATAATGAGCTTGTCAAGAAAGAAACAAGGTGTCCTGTCCTACCAGGACGGGCTTATTGCCATAATCCCATGCAATAGGAAAAATTGGGTCGGAAATCCATCAGAAAACAAATACTTTCCTGGCTAAATCCACAACGAACGTTGAATTACATCCAATGAATTTCCGTGAGTTTCTACAAGGATGTCTCCGCAATTGCTAGTTGCTTGGAAATGTTGTTCCAACTCCAGGTTGATATACTTAGATGATGTAGGATGCTTTCCTCTACAACCTCTTGCATACTTTTTTTTCAGATGAATCCTCGCACATTAACCGATCCCAAATTTTAAACTGAAATCATTCGTTCACTGTTCCTCCACTACCCTCACAACTTTTTTTTCCGAAACATAAAATTTACTTGGGATCCTTTATATGATAGGAATGGCTTCCTTATGTCTCTTCATCCTTCATCCATGGATTTTTCTGGAGGAGGTATTCATCAGGTCGTTGAGTTGGGAACGAGAAGATTCAATAAATCCGCCGCTTCGGATTTAATCTGTCATTGTTAGAGCTGCGCCCCATCGATCATGTAACACTTGCCACCGATTTGTCAAAAGTGAGTTATCAATTCAAGTAGGCGTGGAAAATGGCCGACGCACATTTCTGAGTCTGGATGACGTCCAGCAGGCGATAAATAATTTCCATAGGATCGGCCGACTCGGTTCTAAGCATTTGGATTTAGTCGCGAGTTCGAGCGACACGATTAGGGAATGTGTGCCGACAGCTATTTTTAGCGCCTAGAGATACAAAACCAGAGACAGTGTCACAAAACGGCTTTATCTCATTGATTGTTCGCCGATCAAGGTACCTGCAGCTTTTCGGGGTATAATGATAACGATAATAGTGTAAAATATTTGAATCATGAAATTAACTCAATTCGAAAAGTAAATTATCCATAATATAAATTCTGTCGAAAGAATTCAAACACTTTGTATAGGCAAATAAGCGAAACTATTATAGAATTTTCAAATGAAGTGGTCACCCTCTCATAAAGGAAATGAAAGCTTGCTCCACTGTTATATGAATGTGTCTAGAAGCCAGCACTCACCAATACACAATTCCAATAACTTTGTCTATCAGATCTCTCTCGAAATTGGAATCTTGATTCGTAATTTCATTCTTGTTAATCCTAGATACACTTTTGAAACACTATATACCATAGTGATCCCCAAAACATCCTAAATTTCTACGCAAACCAGTATTGTCATTTATATCAAAATAGGAAATATTCCCAAGTTTATAACTAAACTATCATTATTATTAATTCATATTTACATGAGACACTCTTTCGAAATTATTAGAATACTAACGCATATTCATATTTCAAATACGTACGATGTAAACGGTGATCATGCTATTGGTCGTTAGAACATCACCTGACCCGACACAAAACGAAATGGTTTCGCTGAGTTGTATTCAGCTTGGTTGCGTTAGAAGTTGCTAAGGTCAAGCGAGGTGAATTTCCGCCAAGGTGGTGTCTTCAACAACTTGGTCTATAGTATCCGATTGATGGGTATAAACAGAGGTCTCTGGTGCTACATACAGGGCAGTATATGTGTGAGACATTCGCTACTCTCGAATCTAAAAAATCATACTGCGAAACGGCTGGACTGGAATTTTTTTTGTTATATTATCCGCAAAGCTGTGCCCTGTAGGCATAAGGTAGCTCCCAGCAAATCATTGATGTGAAAAAGAAACACTGTTGGTTCTAGTTTGGATCCCTGTTGAACACTAGCTCTAGGTAAAGTGTCTATGCAGAATTTGGCCTTTCAGTGCTTACAACTAATATACTAATAAACGTAAATTGAGTTAGTGTAGATTATTATGAAAATGAGTGAGTAGTAGGCGGACAATTTTTGAACTTGGACGAAATTCACGTAATTTTGTATATCTAACAATTTTCATCGGGACAACTGTTTTATGATCATGTACCTATATTATAGAAAGTTAAATATAGCCATTGTCGAGAAATGAAAAAGTTAATATTTTTTACAATTTTCAAGGATTTTTGATTCGAGCACTTGCCAAAAATAAAAAATAAGTCAACTAAATCATCTAAAAGTAGAAGAAACACGCACAAAGGTGAATTTCAAGATCATTTCGAATCTTTTTTATTAGCAATTTCAATGTCAAGAGTGAAGTAATTTATATTGGATTATTTTCATTAAGTTTCGCCTACCTTATGAAATAAGCGAGAAATCGTATAAGTCACGGTTAGGTTTGAAAGATAGAAGTACATTTATCCGAATTTGCGGGTATTTTTTTTCTTCCTCTCGGATGCTGGTCCTTTCGCCAGCTACATCTCAGCCTCTTGGACTATTTTGGGTTTTCCGTGTTAGTTTTACAGCACCCACTTCGTAACTCTAGTGCCCTGTACCAGTCTGTACAGGTTCTTCACCGGTTGACTGTTGTATTCTTCGGGAGTTAGTCTGGGATTCCCGAATTTTGCATGTCTCTTGCGGTCTGATGCCTCGCATTCTGACAGTACATGTTTGGCTGTTTCTGCCCCTTTACCACATTGTCTGCAGCCCCATTTTGTGCAGGTGTTTTCTCATTGGGCTGTGACCATTGAGAAGGCGTGTTATTGTTCCAACTTGATTCCTGCTCAACTCGAGTAGTTCTTCAGTTCTGTATTTTGACGGTCGTTTAATGAATGTTTATTTACAACCATATATGTAATGCTGTCATTACCAACTTTCCCACAGGAAGACGTGTACGTTTGCTCCCCTTACAGTTCGCTTGTTGATGTTATAGGTGGTTATGTGTGCGAGGATTTTGGATCCCAGAGCATTTTTTACATTTTTCGCATTTTGCGACCATAACGAGACACATTCGTTAAATACATACCCATATAGAAAGAAAGCTAAGAAAATTTCCTACAGGAAGAAGTGTACGTTTGCCCCCCTCACAGTTCGCTTGTTGATGGTATAGGTGGTTATGTGTGCCAGTATTTTGTATCCTAGAGCATTTTTTACATTTTTACATCTACGTACCCAAGTGTTTTGTGTCCACTCCTTTCCTTTTCGCTAAATTTAACGTAGTTTGATAGTAAATACCCAAAAATAAATCATCTGAAGCATTTGAACGTTGTGAGTAATTGCAATTACTAATTTTCGTCGGGCCCATTGCTAAATTCGTGCCAGAAACTGAAATAAAAATCAAAAGTGAAAGATGCTGATGTACGACTTGAAAAATTGAGACTCCGATGAGACCTAGATTTTCGACTATAATTTTAGATCTCGGGGGGTCAACAACCAAACTGTTACCATATGGGACCATTTATATTTGTGTGCGCGTATTGAGAAACATCGAAACATATTTTTGCTTTCCTCGAAATGTGTCGGACGTGTTTTTGTTTTGTACGACTTGTGACATAAAATAAAATAACGAAATGCCAGAAGAATGTGTTCCAGATTTTTATGATTTTGTGGTGAATTCAATTGACATATCTTGATATACAAACAATTATTACCGCATTCATGTAAACAAATATCAAAGAGTATACCGCAATAAATGAGAAAGGAGTCAAATTGGGGGATCTAGGTAGTCCTGTTGATTTTCTCGGGACATAAATTTCCTCTCATTACTCTGACGGTTAGTAGGTACACACTTGATAACGATAGGAGATATTGAACCGATTGAAACGTCGTGCTCATAGAAACAGTCCAGACAATAGAAGTCTGCAATAATCCAAGTATCCATTTTACATCATTGTCTGAAACTTTCAAACAAAAATTGACCCAATTTTGGTTCGAAAATATGAATAGGATATTTATGTACACTGTATGTCCTTCATTGATTCTTCGGAAAGTTAAAAAAAAAAATTTATATTTATGATGGCTTTGATGAGTTTTACACCTTTAACTTTTAGAAAAGAAAATGTTCACCCCGTATAAACATTAAACATTATGAAAACTCTAGTTCAACTTTTCCAATATTAAAATATATTTTCTTTTTCAGGTGAGTCGATACTTCAACTGTTGTGTCTTTCAGTTCGGGTGAGTCTGGTTTGTTCAAAGGAGTAAAAGTGTGTATCTTACATAAAATGAAGTGAATTAAGAGGTTATAATTTTTAATGTTTTCAATTATGTATTTTTCCGTTTGAGAAGCATTTTAACGCTTGTTTTTGTCCTTTTCTTCCATAGGGATTCTTGAATCCATTTTAAACGGGTGATTAATTTTTTCAATCTTTCACCATAAAGCTTGGACAACATTTTCAATTGATCGATTAGTCAAGGATTCAGAAAAAAAATTTAACTATCTACATTTGGTGCTATACAAGTGACGTGTTTTGAGTTTATACTAGTGTCCCAGAACTTTCTCTTTTCCTGTCGGGAGTAACACCAGTATCGATATTATTTTTTCTGCAGAATTACTGACTTGAAGCAAATTGTCTTTGATTTCGATATGTGCGTGAGTCAGTTGTTTTGCTAGAAAGTCATGAACAGAATGTGTGGGCGAGAATTCTTTGGGATCGAGTCATCCCTGATAATCTGAATGGAGAGCTTTTTTCGATTCTTGAGCAACTCCGGATCTGATGTCACTCGACTTTTCATGGGTCACTTAAAATGTAATGTTTGTGTCACTAAACCCTGTGATATTACAGACTTTATCGAATATACTCTCCTGATTATAAGAAACATTTCCAAAAGTTTCCTTCGTGAGGAAAATTTTTGTTTTCTGGTTACCACGATCTGAGAACGTTGTAACATCCGAGGGAGAGTAGGTAGGAAGGAATTAGAGTTCTTCTTGAATTTATGCATGCTCTCTTTTCATGGAACACCTCTCATCGTGTTCCAAATTTTTGCCGTTCGTTTCAAGAACTAACCCTGGGAAAGAGATGTTCGGCTTGTTTTCCAATGTGACGGCATATGGATGTGAGGACTAATGTTTCGATGGGACAGCTAATGGTGGAACGATCGATGATATTTCGCACGATCTATAAAAAAAGGGGCAGGTCGACAACCGTTCTGATGTTTTCCCGAGAAGTGAGCGAGCTCGTGAGTGAAGTATCACCGACGAGACGAATGGCTTTTTTTTGCAGAATCTAAAAGTTTTAATGTGTTTGGGTGCTGCACGCTATGTGTGGAAACAGTATTCCAGAACATGTCGGATTTGTGCCTATAAATCGGAAAGTTGAATACCTCCTGATACGAAACAAAAACCAAGTTTTTGAGAAGCACTTTTGGCAATGGACCACATGGTTTTTCCATGAAAGGGTACTGCTGACGATAATATCAAGCATTGAAATGGAAGATTTCGTTGGTATAGATAGTTCTGTTATAATTACGATGGGCGATCTTTGTTGACATGTACTTTGACGTCACATCTTCCCGCCAAAGGACGATTTGTAGAATTGCCACTATTTTTTCACTCATTATTCTTGTTGATTATTGATATTTTTGGCAGCTATCTTATTTGTGTCGGTATTTGAATGGAAGGTATAATCGATTAAGAAAATCATGCGTGAGACCTATTAAATCATCACCTCGGTATTTTCTTGTCGCGTTTTTATTTGCGGAATAATCCGTCGTATTTATTTTTGTTGTTGTGTTGGTAAGACTGATAACACTGTAATGAACCACTTGTCCAAATCACTTCATGTGCCGATAGTTAACCATATTATAAATAGACCCAAATCACGAAAATAGCCTCATTCAAAATTCTTATAGGATAAGATTATACAGAGTGGGCTCGATTTGATCGATTAGAGTGCGTTTATAAATATAATCGTTGACAGACCGTTGAAGTATCTTTAGTTTTATATTTATGTTGAGATGAGACGATTTTTCATTGATGATTAAGACGAGCTTTGATCGAGTCATTCTCAGAACGAGTATTTGGTCGTTTATACCGAGTGCCCGTTTTTCGAGCTTCACATGGAAATTTCGGTTATTATAAGAGATGCAAGGTCAGTTGAATTAGGGAAAAATTGCCTGTTTTCATGCTGAACAATTATATGAAAGAAAATTTGATGTGTCATTTTTAGTTTTTGAATAATTGAAAAAAAACGGAGATTTGTAATTTTCGTTTTTATATTTTTTCAAGCGAAAACCAAAATAGACATTTTTAATTAAGGCGTTCTTGAGGCACTTTTTTTACAAGGAATGTAAATCTTCCATCACAATTTCCAAGACGTTCTTGATGATAGAGTTACAACACTAAACTTTGGTTTTTCTTATGGGCGCAATATTGTATTTTTGAAAAGAATTTTTTTCCTGTTGTTAAAATTCTTATTTCCATGAACGATTCATCATACGATATGATAAAATCTCACATGCAGATCAAAATGGGAAAAAATCTTTTTTGCGAGGGGTGCTTTGGAAACTTTTTAATAATTTCAAGTTTAGAATGCCATTTTCAAATGAAAAAAAGCGTGATATTCGTCAAATTTATTACGCCTCGCATCCAAATGCATAAATTACATTAAATTACTCAAGTGAGGGTTCAAAAGTTTTTGCCGGAGGGTATTAAATAAAAATGAAATAATAAAATCGGCAATGTACCAAGTACTCTTCTCTTCAAATATTTTCACCATGTGGAAAATATGGGGCAAATATCTGACATGAAACAACCACTCCCCTGGCTAATACGACGACGGATATTGAAATACATCTGACTTATATCTGTGCAACGTTCTTCCAAGAAGACCCAATTACTAATGTTTATTGTAATTAAACAGTAGATTATCCTTCATTTGCCTGTGGAAGACCACCTGCAGACACGTTTCGAGGTTTTTGCCTCTCGTCAGTGACAGGGTAGGTCGGACAACAATAGAGTCGTCCAGTCCCAGCACAGTGAATGATAATCCAAATGAAATTTAATGAAGCAGCGACTTACAGTAAAGTCAGTCGCAGCGCCACCTACGGGGAAATACCAAAATGCATTGTTCGGTAGCAAAGACTCCAGAAAGTGAACGGAGTTCAAGAATTCAAATAAATGGTATCAGTCAGGGACGTAGTTGTTTTCTGTCAGATGTTTGCCTCATATTTTACATATCTCGACATTTATTGATTTATTTATTATATTGTCTCTCTCTATAATATGGCGACATAAATTTTTTCTCACAGAAAACAATTTTATTGAGTTTTGTTACGACACGTGTTTTGGACCACTGTGAAATCTGTTTTCGAATGCGACTGTCATCATTTATTTCACTCTACTCAATGTAAACAAAGCTGGAGACATATTTTCCCGCAACGATATTAGTTCTTCTGAATCATCCTAACACGAAACCCACTTTCTTTCATTTGAATTTATTCGAAAACAAACCTACAAAATTAATTATACTTCCTAGAGACATGTCCTGTGGTGTGGAAAACCGTGAAAAAACACATACCTAGTAAACAAATAAACTCGAAAGATAAGTGGATCCAGAATTGGAATATTATCACACGCTGAATATTAGTTGTTTGTACAAAAACATATTTTTTCACTTTACTGTGAATGAATATTTTTTTTACTCTACTCTAGTGGGCGCAATTTACTTGGATGTTCCAAGAACAGCTTGAAAAACGTATAAGATGCGCGAATTTAGAATGAGACAGTATTCGGACGATAAAGAGGGTAGTATAATTGAACATCCTGTAATCAAACAATCACTTAACTTCACACTGTTTACAGTACACTTCGCGATGCTAGTAAGAAAAAAATAAAAAAAGTTATAAGATCCATAAGGATTCGAACACACGATCTAACTATAATAAACCCCAACGCACTTTATTTATGAATGTCATTATTTTTCAGTGATGAAGGGTATTCTTCAGTTGGACTGAATACTACTTCGTTTGTAACTTCAAAAGGAATTAGTATCACCAATTGTACAAACGGCCTAATGCATGTGTGAACTATTATAATATCAAAAATATCAAAACCTTTCAGTTTGACACACACATCGTATAAAACCAGTTTTAATATTGATGCCTCCTTATATGCCTTCTAAGGAAACTTTATGTTTGAATGTTTTTGTCTTCGCAAATGATTATATGTTTTATTATGAATCAGTAACTTTTTTTATCATGTTGTTAATTGGAATTGGACGGTTTTATGTCAATATAGGAAGCTCTCGAAACATAATGCGCGTGAAAGATGTTATTCTCTTGAAAAAAGTGAATGAACTAGTCGTTTATATGTCGTAGAAATAACGAGGAAGTCATGGATTAGGGCTTCCAAATTTTCTTTTGATTTTTGTAATGGCATTTTTTGTTAAAAAATGGTATTTTTTGATAAAAAAAACGATACTCTAATCTCTTGATCAGCTGATCAGCCTAGTACGAAATTGTTGAAAAAAAAACACGTTTTGCTTTCGTTTTGTTTTCGCTCGTCACCAGATTTTCTCGTTATTCAAACATTTCCGAAAAATGTTTATCATTTCGACGTGTGTATCGCATAGTTTTGCACGCCTTAACCGTTCATTGTATCAATAAACGTTCGTTTTTCAGAAGCATCTTTGTTCCGAAGGTTCGCAGAGACATTAAAACCGTTTGTTTATATGGGAATCATTGTTAAATGTTGTTTTTCATTCTGACATCGAACGTAACCGTCGGTTTTGAGAAAATACTAGGTGATGGATTAATTATAGACGAAAAGACGACTTCATTAGAAACGCCCGAGAATAAAGTTTTATTGGCAGGTTTGAATTGTTACTTGTCCGGGATATAAAATCGAATTCTGGCAGGTCGGTTTATGTATTATAGGTTTTATTAGGATGTATGTTACAGAGAATTTAACACAATAGAATTGGAATTGAATAATAATGGGTAATAGTTGGCTTAGTGGGTTAGGAGTTAGGCGAAAATTTGAAGAAACGGTAGTTATTCAAGTGAAGGAAAAGTATCCCAGATCAAGTCACTTGGACATCAAAATAATTGTAAAGGACCAGTCTCTGAATTGAGGTCATACGTCATGAAACTATGATTATCTTTCGATACTTTCAAGGTCACCGTAGCGGATTGTGGATAATAGTTATGTATGTATACCGGGTGTCCAAGAGCTTTTTGGCCAGCAGATACCTCAGTTATTTGCAGATTTTTTTTTAAATACGTTTCGTAGAAGACCATAAGTTCTTTCATACAGCATAGCAAAATTCACCCTCTGGTAAACCCCCGAGAAACCACCCCTAACTTTTGTTCTTCAAATTGCACCCTTATGTTTGTTTTGGTTCAACTTACAGTGTTTTTCATTTCCCACTCAATGATATATCATGGAAGCTATTATGGCATGCAGAACTACGGCAAAAATATATAAATGTATAAAAATATACAAATGGAATATTAACTTATAAGTATTTTGAATAATACATTACACCACAGAAATTTTTCAAAAATTTGAAAAGCACAATATTTATTTATTGATTTTCAAAGACACTTGTTTCACGTATATCAATAGGAGAAAGTCTAGTGGCGTGGAATCTGGAGAACATGCAGGCCATCGAACAGGTCCACTATTTCCAATCCAACGGTCTCGAAAGTTATTATTGAGGAATGTAACTTTATTATGGTTATGTACAGGAGCACCATCTTGTTGCCACCACATTTGTTGTTGTGTTTCAATTGGAATATCTTTTAGTAGTGGAAGAAATGTATATATCGGTGGCCTGTCAAAGTGTTTTAGAAAAAATGAGGGCCGATGTGATGTCCATTATGTAAACCACACCATTTGTTCACACTCCGCATTGTTCGGAAATTGGTTTCTCTTATCTAGTGAGGGTACAGTCCTGTAACCGAAGCACAAAAAGTTTCAACATTTTCTTCAACTTTCACTTTTTCTTGTCTCTGCATCTTGGAACAATTAATTCAGTCCATTTAAAAGTACCCACTAATGAATTCAATTTTCTCGACTAACTATCTTCACAACTACATATTATGATATATGGTTGATTAAGAAATCAAAAGGGATGTGCATTGTACAACAACAAACATGGTGATGCAATTGGAAAAACAAAAGTTAGGGGTGGTTTCTCAGGGGATGGATTTTGCTATGCTGCATAAAAGTTCTCATGGTCCACAAAGGTAGATATTTAATATTTTACACCGAAATTAGTTAGAGTGAGACGATATTAGGTTTCTTCTATTTTGCGGCTCCGCCACCATCACTTGGAATTCTTACCTCCCCCTTTAAACCGCAGATTTACTTTGAAAGAATCATTTCGCATTTTAGATACAAAAATATCTACGCATATTGACATATTTCAGTCATCAAACAGTGTGATAAGCAATTTCTCTTTGGGTGTTGCGAAAAAAATGTCCGTAATCGCAACGCCATCGTAAACCTCGATTCGATGCAGTCGTTTATTCGTTACGAAATCGAGTCTTGCCAGCAGCGGCAAGCGGATGGCTTTAGCCAACGAACTGAATAAGCCTTAACTATCACACGTGCTATTTTCGACACGAAATTACAACTCCAACAAGCGCATTCCGAGCTTGTACTTCGCTCTATTATTAGAATCCTGAAAAATCCACCGGAATTTATTCATCTTTCTGATACATAATAATAACAGTGGATGATGATTCAGAAAGAAGTGAGTGGGAACGCCTGTTTTTCCTCTGCGTACGGTTTTCTGATTCACTGAATCTTCGAGAAATCTTGCCAAAATTCGAACGCAACCTTTCGACTTGTGTTTTTTTTTTGACTTGACATACTGTCCGAATTTTTCGAGACACTTCAAAACGTTTTGTATGGCAGCTTATTGTCGTCGGTGGATAACTTTTCAGGTAACATATTTTTGCAGCAGTTCTCAAATGATTGAGAGGTGCCAAGTCTCTGTTATTTGGCTGGGATTTAGTCATTCCTCTTGTTACGCCTTCGAAAACATGTTTGCTCATACCCAGTTGCTTGCTGACAATTTCTACATTTATAGGTAAATGATGCGATATATTGAAAGTGTAACAACACAATATATGCTAACTTTGTTGGCGAATCGCGCGTCGAGTGAAAGTGACGTAGTTTTGGTGTTTTTTTGGTTACCTATATTTCTTGAACATGTATTACCTTTTAGAAGATAGTTCGTAGATGAAAACCCCGGTGTCGATCTCGGGAAAATTGCTTTGTGGATTTTTGTTTTAAACGAACACGGTGTTTGTATTGTTCATTGTAGACAGATAAATAGACCGCCCCCGCATCGCCACCACTGGCCGGCCTCCGTATTTCGCGGTGCTAAAATAGTATAATTAATATTATTTCTCATTGCAGAGTCTATTTATTCTCCGAGTCGGCGTAGGTGAGCATACCTGTGCTCCCAATTACACATAGACGGTTCTTTTTTTATAACGCATATGGCCGTACGGCCGCATGTAGGTCAGGCGTGATGATCCGTCCGAAAACGTTATAGACAGAGGGCCAGAGCTAAAAATTTTCTCCGAATTTATTTATTTTTTCTTAGCGTTTGTCAACTTTTTGGCATGGTCGGATTCTAGTTAGAGGTTCTTTTAGTGAGTTAATTGGTATAATGTAAACAACGTGGCGTTCCAACATTTCTAATATCTTTATTAATAAGAAGCACATTTGCCAGTGACAGATCAAAATAAACACCGCTCACTGCTAATTTTCGACATTGTCTGTTGACACTGTTTTATTGCAGGAACACTTTTATATGCTAGTTTGACGATGTCTTCATGAGTCTGTCACGCATCGTCAAGACCAATACGAAATCTCTTCTCTCGATTGCCTAACAGTTCGCTTGTAGATGTTATAGGTGGTTTTGTGTGCTAGGATGCCAGATTGTAGCGTACTTTCCACATTTTTCGCATTTTGCGACCATAACGGGAACATTCGTTAAATACATATCATTATAGAAAGAAAGCTAAAAAAAATTTCTACAAGATGACGTTATCCTTTGCTTGCCTTACAATTCGCTTGTAGATGTTATAGGTGGTTTTGTGTGCTGGGATGCCAGATTGTTGCGTACTTTCCACATTTTTCGCATTTTGCGACCATAAGGAGACACATTCGTTAAATACATATCTATATAGATAGAAAGCTAAAAAAATTTCCTACAAGATGACTTTATCGTTTATTTGCCTAACAGTTCGCTTGTAGATGTTATAGGTAGTTTTGTGCGCTGGGATGCCAGATTGATGCGTACTTTCCACATTTTTCGCATTTTGCGACCATAAGGAGACACATTCGTTAAATACATATATATATAGATAGAAAGCTAAGAAAATTTCCTACACAATGAAATTTCCGTTTGTTTACCTAACAGTTCGCTTGTAGATGTAATAGCTGGTTTTGTGTGACTCGCTGAAGGCATATATCTGCATATTTAGGTTAGAAACTCTATGAACAATCATAAGATCCCATGATAACCGTGATAAATCGTGAATAATGCTTTCCACTCGGGTTTGAATGTCAAGATGGGTTCTTCTTGGCACGCACCTTTGATAAAAAACTTTAATTCGGCACTAAATCCATTTTATTTATAGCGGCGAATGTGCGAATAAAAAATTCCGGTTTTCATGGTCAGCTAAACAGTACATTAAACGCCCACGCCGAACTTTTCCCCAGTAGTTGTGAAAGTCATTTTTCAGACAGGTATTCGGTAGTTAGATTTAAATAAACCGATGGACAAGCCAAATTTATTTTGTTTTTCAAAGCTGCAGAAACATGGTAGTCCCGATGATTTATGTGCTTTTATTGGATGGAAAAAGATTCGATTGCTATGCAGTTTAGCGCCTATGACATTCAGCGAAAATAGCTTATTTTTAGATAATGAAGTAGTTTTACGTCTGTAGTTGAATTGAATTCGAAAATGAGTTTATGGCCGGAAACTATGAATTCCCGGTTCGAGTCCTGGTTGATTCACATTTTTTTTTTTTTTTTTTTTTATTATTTAGGTCTGATTTTCATCTTTCCGTCTGCTATGCTCATCTTCGAATTCATTTATAGAGTTGTCAATTTTTCCAGACATAGTGATGTGATGATTTGGACGGGAAACAGATGTCCTCAGAGCTGTCTCTATTGACCTGCCCGCCACTGATGAGAGGCAAAATCACGATACGGTGATTGTCAAGGAAACGATTTCCTAGTCAATAAGATGACATCCATAAAAAATTGTTATGCATTTATAAAAATTTCTTAATTTATTGCGGTTGATTGCGATTTCGGAAAAAATTGTTGGTGTACCTCGTAGTAAAAGCACATTCCCAGACTTCAATGCTTGTTGGCGTCGGCTTAACGCCTCGGCCAATTTACATTGGCGTCCGGGAATGTAATGCTTTTACTACTAGATACACAATATACTATTCCTTATCAAGAAAAAACGTGCCAGCATGTGAAACTGCCAACACTACACATCCAGAAAGAAAGTCTCATCTTGCATCTTGCGACTTGTCGATCAAGTGAATATATTGAGTCGCAACAAAAACATTTCGATCCGTTTTTCGGCGGAGAGAAAAATGTTGGCCCGCTCTCCTGCATCAACAATTAAAAGATTGCGTGGATTCAGGCGCCCGATTACGGCATGGTACACAATGTTCGTTTTTTCGGTGCATTAAATTTAAATAGCGGCAGAGTCGTTAACGTTCAGACCTGAAAAACAAACGCCGCAACTCATTTCTTGTGTCAAAATAAAACGAGGAAGAGTCGTAAGAGTTAGAGTTTGACGGACGAGAGATATCGTTAAAATTAAAATTATTTTTAAATACGTTTTGCGTGAAGGCAAAAAAAAATTCCCAAGATTTGCAAGATTTACCTATCGATTAGGCTTATTGCAAGATCGAACTAACAATGAGTGCTTAGTTACAAGATCGATCTAGCACAGAGGCCCTAATCTCAAGATTTATCTAACGAGTAAGTCCTAATGCTAGTTCGATCTATCAGTTAAACCCCAATGGCATGATCGATTTGCAATTAAGCTATTTGCAAGTCGATCTTGCCGTCAAGCTATTTGCAAGGCGATCTTGAAATTAAGCTAATTGTAAGGTCGATCTTGAACTTATTTCAATTGCAATATCAATCTTACATTTATTGCTCAGTTACACAGCTGTAAATCGATCTTTCAATTAAGCTAATTGTAAGGTGGATCTTGCACGTTGTTTAATTGCAAGATCGTTCTTACAATTATTGCTTAGTTGCAAGATCGATTCAGCAATGAAGCCCTAATTTCAAGAATGATCTAGCAAGTAAGCCCTAATGCAAGTTCGATCTAGTAGTTAAGCCCTATGGCATGATCGATCTTGCAATCAAGCTAGTTGCAAATCGATCTTTCAATTAAGCTAGTGTAAGGTTGATCTTGCACTTTGTTTAATTGCAAGATCGTTCTTACAATTATTGCTTAGTTGCAAGATCGATTCAGCAATGAAGCCCTAATTTCAAGAATTATATAGCAAGTAAGCCCTAATGCAAGTTCGATCTAGTAGTTAAGCCCTATGGCATGATCGATCTTGCAATCAAGCTAATTAAAAAGTCGATCGAACAATTTGTGCTCAGTTATTAGATTGATCCAACAATGAAGCCCTAATTGCAAGATCGATGTAACAATTAGTGTTCAGTTACAATATCGATCGAGCAATGAAGCCCTAATTGGTAAATTTGTCTAGCGAGTAAAACCTAATGCTAGTTCGATCTAGCAGTTAAGCCCTAATTGCATGATAGATTTGCAATCAAGCTAGTTGCAAACGATCTTTAAATTAAGCTAGTGTAAGGTTGATCTTGCACTTTGTTTAATTGCAAGATCGTTCTTACAATTATTGCTCAGTTCCTCAGTTGCAAGTTCGATCTAGCAGTTGAGTCCCAATGGCATAATCGATTTGCAATCAAGCTATTTACAAGTCGATCTTGCAATCAAGCTAATTGCAAATCGATCTTCCAATTAAGCTAATTGTGAGGTAGATCTTGCACGCTCGTACTACAAAATATCATATACCTTCTCGTAGGAAATGTATGCCATTACTATTACATCACTATATACTACGTCATTCCAGAACCTAAAGCTTATAATTTGGAGGCTCAGATGAATAATCCCCAAGAATCATACAAGGTGAGAGAGATATGAGACAAATATCATACAACTTCTTGACTTATATCGCGAGAGATATTGAATTATTTCTGACAAATACTTGTGCAATATTCCTTAAATAACATTATTCTAATGCAGTAACAGAGGAATCGAATAAATGTGTTCATTTTGTCTCGCTGCTGTAATAGCTGTATTCACATAAAGTTATACAGATTGGTCAATTCCGTAAGATTTCTTTCTGTAAGCCGAGATAAGCATAAGAATAATTCGCAGATGTTGGACACTTCGCCCATTTCAGCGGCGCCTTTAATTTCAAATGTTTACACGAATCTGAAAAATTAAATGACGATTGAATCGTGTTCTTCGTTATTATTTTCGCATAATCCGTAGGTGGTATATTTAGATTCGGTTACTCGGCAGCGGAGTTCAAGGATTTTAATCGAATTCATTTAATCTCGCACGATGTCGAAATTACATAAGAATTTTCGAGTTGTGTATGTGTTTTGAATGGAAACTTTCTTGCGTGATTCATCGTATTGACTGAGCAGTTTGATGAAAGTCAGAAGTCGCAATATTGCGTCGGACCGAAGGTTCCATCCAAGGAACGTTACTCAACTGATAACTAGTCGTTGAATGTTATTAGTTTTCTATTCGTTTCAATTGATTTATCTTGACAGGTATCGTAGTCGGCTATGAAGATAGTCTACGCCACACCTGTGTCTGTATCGAGCTTAGTGCAATTTTGACCATATGCGAACGTTTTCAGGAGTGGGATCTAAATGTGTCGGTACTGAAGTGTGTTGGTGCAAGGCAATTAGCTTGATTTTTCTTAAATACTTGACTTGACGTCAAAACTCAAACTTTTAAAAATTTTATAACTGACTTGACCCGATTTACGGTGTGAACTACTTGACTCGATAGTAGAGCAGTGCTGTTCAAGGATAAACAGTGGTGGCTAGAGAATAATTGTTTATGTCTGATTTGAGTGATTTGTCCGTAATGGAATCGGAACCTTTTCAAAGCAGCGGCTCAGAATATATCGTAGATGAAAAAGTGTCAGAATTTGATGACATCGAAACAGAAATAGACCTAGACTGCGTTATTTACACTTTTAGCTGCGGTCAATACAGAGTCACATTCTAAGCACATGTTTTTTTCTGCTTGTTTCGCGTCAGTTATCTGCTTATTTACATATATAAGCAGATAGTTGAGCAGAAACTCTGCTTTGACGATTTTTGTGTTGACTGACAACTATGATCGAAATATTTATAACAGAGTCTAGTGATGAATGAACGATTTCTGTAAGTGATATTTTATAATAACATTCTCACTATTTAATTAATTTTCAATGAAAACTAGAGAAAATTCAAACATCAACTATCCGAATGAAAATGCGAATTTTCACTTTGTGATTTTTTCTTTTCAGTTACGAGTCTTTTCACAATATCTATCAGATGTAGTTCAATATCCAGCGTGGCTTTAGCCGGGGAAGTAGTTGTTTTCTGTTAGATACTACTTGCATGGAGAATGTACCCTTTTTTATATCGATGTGTTCGATAAGATTATTGAAAATGTTGTGCCTCATATCTAGTTCTCCGGAAACTATTCTCGCGATACAAAACACCTCCAATCGGCCATCATCAATGGCAAAAAGAGGTGTGTCCGATGGCGTAGCACCCATAACTCGCCCGTCCAAGATCACGAATATTTCACTTTGATATCACACCTACGGCCCAGCGAGAAGTTGCATTCGAATCGGAATCGTAAGCGGTGGGCAGACTCGCAATGTTGGAATAATAATGTTCGGAATGAAAAATGAGAGTTAAATCATGCACGTTTCTCAATTCCCACTCATTCAACTTCTGTTCTCTCCGCTTGATTGTTGGTCGGATTTAGCTAAAAATACCACGCGCGTGCATCCACTTCTGCTATCGCAAGACAATCTCGCACTGCTTGATGCGATTTCATACCAGGTGTTCTGACCGGAGTTAACTATCGAGTGCAGAAATCCCGCTGATCAAGATATACCTTAGTAATTGAAATGCGCATCTGGAAATGTGTACAAAAGAGTGGGTGGTAAAGGGCCAGCGTGATGATGTCAGGAGTATCCATATCAAATGAATGCTTCATTTCAGTGCTTGGTATTACCATCAGCAGTACCCTTTCATGGGAACTCCTTGTGAGGCCATTGCCAAAGAGCCTCTCATACACTAGGTTTTCTTTTTCGTGCCAAGAACTATTTCACTAATACTACTAAGTATTGAGAAAAACTCGAATTAAAACTGGAAATACTTCCTATTTGAACTGACTTTTTCCATCTGTTTCTTTCTCAACCATACAACAATTTCAATAGAAAGACAAAATGAAAAATATTGATGGCAACCCACAGTATCAAATCAACACTCTCCCTCAGTGATGATTCCAAAAAACTGAAGATGAATGATAAAGTCGACCTTTTCTTTCGTACTGATGTAAGTGATATAGACTTAATTTTCTGCAATTCTTTCCCTTGGTATTGATATTGGTAAGGATGGATAATGAGTGATGCGCTGGGATCTGATTAGATCTATTGTGCCCCATCTTCTTCTGCTATCACAAGGCGTTCTTGTTTACAGCAGCCCTTCAAGCCTCAATTCCTTGAGGGTGTCTACTTGTGGTATTTCTCCCACAGTCAGCTGGTGTGATCCCAGTATATTCAATCTTTTACAATGTATAGCGTAACAATCCATCAATATATGGTGGGGTGTTTCTGGATGTTCCCCACAGAATCCGCAGGTGCTGTCCTCCTCTAAGCCTAGCTTTCTCAGGTGTTCTTTGAGTCTGCAATGCCCCGTTAGAAATCCCGTGATTGTCTTTAGACTAGTTTTGCTGAGGTTAATCAATGTCTTCGATCTTGCTCGGTTGAAATTGCCGAGGAGATCTTTGGCCTGCCTCAGCCCTGGAAGTCTTAGAGTATGTTGCTCTCATTGCTTCTTCAGCTTTAAAGTCCGCAGAATGGTTCTGGCCCGATCAGTGGAGTTGCTGCGCTTTTCCGTGCCAGGGTATCTGCTGGTTCATTGCTCTCCTCTCCGACGTGCCCTGGCACCCACCCATCTTATGATTCAATTACCGTTCGTCTATGGTTCGGTTTGAGTTTTCTCATGTTCATTCCACGGGAATTGAATAAACTCACTTCCGTTTCATTTTTCTTGAAGAAACACTCCTTCTCTTTAGGGCCAATTTTTTTGCAATGGTTACATCTATACTTGAAGATCGATTTACTTGAAAACGCTATGGAACTAGAAGACTGAACAGACTGATCTCCCAAAGTGACTAATTATTGCTTTGCTTCAACTCTTCATCGAAACATTTTCCAGTAGTAACTAACACTTCGTATTCTTTCATTTTCGCATCAGCAGCTTTTGGTTCTCGTATGATTTTGTCGAACGTAAAAAAATGATCCTGAAGAGAATTTCCTTCGTACTGCAATGTTAACAACTTCTTCTTCAGATATGTTTGATTGGTAATTCCTCTACTTTCAAACGTAATTCCTATTGGGACACATGCCACCAGCTCCAGAGTTCCATGTTTGATGAGGGAGGAGGAACGGATGAACGCTGATTCTGACTGTCCACGTGTGTTCGTCCAGGGACGGCGCTTTCCAGCCCTTATTTTTTTTTGTCCAAAGGTCCAAATTTCATCTCTGCTCCTTTTGATGTGGAGAAAACGCTATAAAATATTCTGTAAGTGGTCGTAGTTTACCATGTATATTGAGGAACAAACTATTCCCTACTTGATGTTAGGATGTTGGAAGTATTATAATTGCCGTTAACAACCGACAATCGTTGGCTATCGAGTCGTCCTTGAAACGTTCAATCAGCTGCGAATACTTTCCATCTTTTCTCTCGCATCGTCCGCAGTCGACTCGATTTGATGGGTATGCTATGCAGCTGATTCCAGGGGCCGCCGCGAAACTATTTTTACAGTGGATGGTGCGAGGGAGTGCATAGGAGAGCGATGCGTGCCAACTGGTCGCTCGCGCGCAATGGCGCTGCTGCTGGCTCACCGGGTATACCGAGTGACTCATTTTTCAGCGGCCGATGTTTGTCAATAAATATAGGAAACACACGAAACACCGCATTTGCCGGGTGTTTCACGAGAATGCTGAGGTTCCGACAATGATAGAAGACAGCTTGGAAAAACGGCAACAAAAGATGGCTACGATTGCCTCCTACAAGCAGGGCCAGTGGCGCAGCCAGGATTTCAGTTTGGGGGGGCTGAACATACAAACACCTACAAGAAAATTTTCTTAGCTTTCTTTCTATGTGGGTATGTATTTAACGAATGTGTCTCGTTATGGTCGCAAAATGCGAATAATGTAAAAAATGCGGTAGGATCCAAAATCCTAGCATACATAACCACCTATAACATCTACAAGCGAATTGTTAAGGGAGCAAACGATAACGTCATCTTGTAGGAAATTTTTTTCGTTTTCTTTCTATATGGGTATGTATTTAACGAATATGTCTCGTTATGGTCGCAAAATGCGAAAAATATAAAAATGCGCTAGGATCCAAAATCCTAGCACACATAACCACCTATTACCTAATCACTGAATTTAGTAAAGTTCAAAAAAATCACAATCCATCACTAACCACCGTCCCCCCATCATCTGATCACCGCCATGTTGTGACGTCAGCTGACAGTGCTCTATTGAAGAATGATCCACGCGACCCTCGCGAATCAAGTTAAAAATACCGCTCTTCAATCATACCTGTTGTTTTTGGGAGACACATTTACAATGTGTGTCAGGTAATTATAGCTTTAGCAATACTTCACTTATGCCAATAGACATTCCGCGGGGTCGGTCAAAAACAAAAACGAATTCGTTGAACGCGGTGCACTGATATGCGATTTTCTGTAGTAGTCATCGAAAGAAGACATTGAATCATTCACCTGATTGAATAACAGAATAACCTAGATCAAACAATGAAAGAAATTATTTTTTCATTTTCAGTGCATTTGTATTTATATTTCTTCTTTATATTTTTTATTTTATAATTTTTATTCATCGTAGATTTTTCTAATTCTGAAAAAATATTTCTTCCAATTTAAAATAATTGAGAATATTTTATTTTCAAAATTTTCTAATGTTGGGACACTGGAAAATGTTTGCATCAATATTTTCGTTATAGCTCCTAGATCGTACAAGTAAATAAAAAACTTCAAGAAAACAAAATGATGATGAAACATCCCTGATTATTCTTCTCTCACAACTTCTCACTTGTGGCAGAAGGGTTGAATTAGACTTAACTCTAAAAAAGGAGGACCCTGTGAATTATTTGAGAACTGAATTATTCTGTATCGTGCGTACTATTGAATGAATTGTATTTGCTTGATTTCAACTGATTGTCGAAAATGTCGAAGTTAACTACAAAAAATCTTGAAAAAAAATGTATTTTTATCACCCTGTATCTAGAAAACCAAGCCGTTTGGGACATACAGCTGAAAATTGAGCTCCACGCGAGCATTATTATTATTATTATTGTGTCCCTTTTACTTTGCTTTCTCAAAGTAGTCCATTAATACCCCCTTCTTTCCTTTGTCAGCTGGTATATGATCCCAAATTTTATAACGCCATATTGCATAGAGATGTGGTGGAGGGTCTTTATTTTTTACCCACATAACCTGCAGATGCTGTTATCCAGTGAGACATTTTTGAGACTTTTGATACTTCTCCTGCTACGGCTTAGTCATTGCTTGGACCGAAGAGGTTTTTGGCTTGTCGTAGAACTGAAAGTCTTTACGAATTCATTGTTCTTAGTGCTTTCCCCTTTTTATCGAGTTTTTTAGTGAGTTTTTTAGTAGGGGCCTTCAAGCTCTCATAATGGTTCTGCCCCAGTTAGTAGTGTGGGAGATCCTTTTCCTATCAGCGCAAGTGTGTTGTTGTAAATTAAAGTCAACCTATTGCAAAACTCACTCGTGGTATCCCGCAAGGATCAATTTTAGGGCCTTTACTATCCTTTATTTATGTCCATAACTTGTACCATCATGCTTCCAAAAATAATAATGATATTGATGAAAGTACCCTGATAAATTCTGATAGGAATCTGCAAATTCTATCTTAATCTGTGAAATTGTCCTCGACTTTGGCTTCGGCAGGAAAGCTTATATTAATGATTATGATCTAATGATTATGATCTTATGATTTTCTCTCCCGTTCTCTAGGAATTAATGTTGCCCTTGCTCTTGTCTCGGTATATACCTGAGCGCCAGAATGAATCTGGTTATTTAGATCAATAATGGTAGTTTTTTTTCTTGTCCTTTCTGTGGGAGAACTCGAAATCTGTCGTCGATTCCAGACGACTCAAATGGTTGGAAAAAATTGATTGCCCAATTTAACCATTAAGGAGTGCATATAGCTTTTTGTAACTTCCCAGTCTTTTCTCAGAGGTTTGCTGTATTTTGGTCTATCGACCAGTTACCTTCGAAAGGGGTTTGAGTAAAAAAAAATAGCTTGTTGCTCCTCGTTTTCTGTGTAGCTTCCATTTGATCTCCAAAGTGACATTGGGTCTTGCTGTCTGCCTCTGGCCATGACCCTGTACATTTTTCACATGAACTCCTGAAGGTGTTTTGCTAATATCTTTGTCATAGTTTGTCAACCTTTCAGAAAGGCTGTGAACATCGGATCTTAATTCTATTTGTATGTTTATTCTTTCTAATAGGACAACTTAATTCGTGTACATTCATGCTCGAATTCAAACTGACTTTTTCTTCGAATTCAATCTGCGCTGATTTTGAATGAGAAATCTCAGTGTTGACATGTTGAAAACTCCTACATTGTGCATACTTTGAGATCTTGTAATTATATCAACATAATAATTATCAACGGCCTATTATTCATCGTTTTAAATTCTTTTAAATAATACCGTTGTATGTCGAGCAATAATTGATAAGGTGCGAAGATAAAGGAATTATCTAAACTAAAATAACCACAACGTTCTGACGTTTTGATGATTTCGCAAGTTTCAACATACGCTCGGTGCAAATGTGGATCACGGATGTGTTGATTGTTTATTTCATCTTTTCTTGTGGATAATTCAAGATCTGATAAGGTAGGCGGGCCTGATATTTCTGTTGTTTTACTGGTTTCAAACAGTGAGCATGAAATGACATCCCACGAGTAGGTATATGAAATTTTGTAGTACGGGCGTAGCTAGGAATGCCATAGTTCCTATACGAGTGGCAAATGGATCATTTCATGCTCATTGTACACCACACTTTTTCAACGACCGTCCAATTCATAAACAAACCTGTAATGAAATGTCCTGATTCGTGAGGGGTGGCATGATTTTTTATTTGAAATCGTTTATATTTAAAAGATAGTAATAAAGCGAACAAAACAATTAATCGATATGAGATTTACAACTCGCCAAAGGGACTCTGGGAATGCACATTCATTGCACTCAAGATAAGAACGAACCGAAAGATTGTTTATATCGGTTTCGGCTTGCATTATTTAAACAACAAACAGTATTTCACTGTCACTGTTACTAAAGTTCAATATGATATCGGCACTGTTTACAATGTCGAATAAACATGCTGCACATTCGAGATTGCTATAGGTATATAGGTGATCATTATCACGGGCTCAATGGTCGGTGAAAAATTGATAGTTTTATAATTTAGGAAATTGGTAGTCATATAAATTTCTTCTTAGACAAGACGGGATTATCGTCAGTAAAATATATTCAGTGATTAGGTTTGTTTGGGTCCATTTTATAATCAGTTCTAAGCAATAGTACAGATATAAAGAAAACAAATCCATTACGAATTTATCTAACTTTCTTCCGTTGCGGCAATATCTGTGTTTTTCTCTATTTGTTGGAAGCTGACATGTAATTAAATGTTTCTTCATTATTCGACTCCCTATATCATGATTTTCCAATTTTAGCCAACTCCTTAATGGTGCCGAGCTCATCCCTGTTTTTTTGATTGAATATTGAATTATAACCATTGGCGTAAATCATGAGCAGAAAAGTTACGAGTCACAAAAGTAGTAAGTAGAAACTTTCAAAACATCAACTGCCAACAAGCTACTTCAAGGGGATTCGTTCTCTTCGATTTAACTCGAGAACGGAGATTTTCAGAAGCACGTGAAAGAAAAGATAAGAATTGCCCTCTGTACTCAAAAGTAATAATTGATATTTATGATATAAGGATCATAATGCGATCATTATGGTACTAGCTGTGAAGATTATCAGACGAGGCATTAGCACTATATACGGCATAGTGACCACAGCGAACGAAAAGTGTTTGCGGACAAATAGTGTTTGCGGACGAAAAGTGTTTGCGGACGAAAAGTGTTTGCGGACGAAAAGTGTTTGCGGACGAAAAGTGTTTGCGGACGAAAAGTGTTTGCGGACGAAAAGTGTTTGCGGACGAAAAGTACTTCCGGACGAAAAGTACTTTCCTTCAAAAATAGTCGATTTTTCGTCGGGAAATTAGTACGTGATATGTCATTTTTTGTAGAGGTCGACGAAGAATGCATTTTTAACACGCTTTTATTAGCTTCACCTGTATCTATCTATCTATCCATCTATGTATCTAACGGAACATTAGAACGCGATTTTCGTACAATTCTAGACGTCCTATGATTTGAAATTCAGCAGGTGTTCATAGTTCCGGTGACAATGCAATATGGCATTTTTGTTATAGAAACAAACAAAATGTCGGCTCCAAGATGGCGGACAAAATTTGTGATAACGGTCCGACACGATTCAAAATTGGTATGTAGGGGGTTTCGGGGTCAAATATTACGAATTTTTTGTCAGAATTCATAAATTCAAGATGGCGGCTCCAATATGGCGGACGAGATTTGTGATTAGGGTCAGATTCGATTGAAAATTGGTATGTAGAAGTTATTTAGGTCGTAGATTTCGAATTTCTTGTAAAAAATTCATAAATTAAAGATGGCGGCTCCAATATGGCGGACGATATTTGTCATTATGGTCCGATTCGATTCAAAGTTAGTGGCGCTGCGACTGAATTTTAAGTCGCTGCTACATTTGTGGGGAAATATTAGTTATACGGTGCATTATAATTCATTGGGCTGGGGCCGGACGAATTTATGATGTTGTCCGACCTACCCTGTCACTGACGAGCGACAAGAACCGCGAAACGCATCTGCAGGTGGTCTTCCCCAGCCAAATGGAGAATAATCTGCTATATAATTACAATAATCAATTGCAATTGGGTCTTCTTGGAAGAACGTTGCACCAATATCTGTCAGATTTAATTCAATGTCCGTCGTGGTATTAGCCAGGGAAGTAGTTGTTTTTTGTCAGATGTTTACCTCCTATTTCCCTCGCGGTGGAAATATTTGGAGAGAAGGGTACTTCGATATTGTCGATTTTACTATTTCATTCAGCTAATGAAGTGTCAAAAGTCGAGACTATTATTCTGAATGACCTATTTTACTCTTATCGAGTTTCTCGTGTGCCGATAATTGAAGGCCGCTTCGTATTGTAATGACCGGCTATTTATCGTATGTCGTAAGTGATTTATGTACTTGTTAGTGTGTCACACTTCGTTTAAGTATTCATATTATCTCAGTATACGTGACAGAGGATGGGAGACGCGCTTAGTTCAAACCGAGTTTCTCGGTATTACACGAAAAGATGTCGGACCTCTTTTCACTGATACAAAAATCTCGGGCAAAAGTCCGAGGCGTCGAAAGCAGCCGACGCAGATGTTATGGCGTCTCGACGCCTGTTTCGTTCGAAATATAAACTGTGCCACTAAACTACGTGAACTTTACCGAAAGATATTTTTCACGTGTTTACTCATCATCAGTGTAGTATTAATGACCCTAAACTCACAATTAATTTGAATTATAGCGAAATTTGGATTCCGAGGTGTTTATTGGGAGCAGCCTTAGAGCTAGAGTTTGTAAAAACACGTATAAATCAGATGTTTGTTCAGATTGTAGTTCGGGGAAATTAGAAAATGTCGTCTATTTCCAGAGTCATAGCGGGATCCAAGAATTTAGACAACAAACATATGTAACAGTTTGTTCAAATTCGGAACAGGTGAAAATAAAAATTCAACTGGATATGTGATATTGAAGTTACAAGATATTCACCCTGTAGAGTGGCAAAATATTGATGAAATAATTCCGACAACGTTGTTAATCTCTTTTATCCAATAATCAATCCTCAAACGTAGCATATAGGATAGAAATCGAACAAAAAACAACGTATTCCAGACTAATACCGTGTCAAACATTCAGTCACATCTGACGTACGTTCAACACAAAGATAAAAACGATTTTTTAATCTTTTTTCTACAACTGTCAAAAAAGTCCACTTTTTTTGTGTGGTTTGTGTGCGTAAAGTATCACAATATTTCACTATCAACATACGATTTCATTATTAAAGGGAAAAGCGTAAAAAAAGTGCACTTTTTTTAACGGCTGTTTCTAGGCAACCAACAGTTTCATGCAACAACAGTGACAGATCCGAATAAATCCTATCATAAAGCCAGTTCTCATTTTTTTTGGCAACTAATAACCTATAAACATCTGATATACAGATGTTTCACTAATAATATTCTTAGCATTCTTACTATTGAATAAGTATTGTCAAAATTCCAAACTATCGCGGCGAATATATTAAAAATAATAGCATATACCTCTAAGGAACTATTGGACCTAATCTACACTAGGTAATCCAAGGTGGCTATGACTGTTTGGCCGTCAGAAACTAGTTGACAACAATAATTAATGAAATTTGTAAAATTGGGCATCTATCCAGATAACGAATTCTTGATAACTATAAATTTAATTTAAAGAAATGAAAAGTGATGAAGATTGAACGGAGAAAATCGTAAATAGTGCAAATATGAGATATCCTTGACATAGTGCAAAGAAAGGAAAAGGTATTCGTAGCTTTATTACATTTATTGAAGAGAGCAGAAGAAATATAAAAAATACGGATAACCTAACCTATAAACCGATGCTTCAACATCGATTCCAGCAACTAACCTTCGAATCAACGGCTCTTTGTGTGTTTTTGATTCTGTCTTCTTCGATTCCAATACGAAGCTTTTCAACTCAGATGACCGTATTTTTCCATAGTAGCGAATAATTTGAGTGATATGCTAGTATTTACTTGATATCCAGGACCTCCACTTACACTAGCGCCTCTGGTGGGAGCGAAATCGTCCTTGCCTGCCATTAATCGAAAATATCCCGCATCATATGGGATTTTCAATATACGATGGAAATATTCAATTATAATCTCCCTAGTGCTTGAATTATTGCCGGAAAATTACCCGAGTCGCGCAGCGACGAGGGTGATTTTCTTAAAAAATTCATGTACGAGATAAATTTCCAGCAATTAATTCAAGCACGCTGGGGATTCGGTAAGAAAATTTCACACCAAAATATATTAAATTAATGGTTAATTCAACTGACTTGTAGATTATTCTGAGAGAAAACAAGTTGTAACATCAGTGGGCCATGAATGGTTTTTGTTGATATAATGACAGTTACGCGTTGGTATTAGTGGCGGTGTTTGTATGTGAGAAAGGAAAATTCATTTTGCGACATTTTCAACCTAAAATTATATTGCACATCACGAAGAACTAAAATAGTTTTGACTGGTCCATGCGGATTGTCTATTGGGAAGTGATGTGGAAAGGAATTGTTGCAAATTTCAGCCGAGTATTCACGAAAAGATAAGTTGAATAAAATTGTTTCAAATATTAAGTTCATCAAGTCAAGCATAGAAAGATTTGATTGATATACATTTTTTACCGATGGACCTATTCATCGTTGAAATGCAAGTTCTCAAAATATTTTCAGACACATTCGAAATATTTAGTGAATATATAATTATGAAATATTATCTCCTTTCATATGAAAAATAACATTCCATTTGTACATAAAAGCAAAATGTTAACTATCACATGTCAAATATTTGACAGAAAAATTTCCACTTATTAATTTCGCCCAGGGTACCCAGGAGGATAAAAATTTCCGGAAATTTTTTGGGTTGCCATGGCAACTAAATAAAAACCAATTTTTTGATTGGCTGAAAAAGTGAGCTGTGAAATTTTCGAATAAAGAAGTTCTGAAGACAGTTTGAAATTGTGAGGACCACTGTTAGTTGGCAGATGTATTAATATCATAATTAAATTAATCATCTGAAATGTAACAGTGTTTTCGTTGGCACGATAAAGTCGAAAGTTTTCTAGTGTTGTTTGTCCAGAATGTTGTGGTAGTCTGAATTTTAAATATATTTAATAGCTGTTACATGATAGGTACTTTATGATTTCATTGCAACTACAAAAAATGTTTCACAAAGTTGAATGAAAATATATTTATAAGATTTCGGCATATAAATGGATTGTTATCAAGATTTTCCCTTCTCTTTCACACCGTTTTTTAATAAGTCTCTTTCGTGTCTTGAACCGAGTGCCAACAACAAAAAACACGTATGATTAGCTAAAAGCTAAAACTTTTCGAGAAGTTAGCCAGTGTTATAAATAACTGGACAGGGTAAGTATGGCGGCCCTCAGATGTCGGCGTTGCGCAGTTTTAAATCTGCATTGTGATCTCAGAAATTGTCTCGGCGCATTTTGTTGGAGAGAAACACACTCTTTTCCATGGAAATGCTAAGAAAAACATCCCAGCGCCTATGGTTATCATTTTAGTCGCCTCTTACCACAGGCAGGATTAACCATGGGGCTTTTCTTAGTCCGACCACATACACACAAATTGTTATGTACTGAGAGGAGAAATTCGTTGATATCAAGATTTTCCCCAGTCCTGTTGATAATTAAGAAAGTAATAGTTATTTGTTGTATGTGTTTTAGATAGTATTTTATTCGCCCAAAAATGTTTAAACGCTAAGGTCTTGCGTTTAATTTTCTTAAGCGAATAAAATAAAAAATCTTAGCACGCATGCAATACAAAGTTCTATTCACAATCACATCAGTTCAGAATCAAGTTTCTAATCAAAAAGTTGTTGAATGGTTGCTATTTATGTTCGATTTAGATTTAATATATAAATGTTAATATCAATAATAAATAAGTGAAATGTGATTGATTCAAGATTGTATTTTTCATTATTCCTAGTGGAATGAAGTAATTGCATTATTCCACTGGTGAATAAAATGGTACTTTATAGGTTCGTGAGTGTGGACAAAACTTAACAATCCGTATTTCAGAAACATCGTCTCTCATCCTTCATTAGAGACCTCGCAATAATTTAGTCGATTTTCAGTACCTAGACGATTGAATCACCAGCACTTGGCGAGAAAGTAGCAGTTATAATATTGCGTCAAGAGACCACGTGCATTATATACACAGAGACGAGAAGATGCTGAATTCGGATCATAAACAGCTTCCACGGAGGCTATTTTCTTGGGAGTGCGATGATTTGTTTATACGTTGCAAGCGGTGGTAGGTGGAAGCTGGCACAATGTATGTCTGAATATTTATTGCAAGAACATGTTTTCAGCATTGTAACTATTAATCCAGTACGATTGGGTTTTGAAACGAGGATCGATTGTAGATCGACCGAGATATTCTAGTAGTTGGAACCATGATAAACACGAAAAAAAATTGTTTACCAAAATTCCAAATATATATTCGTTTAAAAATATATAAATAGGTTTTTGTTGTAATCTTGAAAAGTATATGATTTATCGGAAAAACAACTCAACAGGGTGAAAAACAATTAAATTTTCTACAAAAATGAATCCCAGTAATTTCTTATGAAATGCGCTAGTTTTCTCAGAAAACGTGATTGAACGCCGACATCAGATTTCAGGTTCAGGCTTATCCGCCGCTTAAAGTTCTGGCGGAGCCGAATATTTCATTGGTCATAACTCTGCTAAACATGATCGGAGAAGGAAAAGGAAAAGTTCATATCGTTTCTGGATTATATGCAACGAGTTTAAAGTAGTGTGACGGGTCCCACTTATACATGCCAAAAAAAAACTTTGTTTTACTTCTGCCTCATTTTCAACTTACCCATAAAATCGGCATTCTCTTCACTAAATGTTGAAAATAATCGCTTGTTCATATCCTGCATATATATATATTTAATAACATTATTGTGAAGTGCAAACCTCAAGCTTGAAATCACTTACCTCATTTTTTATGTAGAATGTGTATGAACGATTATTTTCAACATTTACTGAAGAAATTGCCGGGATTATGGGTGAGTTGAAAACTGAGTCAGGAGTAAAACCCAGTTTTTTCTTTGGCATGTATAAGTGAGACTTGTCTCACTAGTCTTAAATCGTTGCATATGGTCCAAAGAGGGTACGTAAATATCGTTGAAGGGTTATGTGAAGTGGGACAAAACACATTTTAGGTACTCAGATACTCACATGTTATATTTGCATGAGGAAGTAGAAGTCTTCAGGAACGATATGCACATTTTCTTCTCCTTCTAATATAATTTTTAGCAAAGTTATGACAAATCTAATTTTCGACCTTGCCTGAATTTGCAGTGGCGGGTTAGCGCGAGCATAAAATGTGACGTCGGCGTTAAACCACATTTTCTGAGAAAACGAGCGTATTTTATGAGGTATTACTGAAAATCATTCTTGTAAAGAATTGAATTATCTCTCAACCTATCGCAATCTTTGTTTGATAAATCTTATATTTTCTGAAATAACAACAAGAAAAATATATTTTTTTTAAATGAAAATGTTTTTAGGTTCCACCCCTGATTTTTTGATAAACAAATTTTTTCCAATAATACATAATGTCGAGATGTCATGTGTCAAGTTTCAGAGTGCTACAATTCGTTCTTCACTTTTTGCTCGAGTTTGTCTGTCGTTACTGGATTATTTGAACTGGGATGGTGTTAGTTTTTCCTCGTAGGCTGTTTACCATAGATTTTGGCGTAGAATAACATCGTCAAAAATTAGTTACTTCCGAATTCTGTGCCAATCGAAAGCGAAAAACAAAATTCCCTAATTGTGATGACATCGGTCGACTATCAATTGTTCGCTCCACATGTGCAGCCGTGATATTTCTCAGGACAAAGACTTCATTAGTATCGTTTTTGTTTTGAAAATCACCAACAGATCCTGTTCCAGCGAAACTAGTTATAACGCCCTCGCAGAAATGGAAAAACACGTTCGAATCAAGAGAGCTTAGTTTACCCGCGGCCTTGCAATAGATCGAACATTATTAACATTCAATTGTCCAGGAAACGCAACAATAACCGGCGGCTAGATTTTCCGCGAGGAAATCTGCGGGACGTCGGTCGCCTAGTCGTAAAATCGGCGAATCGCGGAGCTCGGTTTTCGGGTTTCGGCAGTTCTTTTGTTTGCTTTTTCGCGTTTAATTATATACTGCGCTGCTTGTTATGTTAATTTGTTGTTTATCGAGTGGAGATTTATAGAGTGCGTGAGTGTGAGTATTCATGTATTAAATTGTTTTACGCGCTTCGATTTCATTGGTTGTTTCGTTGGAAAGTTGTTTGCTTGCGTAACGGAGGATCATCGTTCACTTTTCGGGTATCCGATATCGATAGTGAAATAACTTTGAACCCCCGCAAGGTTTCAGTGGGAAAATTAATTAGATTTTGTTAGAATTATAGCATCTGAGAATTGATGACATAATTTCTCACTTCGGTATTTTCTGCGGGTCAATTCACTAATCTACTATGTTTCATGATAGAAAATGGGATATTGAACCCCACACAAGTACCTAATTCAATTCCAAAATTCCAAGATTTTGATAACTGAGCTATCTTCATAAATAAGATTCACTAAACTAACAGTGAATAATGAAACCACGACTATTTATATCATCCAATTAATTACTATGAACTGATATTAATGTACAGTGGGTTCCGAAAAGTTTGCACCATATGGAAACTTTTTTACTATGCATTTGTCAGAAAATGTATTCTCCATAAAAGTTGGTACTTCGCGAAAAATTGTATTTGAGTTATCAAAATTCTGAATTTCCAAACGGTGTACAGGGAAGAACAAAAATTAAGAATGTAGATCAAGTATAATTTACCCTCATTTTTGTTAGTATCGACAAAGTTTATTTAGAAAAGTTGTTGAGAATCTAAAACAATGTTAAGATTTGGAATCACAGCCACCTACGCAACACATTATTTTTCCAATTTTTTTAAAGTTCTAGCCTCATAGATATATTCGCTTTTGAGTTATCGATTCTTTTATCCTGACAAACGGCCAAAATGTGTAATCGCGCTCATGGCCTCTTAATAACAATTTTTTTCCCATTTGTAGCCAACTTTATGGCGGACACCGTACATACAGAATTATCTGATATACATTGAACTAGTTCGCAATAATTTTTCCTTGTATATTAATTGTTTTTCGTTTGCTTTTCAGAGTCCAATCACCGCAGCGATTCCGGTTCAGGGTATTGGCAGCTCCAGTTAGATCGCGACCTGGTGGACACCATTTCATCGATATACCCGGAGTGGTTCAGGAACAACATGGCGGAGGGAGGAGGGCCTCCTTCCAGCCCCCGGACTTCCCCTCCCAAGGCTATCGTCGACACATCGCCCATCATGATCGACCAAAACAAAGAATGTAAGTTAATTAATATATAAATATAGTAGGGGGTGTTAGGGGTCAGGTTAGGTTTATAGCGGTTGGATTCAAACTACCTTGCACACATTTCAATGGCATATAATGATATCTAATCCAGTACGATCTAGGTGACAAATAAACGTACCTGGGACGTCCATTGAATGTCTTTTTTATTAACCCTCGGACGTCTAAAAGAAGACGTCTTCTGGCGGTGACAAATAAACGTACCTGGGACGTCCATTGAATGTCATTTTTATTAACCCTCGGACGTCTCAAAGAAGACGTCTTCTGGCGGTGACAAATAAACGTACCTGGGACGTCCATTGGATGTCTTTTTTATTAGCCCTTGGACGTCTCAAAGAAGACGTCTTCTGGCGGTGACAAATAAACGTACCTGGGACGTCCATTGAATGTCTTTTTTATTAACCCTCGGACGTCTCAAAGAAAACGTCTTCTGGCGGTGACAAATAAACGTACCTGTGACGTCCATTGAATGTCTTTTTTATTAACCCTCGGACGTCTAAAAGAAGACGTCTTCTGGCGGTGACAAATAAACGTACCTGGGACGTCCATTGAATGTCATTTTTATTAACCCTCGGACGTCTCAAAGAAGACGTCTTCTGGCGGTGACAAATAAACGTACCTGGGACGTCCATTGAATATCTTTTTTATTAGCCCTTGGACGTCTCAAAGAAGACGTCTTCTGGCGGTGACAAATAAACGTACCTGTGACGTCCATTGAATGTCTTTTTTATTAACCCTCGGACGTCTCAAAGAAAACGTCTTCTGGCGGTGACAAATAAACGTACCTGTGACGTCCATTGAATGTCTTTTTTATTAACCCTCGGACGTCTCAAAGAAGACGTCTTCTGGCGGTGACAAATAAACGTACCTGGGACGTCCATTGAATGTCATTTTTATTAACCCTCGGACGTCTCAAAGAAGACGTCTTCTGGCGGTGACAAATAAACGTACCTGGGACGTCCATTGAATATCTTTTTTATTAGCCCTTGGACGTCTCAAAGAAGACGTCTTCTGGCGGTGACAAATAAACGTACCTGTGACGTCCATTGAATGTCTTTTTTATTAGCCCTCGGACGTCTTCAGGCTGTGACGAATAAACATACCTGGGACGTCCCTTTGATGTCACCTATATGGTCCCCTACGTCGAAAAGGTGTCGAAAAAAAAGACGTCCCTTGAACGTCATGGCGCTACCTTGGATAACGCTTCTTTTTTTTCTTTCATTGTCGTAATTAACAATAGTTCAAGACGGGCATAAATATCGCGATTAGCATTAACCGTTCCCCGTCGAAATTATTCAACAATCGCGGCTGTAGCGGTCTGCGCGCTTCCGGGGCGACCGACACCGCGGAACGGAAGAACCCGCGGTTCGCCTCCAGAGCCGTCTTGAGTGGCGACCTCGGCCGCGGGTCAGTTGTCGAAATGCGTTCTTCCGGGGGCGTGCGATCGGGCAGCCGCCTTCGGGGCGGCCCACGACGACGACACAGAAATATCGCGTCGAGCCGGTGTTGTTGTTGTTTGTCGTTCACTCTTGTTTTTCTTTTGCAGCCCTGAAGGTGAAGCTGTTGCTGCGCCGGCCGTTCGACCAGCTGGTCGCGCAAGGAATCATGCCGCGTAAGTACTCTGGGGGTTTTAGGAAAGTTCGGGGTGGGCGCGGTGTTGCCAGCGGTTCAGTTTTGTTGCGGAAGTTGTATTGCAAAAATCGTGCTCGATTATGCGAAAATGGTACTCGATTGTGTTGAAATGGTACTCGATTAGCGCTAGTGGTGATGGTATTTGCCCCGCCGAGGGTGTAAAAGTGGTGTTGTTTTGCTGATGAATGGAAAAATGTATTGGTATTGCTAAATACCATGGGAATTGGTAAGTGGTCGACCTTTATCAATCAAATCAAATATAAAAACCAATCACTAATAGATATGAAATATTAATTGTCTGAAGAAGATTGTTCTCGTTGATAAAGTCCTTAACGCTCTTTGCTACAAGACTAAAACCATATTGAACGAATATTGACTACTTGATCCTCAAAAACAAATTCCGTATCTCAGATGTGAGTTGACTAAAACAAAATACACACTTTTTGTCATATCTTCACCAATTTTTCATGAAGTTGTTCTTATAGACCGTCAGACGATGACAGATTTTGTTGACTCATTTTCTCTTTTTCGGAATTTTGACCACTGAAAATTATGTCAATGTTGAGCTCATAAAATTTAGCGATCGGACGTGTGCCAGGCAGATAGACAATTAATTTTCCTTGTGAAAAAAAAAAGTTTTTTTTATCAATCTCTCATTTATGGCATTTGAACACATTAACCGGTAGGAACAATGTAATAGTAAAAAATCGAATTTATGTCCATTTTCGGTTTAACAAAAGAAAGAGCAAAAAACACTTGTGTGTTCGATAACAAAAGGCACTTGCATTAGCATTCTTCTGAGATTTTCGAAGAAACTTTTTTTTTAATGACTACAGCCGATGGTCAAAATTGAGCTAGTGTTTTTCTGATGGATATGTTATGGAAATATCTAACTTTTCATCTAATTAAAACAACACCTAGATTGAAAACTAGACCTACGTATGTATGTATGAAATACATGGGTAACGGAGATGAGTTCAAAATACGCTTCCATTAAATCGTCCAATAACCTCTACGAAGAATTTAGTAAGAATTAATTGCTGAAAAAATACCACATTATCATATTCTCCACATGAAAATCGCAATTAGACATGCTTCGTTGTAACTCTGTGATATTTTTAATCAATTGATATGCATATTATATCTCTGGTTGTGAATGATTTACTTTTAACATTCCTGAAAGATATGATTTTTGTAATATCTGCACTTCAACTGCATCTGAAATTACAAGTATATGATCTGTTTTTGAATGTACCTATATTATTTCGCATGTTATAGAATAATGAGCAATTAATCAAGATTGTTGAATCTGAAACAGTACCTGCTGGCAACACTGTACTCTTACCGATTTCTGGGGACCAGTTGATTCATTATTTTCTACATCTCACCTTGTTTATGTTTCACAATGAACCCACACAAGTCCATTTTTAATCTTGACTTTACCCAATCCTTTGAATCGTTCGATGATGGTTTTTATTTACACTTAGTAATGAATTCTTCCCAGAATAGTTTTTATTCTTTCATTCGAGAAAATGTTCCAATATCGCGAGCTGGCGTTACGTAAGTTATTTATGAAGTGTCGAAAACATTCTTGCTTTGGCGAGAAACATGTGGAAAAGAAATTTGTGGCAACTTATAAAAACACCAAAAACTAGATGCCCAGTTGTCGATACATGCTTGGTTCGAGCATCGACCACCCAGGGTTGTGCTATAAGTATACCGGTTATTCCCTATAGCTGAAAAGTAAATGCGCAACCAAAAATATGCAAGTCCCTCCGGACCGCCATGCAAATAATAATAATAGCCGTTCTTTGCCCTCGCGGACTATGCTTCTGGTTACACTATCGATTGTTTACAAAGGAGCATATTATTATTATCTATGTTATCAGTAATAATTTTGTTATAGAAAATTGAATTCTTTCAGTTGACATTTTTACGTTTCTGGGAACTTTCATTATAAGAAATCATGGAAAAGCAATCAACTCAATGCAAGTACGAATTACCTCAAAACTTGTTTAGGCAAGTGTAAGGAAGCTCTAAAAGACTTAATGAAAGAACAAGTGAATTTTTTGCTTTTGTTCCATTTTTGTTTCAACCGTCATTCAGCTACACCCCTCGGAAGTCTTCAGAGGGTCATACCTCTTACCGAGCGTTCCTATTTAGAAGAATACATTCAATATTTTCCACCCCTTCTCGAATTTCAATCGCGAGGCTCTGGCAACAAATGGCACATGACACTTTTTTCATACGTTCTTTATCGTAAATTCACAATACATACGTTAAATATTCCACAGCTTACTAATATATTGTTTCTTCTCCAGCACACAAAACCCCGGCCGCTTTCCACGGCCAGCGCCGCCAACTAGAACGCGCGAAAACCGGCGACATGCTGAAGGCCAAAATCCAGCAGCGGCCTCCTCGCCAGGAGCTGGAACGGCGGCACATCCTGGAGATCGACCCCAGCCACGTGGACCCGAGCATAGCCGAGCGACAGCGCATGCTCAAGAAGGCCAAACTGGCCGACCAGCTGAACGACCAGCTGTCGCACAGACCGGGCCCGCTCGAGCTCATCCAGAAGAACATCCTCCACACCGAAGAACCCATCGAGGAGGCCGTCAAAACCGGCAGGATCCCCTACAAAGCCACCTGCGAGGGGCAGCTGCACAGGCCGCAGCTGCCCTCGAACTACGTTAACCCAGAGGAGGACTCGCAAAGCTCCGAAGGCGACAATCGAGTCAGCCCGAGTCCAAGCGACGTGCTGGAAACCGCTGCCAAATCAGCGGGTATAGTTGTATCTTTGATTCAACCGACGGAAGGGACGCTGGTCGTCACCACAGCGACGCCCGTGCTGACCAAAGACAATAGCGAAATAGTGTTCGCCGACCTGTGCAGGTCCGTCGCAGTCTCGGCGACGAGTCCCGCTTCCTTAGTGTCTTCCACCTCCTCGCTGAGTCCCCTTTCCTCGGTGGCCAGTCCCGTGCCGTCCATCGTGTCCCAACCGGCCACCCCAGCACCGCCTCCTCCACCTCCGCCCATTTCTCTGATTGCTCGAGCGCTCCCCTCTCCCGTTAAAAGCGAGTCCTCCGGCAAGGACAAGAGCAGGAAGAAGTCCAAGTTGAAATCGGCGCCGAAAACGCGCACCATCAAATTCCACGAGTACAAAGGCCCGCCCAGCGCGCACAAAAGCTCTTCCTCCAGTTTGAACCCCGAAGAGAGCTCGTACGACTTGCTGCTGAAGCAGCAGACGCTGCTGTTGCAATTCCAGCTGCAGCTGCAACACAAGTACCCGCAGATCATATTACCGGCCTCCCAGAAGGCAAATATCACCGAAAACAACAGCCATCTGAACATCCAGCAGCCCTCTCCCGCCCCTTCAACGTCGTCGGAATCCTCCACGCCTGCTAGGATTACGGGTAGGTTGGAGGACATGAAAGTGAGCGACCTGAAAGCTGAGCTGAAACGG
Source organism: Chrysolina haemoptera (assembly GCA_958298965.1). Taxonomy (NCBI): domain Eukaryota; kingdom Metazoa; phylum Arthropoda; class Insecta; order Coleoptera; family Chrysomelidae; genus Chrysolina; species Chrysolina haemoptera. The sequence continues at coordinate 29,275,352 of OY282593.1, forward strand.
CGCAGCTTGCCTGTCTCGGGTTCCAAACCCCAGCTGATCGAGAGACTGAAGCCGTTCGCCGCGGCAGGCGAAATAATGAACCAAAACCCCGGCTCGATCGACTCCTCGGTACAGAGCAATGCCAGCATGGACCAGTCCCACAATTCCCCCATCTACCAGGACATAGACTCGCCCTACGACTCGACGAAGGACGAGCAGACTGAGCACATGGACCTGGACCCGGTGAGTCCCAGTCCACAGCAAATTCACGACCAGTTCATCCAGAACCAAGAGCAGAAGACCAAGGAGGATATCGTTAGAGAGCAGCAGAGGCAGATCGAAGTATTGCAAAGGGAGTTGACGCTGTCGCAGCTGAAGCTTCAGGCGGCCACGCGGTCCGAACCGAAAGCCCAGATGATCGCGTTGCAGAAACACTTGCAAGCCCGACAACAACAGCAACAACAACGCCTGCAACAGCAGCAACAACAGCAGCAGGAACAACAACAACGGCAGCAGGAACAGAACTTCGCGCTGCAGATGAAACAGTTGCAAGCATTGCAGGCGCGGCAAGCGCAAGTGAACGAAGAGCGGCAGAGGATACAGCAGGAGATTACCTTGCAGAACCACAAAAATATCACCGGCGGCTTGATTTTGAACGGCGCGGACGCGGCGCTGGTCTTCAATCAGCTCATGCAGGGTAAAGCCAAGATCTTGAACGGGCATACCAGAAGCAATTCCTCGCCGAACTTCCTCAACTCCATCGTGACCCCGATAATCGCCACGCCGGAGCACAAAACCGAGTATATAGAGGATCAGAAGCCGCCGCCCGAGATTAAAATAGAGTTCAGGGAACAATTGAAGCCTCCCCCGCCTCAGTACAACGAAGCCACCAAGCAGATGAACAAGAAGAACCACATCAAGAGCCAGATCGTCGACGACGTCCTGGAAATATTGATAAAGAACGGGGAGCTACCGCCGAGCGCGGCTAACGACCCCTTGACCCCAAACTCGGCAGGAACTAAGTCCACTCAACCCATATACCCAGCCTCTCCGCCCAGCGATAGCCACAACAATATCATCGACACTCACAACAGCGTTAACGATGCTCACAATAGCGTTAACAATATTCACAATAGCGTTAACGATATTCACAATAGCGTTAACGATACTCACAACATTAACGATACTCTCGATGATATCCACGAGACTCACAATCACGACTCGATGGAGGAGCCTAACGGTCTAGAGACCTCTCTAGAGATAGATCCGACCGATCTGCTGGAAACCCTGGACAATCTGGAAAACATGGACTTTTCCCAGCTCGTTATGGAGCTCGGTAGCTGTCAAACTCCCGTAGAAAACAACAACTACCACGAGGAGCAAATGCTCGACGACGATATGGCGATGGACACCGACGACTGGTTGGAATCGCTTCTGCCCAGCGATAGCGGCGTCGTCTATAACGGCAACAACCGCGCCGCCACTGCTCCTCTGGCCGCTCCGGAAAACGACCTGGGCGGCTACGACCCCCTATTGGGCATCGCGCACGACTCGTTCGATCCATTCAATCTGGAAGAATTCCGGTCCGCCTCCGATCTGACGGCGGCGCTCTCCTGGGACAAAGTCGACTATGCCGCGTAGTGGCGCGTAACGCGCCCCCAGTCCTGCGTGATGTGCCATACGTTGAACGTGATGCGCTATACAAAGAACGCGAAGCGGTGAGATGTTGCGCTGGCGGTGAATCTTATTTCCGGTCGATGCGCTCGTGCTCCACTCAAGGCGCCTCGAACGTGATGCGCTAAAATCGTGCGTGATGCGCTAGAATCGTACGTGATGCGCTAGAATCGTACGTGATGCGCTAGAATCGTACGTGATGCGCTAGAATCGTACGTGATGCGCTAGAATCGTACGTGATGCGTTTATCTCAACATGATCTTTTCTGCATCACACGCACTAGTCTTACATTGGGGATTATGTGCTCATTTAGAAGCGTATTCATTCGTTACAGATCGAGGTCAAAGCGTCAAAATCAGGCACGATGCGCTTGTGAATGTTTGAGACTTATGTGATGAACTTTATGTAGAGAGTGATGCGCTAATATCAACGTGATGCGTCTTTGATGGATGTGGCGCTGCTTATTCCAATGATGTGAAAATTCGCTCGGTTTTTGATTGACATTCCACAAGATGGCCGCCGAAATCGCCTTGCCGAGGGCGCGGGACCAGGGCGGCCCAATCGGCCAGGGAACACATCAGCATATGAAACTATTTATGTATATTATTATTTATTGTATATATACACGTACCGATATATGTACGGAGTGTTGCGGGAGACGGTGAACGAAAGGTTGAAATGTTTCGTATTTTTTTTTGTATACGTGAGGGAGGGGTTCGGTGCTATTGTCTGGAGGGTTCTGTTCGGGTGTCCATCGATGCTTCGTGGAAGGAACTAGAGGGCGTTTCTTTCGAGTGTGGCGTCTCTTCGAGATATATATTTTTGGGTGGTTGACTCGATTGGCTGTTGTTCCTAGAGGAAACATTTCGATTGGCAGTGCTTCGACTGTTCTTTTCGTTCACCGACTCTCGAGACGGGCTGCATATTATACTTAATAGCTGTATTCTATTGTTTAGTTGTAGATACTCGTAGGACTTAATGAATTTGTATATATTATATTTAAATTATGGACTTGGAGTCTAGACAAGTTTAGCGTATATTCCTAATTTAACGTTATTCGGCTGTTTAACGAATGTTTTACATAGAATACTTTATTGATACTGAGGAGTTTTGTTTTTGAAAATTTATTGAATTCGCTAAACGTGTAATTTTTTGTTTCGGAGTTGATTATTTATTTTATATATTTATTATTATTTTTTTTATTCAATGAAATATCTTTATTCGACTGAAGGGAGTTTAGGAAAAGTTGACGGGTTTTTTTGGGAAAGCCATATTTCAGTTGATTTAGCTTCCCATTTGTGGAAAATTCCACAGCGTATTTAAAAAAAAATTCATTTAATATAACAGAAAATTCAAAATATATTTCTCAAAAATTGTTCCAATAATAATAAACATCATCACAGTAGCAAAACTGTTTTATAGTGGTTTGGACGTCTCGTGCTGGTACAGGGTTCAATAAAAAAGTGTTTAATTGTTGCAGACATGGTTGTTTGGAAAAAAATTCCAATCTTAAAGAAACTTCAGTGGGTTTCACTGCGCTAAAATTAAAAGTTTAATAATTAAACAACATTTTGTTTAAATAAAAAAGGATTGTTTTTGAGTTTCGTAGAATTCACTGAAGTTGAAAAATATACCTCCTATTCGAAATACATTCCTCATAATCGAAATTTCCATGTTCAGGCGATTTTGGATGAAATTTGTTCTCTACAAACTTTCGGAAAAAAAAATAAAAAATCGTCCATTCATTGAGGCGATTTATGATGAAAGCCAGAGCTTTCAGGGGCCACCATCATTCACCAATTCACACGACTGAATAACATGCCAACAAGTATGGACCACGTCTTTTTTAGCGCCCTGTATCTCGAGCCTGTCGAGACTATACATCATGACTGGCTATGAAACGGTTTTGCGGATGAGTGTAGTTGGCAATGGACCAAATCTTATTGTAGAATGAAATTTATTAATTTTGTTATTTAAGGATATTCTATAGTTGGTACTAATTTAGAATAATAAGACGCCAAGAAGCCTTTCTAAAGTTGTCTAGATGAAAAGTGATAATACCAGGAGAGCCCTACGGAGTTTACATTGATTTATGGAGGTAAATTGTGGAGAGTGCAGGATAGATGGAATACCGAGTTTAAAATAGGAATTTTGAGTGGATTTCAAACATTTCAAATATATGTTCTTATTGTGAGAACAAATGGTATTTTCCCCTTTATCACACTTGTATTTTTACTCCCAGAGAGTTGCTGTTTTCGGACGTATTTTCAATCCTCTCGGAAAATTATAAATATTGGTCCTACAGATCCGGTTGTCAAGACTTTTTGTTAAGAAATTTCCTCTTGTCTTTGAATCGTTTTTCAAATTTCAAAAGTCTTAATTCGTTTTTTAGATATTTGCAAAAACCCAAACCCCTTTATTTTTTTTAATAATAATAATAATAATTTTTTCGAGCGGACTTCATTTCAAAAATCATCTAGACCTTATTCCGAGACTGCTGAAAAAAGGTGGAAAAAAAAGCACTTGTGCACCAGCCTATTTTTGATGTCATTAATTTAACAAAATTAAAAAAAAATCTAGTGCTGCTAAAATATGAATAGGACAATTTACGATTCTATGCAGAATATTTGAATAGTTTTTTCATTTCAAAATTCACTTTGAACTTTTTATTAATACCTTGATTGGCATTATTTTTCATACTTAATAATCTTTTGCTAAATAATGAAATTATTTAAAAAGTTTTATAAAATTCTTAGTGATTTCGAAATCAATATAACAAACAAAATATATGCCATCAGGCAAAAATCATCAATGTTGTATTTTCTTTGTCATTACATAACAAATATCCGCTAATAAGGGCGTATGAACCCTCAAATCAGTGTTTTTTCAGTTAATTCAACTGAATTATCAGTAAAACAAGATACATTCAAACAATGAAAAAATTAAAGAGGTGGCAAATTTCGAATAGGTGTTTTTTATATTTTAGATAAAAAAAGGCATAAGCTAAAATTCAAAGATATTCAATAGTGCTATTATAATTTTCAGCAAGTTCAAAAAATTCACAAAATCATACTTTTTTAAATTTTTTTCCAATAGAACACCGGGAATTTTCTTGATTTTAATTTTCTTGATTTTGTCGCAAGCTGGATTCTGTTGGCATTGGTCAAGTTATAGTAATATTATTAATTGTATAAATCATCATTTGATAGTACGGCGACATTTCACAACATGAAACATTCAAATGAATGATAAAATTGACACAATTTGTCAATATAACTGTCGTAGAAAAAACCGTGTATTATACACTTTCGTAAGGAGCTTTTTTGTATTCGCATGTTCACGTGTTCAAAATTCATGCTCATACAAAAAGGGCCAACTTTACAAACTTATTTCATAAATAACTTTTTTGTTGGTTCCTTTTTCCAAACACTTTTTTCTAATTCTTTGATTTGCCATCTCAAAAGCTGTTGAAGACTAAATTACTCGGTTATTTTTAATTTTCTCTTGAAATTTCAACAAAATCACGATAATTATGAGTTGATTGTTGTTAATAATGAAAATTATTGCCTGTTTCAATATTTCAAAGGTAGAACCTTGGTTGATGGCCTTTTGGTATATATTTATTATTATTATGATTGCTTGATTGATTATGAGTAGGCTTTGCTTAAATTTACGATTTGCATATCCGAGTGTAAACTTTGTGAGACTCTCCGAACTGAAATATACCAGGTGTTCATGAATCAACCTAACATCCACACTATAGCTCTATATTTCATCAGAGATTTGAGTTCAATGGTACTGAGAACCAAATTAGTAACTAAATTGAATTTGAGTAATTGCTGTCTTGTTTATTTTTCCAAAATTCATGACCACGTTAATGAAATTAATAGAAAAAACTCATTTGTCTAATTTCCACTAGGTATTATTGTTACGGCCAGTTTTAAGGTTTTATTCCATTATCAGTAACTGACAAAACACATTTGGAATCTAAAACAGTTTTATATAAGGAATTTGTAGGTAAACTAGATGGAGAGGTAATTAATGTACATTATAAATTCAAAAGTGGAGACCTAATCCATTTGTTCTTTAAGGGTTCTATATTTCAGGTTTTCAATCGATTAGTTCATTTCCATGGCTTCCAACAAATTCATTTTTCTTTCTTTGAAACATGTATGTAGGATTATGAGGTTATCTTCACTGATTTTGTGTTTTGATTCTATTGTAGATATTTTGTCCAAACAGATGTGTTCACGGAATCTTACCTCAAAACTTCTACCTGTTTGTCCTGTATATACTGCAGAGCATTCCCCGTATTACATTCTATTGATACCTAATTCTTCCCATTTTATCACGTTTGGGTTTTTCATTGAAGAAGATTTTACTTAAATTATTACTACTTATGAAAGCTGTTGTTATTTTTTATTTGGAAAAGTAGTTTTGGATGTTTGCTGGTTGTTTACTACGATTTGTTTAATGACTTTCAGTTTCTCATGAAAATTCTAAAAGTTCTTAAACAAACTGAAGTCAACAACCAAGTACCAATTTTCCTAATAGAAAAGATAATATCAAATAAAAACTGATTGTAGGAGAATTTAACCCAAACGTCAGAGACCATAATACCTATAAATATAGCAGCATTAATTACTCAGGAAAACTTTCAGAAAACATCCAAGATTACTCTTCCAAATACAAAATAACAACAGCTTTCATAAGTAATAAAATTTCAGGCAAAATCCTCTTAAATGTGGTGAATGCTCTGCAATATATACCGGCCAAACCGGTAGAAATTCTGACGTAGGATACCGTGAACATCTGTTTGGACAAAACATTTACAATGTTTGAACATCTACAAGAATCAAAACACAAAATAAGTAAAGATTGTCGCCAATACCTGTGATAAAGGAACAAAAATAATTTTATTGGATGCCATGCAAATGAATAAATCCATTAACGATCCCGACATATAGAACCCTTAACGAACAACTGGATTCATGAGGGTATCCAATTTTTAATTTATATAAAATCCGAAACCGGTCGTAATAAAATACTTAGTGAAAATTAGAAAAAAGTGTTCTATTCTTTTCATCAAACTACATCACTAGCATCACTTCCTCCTCAAAATGATGAAGTATATGTCTAGGGTTGGGCGGTTTTTGTCGGTTCGTGACCACTCGGTATGGCTAACTACTTGTACAGATTGTTTTGTGACAAGATCGCTATTATTTGTTATTCGAATGTTACACATTTATTTTGTTGACTATTTGTATTTAGACAGCCAATTTGCCAGGCTGAGGAATGTCCTGCTTAGAATTGCCTAAATGTGAGACCGATTGAGATGCCTTATACGATGCAAACCGAACATTGCATGATTTTTGAAATTTTTTTCAGTCCATACTGTTTGCGGCATCGTATTTTTTGCTAATTGCTACCTTTTATATAAACAGTATGTGGGTGAAAGCGGTATTTAGCCATGAAACAATAAAGTAATAACTTGAAGCTAGACTTGTTTCTTTTCCACTTTATTAGTATACAGAAAAAATACAGCAAATATAAGGTGGTTATTTATATTGCATGTCCATTCTTCTGAAAGAAGTATCTCGTAGAAAAACAATTGATTTCTCTTCAAAGTTCAAGTCAAGCTAATGAAAGTAACGGACTCGATACAGAATCGAGGGCCAACTGCCAAGTTCTGTTGAAAAGTGGCACGCATGCCACGAATCACGATTGCCAATCATTCGAAAATATATCTGTGCGCAGGCGCATCAAGTGCTTAAGGCTATCACAGACATATTTCCATAGCACATAACGGAGTTCAGCCAATCAAAATGCTAGTAACGTCGAATATTCGCAGTTTGATTGGCTGAATTCGTTGTATTTATGTTATTGCCTATGCAAGTGTGTCTGTGATGGGCTTTATGAAATATCACCACTGAAATATAAGTTATAGTTCAGGGGCTCTATTCTCAAATGTCGACTATCCTATGACGCATGCGACAAAATATTTCTATCACTTCTCTGGACCAAGCATTAAAAAGAGATGAAATATTTTTTCGCATGCGACATAGGGTAGTAGACATTTGAGAATCGGGCCCCAGGTCAGTGAATATCTCAAGTTTCCGGACAATTTTTCAAAATATCTGTTACGTCAAGGTCAACATCAACACAACTGAGAACACATCATTCAAGTGTCGTTCGTTGTCGTACTCTGATTGCTCTACTTGTTTGAAGTTGATCTTTTCAAAAGAGAAAGACATAAAAGTACAAAAGTTCGAAGAGAGACGAACGTATGTAAAAGTGTTAGAAGAGAGACGAACGTATGTAAAAGTGATCTCGATCAACTAGAGCCCTTTAATGAACAAGCAACGATCAATTCTAAAGGTGCGTTCCCAATGCATCGTTTTTGCTCTTCGCGTCGCGCGTCACGCATTCTGATTGGCGAATTCTTGAAACGATTCACCAATCAGAATGCGTGAATATGACGTGACGCGCGACGGAAAAGTAAAAACGCTGCATTGGGAACTCACCCTAAGAGTAAAATGACAAGTGACGTAGTGACATTGGTTGGACTTTGGACTTTTAATCAAAATATTTGCTAGTTTAAATAATTTGAATACCTATTATCAATTATCTGATGGATAATATATCAAGTAAAGAATTTTATAATGATGGAATCGTCAATTATGAGAGTAATAATTCCACTCATCTAAAATGCAAAAGCCGTTATATTTTGTGTGCAGTATTGATTTTTCAAGTATGCTGAAGATATCTTGAAAGGAACCAAGCAATATTTTGAAGCGATTCATTTTTCGATCCAAGGATATGGGTAATGAAAGAAATGTTATCAAACTAGCGCTCAACAGCAGGATACTCCTTATAATCATCCAGTATTTCAGCAACATTGTACTCTCTGATCATGATGCTGATGCATTTCGCTACGTAAAGACAGAAAATACCGATGATAACTTCATCGATACCGCTATACAGTACACACTAGGAGGATTTGTAAGATGGGACGCCCACTACTTCATGCAAATCGCAAAATACGGATACGTTTACGAGAACAGCCTGGCATTTTTTCCATTGTACCCCTTAACAGTAAGGCTAATTGGTAATGCAGTCCACTATTTCTTTCCTTTTGTTACTATAGACTCGGTGTTGTTGCTGGTTTTTATATATTTCAATATAACTGTGTTTGTACTATCAGTTATTGCTCTGTATAGAATCACAGTTTTGGTCTTCGACGAAACAGTTGCATTCAAAACCGCTGTTCTGTTTTGCTTCAATCCAGCTTCTGTGTTCTTCATAGCTCCTTATACCGAGTGTTTATTCAGCTACCTCACTTTCCAATCAATCCTGTGCTGTTTGAAACTGATGAAAAAGTATTCCACCAAAGATAGTAAATTTCATTACAGCGACACGTTATGTTTGATTCCCATAAGCCTTAGTACCGTGATACGATCCAACGGAATTCTGAACATTTGTTTCTTCACTTATACTTGCGTGTGTATTTTCAAAAAAAAAGTCCCCCGTACGAACGTTCTGCATAAACTAAGATACTTGTTGAACCAGTCCCTTGCAATTGGAGTGTTCTCGGCCATTTGCTTGCTTCCGTTCATATTGTTTCAAATATACTCTTTCAATACTTTCTGCACTGATTATCCAGTTGATCTGCCAGAAGAAATAATCGATAACGCTTCAAAACATAAATTCGTGCTGCCAGGCCAAGTTTCCAAGTACAGTCAGAGCTGGTGTTACCAACACCCCCCATTGGCGTACGAGTATGTGCAAGACCACTACTGGAACGTGGGCTTTTTGAGATATTACCAATTGAAACAGCTGCCCAACTTCCTCTTAGCAGCCCCCATTCTGTACATCCTCATCAAGAACTGTGCCGCACATGTCTGGAGAAGTATGGATAAAAATATTGTAAGCATATTCAGCCTGGAGGAAGTATTCATAAAAATGGATTTTGACAAAAAAATACTCCATCGAGGACTCAACGTTTTTGTCGTACACGCCTTGTTTCTTTCGCTGTTCTCGCTGCTCTTCATCCACGTACAAGTAGCCACACGTATGCTGTGTTCCACTTCTCCGCTCTTCTACTGGTACTGCGTCAAATACTTGAAGGATCACACGAGGGTTATAAAGACATATTACACCTGCTATTTTATAATAGGGACTATTTGCTTCTGTAATTTCTTACCTTGGACGTGAATATGATAATAAACAGTGTGAGCACCAATACCAGAACGACGTTTTTTTAAAAAATATGGATGATTATTATAATTTCTTTTGAAATCTACAACAGTTTTAGAATCTTTAATGATATTAGGCGTCTCTGGATAAAGTTATAATCTTGATGAAAATTGGTTTTATCAATATACATTTAAAAAGGGAGTGGGCCCAAAACACTGCCTTGTGGAACACCAACATTATTCATAATTGGTTCTGAAAACGTATTGCCTTTCTTGGTTATTTGGTTTCCATCAGATAAATAGCTTAAATCATTGAAATACCTGAAATGAAACTGCACGATAAGTTTTGGTCATTTCCCGTACTTGTTCCACCCATCCTGGTAAGCAGTATATATTAAATACATGAATAATATTACACCAACACGAATACTTAATAATCTTCAATAACAATGCTATGAATGATGCGGCTTCACGCTGTTCATCGTCTGATGCTTCCGTCTGCCCCAATAGCCTTCTAAATCGAAAGGTTGAAAATCTTTCAAGTGATGAGCGGTTTCGTCCTGGTAATACATAACTGAATTCGGGTTGCGTTCCATTTCGATTTTACTCCAAGACTCGTAAATGTACTTTATCAAATCGTCATGTTGGGCATGGGCAGGGCGTTCATTTGGGGGGGCCATTCGGGGAACGTTTGGGGGCCTGCGACTGTTGCCATTCGTTTGAGAGATCATTCGTGGCCCGCTAAAAATTATGGTATGTTTATACAGATTACAGGACTTGAAAGTAGTCAACAATCGATGTGTTAAAATTTCTTTCTATTTGTACTCACCTCATTTCCTGTAAGTGGATGAGTCGTTACCAATGTAACTTTTGCTGGATTGCGATTATTTCGAAATCAGATCATTAAAATATCAGTTATTAGAAAGTTCTAAAGAAAATCTAAATATTTACAATTACTTCCATGTTCTGAAAAAATGTCAACTTTACAAATATGTCATATGTCGTTTGTCAAGAGTCAAAACGCAGTGTTGCTCAGATCTCAGAGTAATAAAAGACATAGAGATGCCATGCCTATCCCTACACAAATACCTGTTATTTGATACATCCTTTTCTATAAAATTTGTGTGTTGAGGGGGCTGACGGGTGGTGATACAGTTTGCTTATACTTCGGGTAAGTAGGACCACAATACAACTTGATACGATTGAACTGAGCGGGCATATACGAAACTAACCATTGAATCGGACTCAACATGTATAAGGCCCTCATTTGTAAACAAACAAAGCTATTTTGACTTCAAGACAAGGATGGAAAATGTTCGGATTGGTTAAATTGGTAGGCGTGACAACAACTCAATCAATCAAAACATTTTCTCTTTCGTACCATCGGATCGTCGGATATCGTGTGCATGAAAATCCGGCCTTAGTTTCTGAGATTTGGCTCGAGATCACTTTCCACCAATAACTCTTGTCTATGCTTTCCACAGAACTATTAATTATATCTTACATCTTACATCTTACTATAATTATGAGTTCTGTGTCACTTTCACATATGTTATTCTCTCTCTAACACTTAACAAAAATACAAGTTTTTAAATTAAATACAATTTTTAGGCTAATGGCTAATGCCACAGAATGCTATAACTGCAAGTGGGAATCAATGAAAATTCCATAATAAAATTCGCAATCGAGCAAGTTGAAATGAGAACATGGATTGTAAGGATTTCAATGAAGCTTGTGAAACATATGCAGTGAAACTTTAACCATGCGAAATCAACAATTTCAATGAATCTGGCAGGCAAGATGAATGCCCCACTGGTGAAACAGACTTCATGGATCACAAAAATGCTACCGACAGCCTTCAAGATCAGAATGAAAAAAAAACTGATATAAAGGAACTGAAACAGGAAGATTTATATCATTCCGAATGTTCGCAGAAACTATCAGGTGAATCTAACACTGCACAAGTCAAAAGTGAAGATGACATAGATATTTCCTTCGAATTTATCAAATGCGAAGCTGGTGAAGAACAATCAAGTAAACCTGTTAGATTCTGCGAAGGGTGTTATCAAAGTTATGACAAGGAAATGGATGTCTTCGAATCCACAAGTTATAGATCTGAATGTAGCTGTCAGAAGCAAAATGATATGACCTCAGCTTTTCTTGGCCTTTCGACAGGTAATGTGTTAATTAAAATTATTCAAAAGAATAGCGAGTGCCAATATAAATGGAAAGCAATAGCTGTACAGGGTTGCCAGTGAGTCACTATTGTCACTATTTTGAAATCGCATCACTTTTCTCACTAATTTTGAAATTCAAAGAGAAGCAGGAGGCAAAAGGCTAACAGAGGAAAGCCGCCGACCAACTATTGAGAAGCACAACCAAAATGATTGAAAATGCATTTAAGTAGAACGATATGACAGTGGCATTACTTATGTTACAACACTATTTAAAGTTAGTTCTTGGAATGAAACTTTCAAACTAGAAAAATTTATGTAAACAACTTAGTTGTTCAAACAAGATACTGTAATCATGGCACCATCTAGTATTGGATGCCTTAACTTCTATGAGAATACTATTTTCTATTATACATTGGGACTTTTCAAACGTGACAAATTTAGAAATGTAATCCGTAATTTTTGTACAAAATTGATAAATAGATTATTATCATTATCAGCTTTTTTTTTTCAGATTCTCAATCACAACAACTTGGAGTTCAAGATGAAGCGATATCTGAAGATGATTTGACTGTCCGTGAGACGATTCAAAGAGAAAAATCATTTCAGTGCAAAATTTGTTTCAAGACTTTCACTAACCGGCATAACTTGATTGCCCATGAGAGGGTTCATACCGGTGAAAAACCATTTCAGTGCATAATTTGTTCCAAGACTTTTACTAGTTCGAGAAATTTGAGGGTCCACAAGAGGATTCATACCGGTGAAAAACCATTTCGATGCAAAATCTGTGCCAAATCTTTCCGTCAAGAGACTCCTTTGAAAGCTCATGAGAGGGTTCACACCGGTGAAAAACCATTTCACTGCAAAATTTGTTTCCAGACTTTCATTAATTCAGGTAATTTGAAAGTCCATGTGAGAATTCATACCGGAGAAAAACCCTTCCAGTGCAATATTTGTTCTAAGACTTTCAATAAATCGTATAATTTGATGGTCCATGAGAGGGTTCATACCGGTGAAAAACCATTTCAGTGCATAATTTGTTCCAAGACTTTTACTAGTTCGAGAAATTTGAGGGTCCATGAGAGGGTTCACATTGGAAAAAATAATTTCCTTAATAATTTCTAGTATAGTGCTATGATTTTGTAATTTTATGATGAAATTGAATAATTGCTCTGTACATGGAACACTGTTTTTATTATTATTATTTTAATGCAATATATTTTTCTAGACTTTCGCTAACTCGAATAATTTGAGGGTCCATATTAGGATTCATACCGGTGAAAAACCATTTCATCCTTTCCTTTTAGTAATGGATTCTCTTACTATCTCTTTCTATTTCCTACTAACAATTTCGCTCTTAATGGAGAAAGAAGAATGGAAAGTTTAGCCAAATCGGATTTTAGTTAGAATTAGTGAGATGTTCTATTGCCCCGAGCAAGACAAGAATATTTCCGACACGAGTTAGCTGGGTAAATTGCGAAAGGCATTGCCCATAAAAAGAAAAGAAGAAGAGAGAGGAGTTAGCTGGGTAAATTGCCAAAGGCATAGCCCAAGAAAAGAAGAAGAGAGAGAGGGGTTAATCTAACCTAGAAATGTTGCTGTCATAATTCCTAGTTTTTTTAAAATAAATTTAAAAGGAAACAGAGACCCGTTTCATTTAGTTTGTATTTATCAGAAACCATAGATTTCTACTCTTTGCCGAAACCCTAGAGTTTATAAGCTGTAAGTTAGAATTAATTTCTTTTCTTAACTTTATCAGCAAATTCAGGATATCGAGTTTCAGCAGAAACCGGCGGACTTCATCAATCACAAGTCTTGCAGAGCATGCATTGAAACCTCGCAACCATGGATAAGTCCGCCAATATATTCCCCTACGAAAATTTAAACATCGACAACTTTAACAATCCAGATTTGATAAGAAGGCTACCAGTTCACGATGACTTCCTCCAGACTTCTCCCCAATTTGTCCCCTACACGCTAGACGAGAATCCTGTCTCGAAAAGATATATTGGGTCCGGAGTAACATTCATCAGTCTAGTCGCTGAAAATCTTCTGAGTCACCCTTTTCTGGTCTTGAGAAGACAATGCCAGGTAAGTAGAACTTATATCAATTTGTCAAGGTCAACAGCAAAACTTCTGATTTACTAGAAATCAAAACAGGAGTTGTTATGTAAATGATATTCCAAATTCAGCAAAAGCGAACATTCTAACAATGTTTGCTGACGATACTAGTCTTACAACAGTTGACTCTGATTTATCATCATTACTTTTCATTGCGGTCTTTGGAAATCAATAAATTTTACTTTAGGTCCATCACATCTCCCAAAACTACCATCTGCAGCCTTTCACACTGGTACCGATAGTGTGGCGCCTTTACAAACACCAAGGCTTGACGACGCTCTGGAAAGGAGTGGGCTCGGTTTTGTTGGTCAGGGGCATGTCGCTGGGAGTGGAGGACCTGATATCCAAGCTGACCCCGTGGCCCAAGGAAATCAACTGGCATAGCAGTTTGAAGCAGTTTTTTCAGCACACGATGCTAAAATGTGCGAGTTTGGCGATAGTTACTCCCTTTTACTCAGCTTCCCTCATAGAAACCGTTCAGAGCGAGATTGCTTGTGAGAAACCTGGTATCTTAGATGTGTTTAAAGAAGGTATGTATACATCTCTTTATTTGGTTGAAAACTAATTCATTTACAAAAGTAAATACACGGTCACGTATAGATAAAATCTGTACAAATGAAACTTGAACCCTAAAAGAGATCGAATGAAACCCTACAATGAATGATGGTTTTTTGAGTTTTTAGGCCGACGTTTATTTTGAGATATTCTGGAGCTTTCGCCAACATGAGTGGTTGGCATTTTCAAGAGATATGTTAACAGCTTCGATCACTGACAAGTAGGGTCTGTTTAATGTTAATAACTGATCTCAAGTAAATTTTATTTCTTGTAAACTTGATTTGCAACAAACAAGTCTGCAATTTGAAACATAGTTGAATAAACTTATTCGTCTATGAGAAATAACAATGGTCCCATTTTATATGAATAACTTTAATCTAATTTTGACGTCTGCTGTCTATTGCTCAGATAATTCATCATCCATTTAAATGTCATTCCATTGTTGCCAATCTGTCCATAATAAATGTTTTTCCCCTAGGTATAATGCGTCTTTTGCATTGGGGGGCACCTATCAAGGGAAGGATGCTTCCGATATGGGCTCTGATTGTGCCCACAGTAGCTCTCGGCCTGGCTCGTTACTTGCTGTCGATGCTGGTGAAAGGAGTGACCTCCAGGATACTGCTAGCTCGAACCCAAGCGAGGTACGAAGGAAGCGGAGCCCTACCGAAGGACCCCGGTAATACAGCCGCGATGCAAAATATCCAACTGGTTTCTTCTATTTTCGCGACCATTACCAGTGACGTCGTTTTGTACCCGTGCGAAACCGTGATACATAGGATACACTTACAAGGCACTCGTACCATCATTGATAATTTGGACAGCGGACGGTCGGTTTTGCCCATATTAACAAACTATTCCGGCGCCTCGGATTGCTACGAGAGATGCATACTCCGGGAAGGTGTTTGTGGGCTGTACAAGGGATTTGGAGCTCTAATATTACAGGTAATACATTATCATTTGAGTTTGGAGGAACAAGTAATGCATTATCAGAACTTGCCAACCTTATAAACCCTCAATAAACCATAAAACAATTATTTCAACAAAATATTAGCTAAGAACTTCAAACTGAGAACGTCACACTAATTTTTTTTTTTAAACAAGGGTTTCCATTGAAACTGATGTTAGATTTTGTGAGCCTTTCTTGCGTCCCTCATACAAAAAATTGTCATTCCTGAAGATCGCTTTCATAGTGCCTTATGATATGAAATCATGTTATTTTAAAAATTCCTACTGTTTGAAAATATACAGAGAGACCCATTTGAAAGCGGGCCACCTCTCTAAAACTGTTATTTATTATCCGATTCAGAAGTTTTTTTTTTCAATAAAAAGAGCATCAATAATTCTAGTTGAGTGAAATGAAAATAAAAATTTCAAGGCCTTCTTAAAAACATACTAGCGATATTTTCAGATATAATTTGACGGCGCCACTGGATTCACGACATTCTCAAGCCAAGTATGTGAAAATAACGAAGGAATGGGTCCATGAATAAAAAAATTATATGGGAATGAAATTTGAAAATTATGTCAATAAATCAACCCATCTCTTCAATTTCAGAACTTTCATCAAAATTCTGACTACACCACTGGGTTCAGAATACTTCGAAAGACATTTGGTCAGAATTTCATCAAAATTTTTTCATAAATAAAAAAATTCTAAAATAATAAAATTTGAAAATACTGGAATTTTAGGAAAATTTTATTCATTTCATAATTTTTTTAGTTATGAACAGATTTTGATGAAATTCTGACCAAATATATTTCGAAAAATTTTGAATCCAGTGGTGTCATCAGAATTTTGATGAAAGTTTTGAAATTGAAGTGGTGGGTTGATTTATTGACAAAATTTTCAAATTTTATACCTATATAACTTTTTTATTGATGGACGCATTCCTACGTTATTTTACACATAAACCACTTGAAAATGTCATGAATCCAGTGGCGTCGTTGAAAAAATCGCTAGATTGTTTTTTGGATTTTTGACCTTGAAAAAAATTCGAAGTAGCCCTTGAATTTTCATTTTTATTTCTAATTTAATTAAAACTATTAAAGCTCTATCTATTGAAAATAAAAACTTCTGAATCGGATGATAAATAACAGTTTCAGAGAGGTGTCCCGCTTTCAAATGGGTCTCTCTGTATTCAACTGTCTAGGGACACACTGCAGTCAATAAAATCTATCTATTGCAGTATGCCGCTCACATCGCCCTTATCAAAATAACCCATTGCCTGCTGACAGAAATTGGGAATTGGTTAGAAAGCAGCAAGCCCAGACCCGTTGCCAAGGTCTCTCCTCCCGCAGTGTCCAATGTCACAAGTATGAATCGCTCTTATCTGCTGCCGTAACAGCTGTCTTCAGGACTCCGGATGGGTTGATGCTGTGATCGCGAGAACAAGTGGATTTCTGACGCCAAACGGAAAGCGGCAGCCATGATGATCGTACCAGTATAGGCAAATATAGGTTTAAGGTTAAATAGTTCTAGTCAGTGGATTCTTACTGATTCCCTTAGTGTCATTGGGGAAAAAATCATTCTGAGTTACTATTCGTTTTCAGGCTTGATGGCCATGGTCTAGACGTTATTTTATGTTATTATCCATCTCCTGCTAGCCTGGAAACGATTCAACACTCGGAAATGGCAGGTATGGACGATTTCGCGCCCGCCAGAGGCGCTATTGTCAGTGGAGGTCATGAGTATCAACTAAATACTAGCATATCACTTTAATTATTCGCTAATATGGAAAAATACGGTCATCCGAGTGTGAGAAGCCTCGTTATTAGACTTGAAGAAGAAAAGTAAAAACGTCCAGCAGCAAAAAACAGTTGATACGAAGGTTAGTTGCTGGAATCGATGTTGAAGCAACGGTTTTTAGGTTACCTTCTCTGAATTTTTTACATTTCTTCTTAATCCAGTAACGACAGACAAACTTGAGCAAAAAGTGAAGAATCTGAAACTCGGCACATGACATTTCGAGATCATGTATTATTGGAAAAAAAAATGGTTTACCAAAAAATCAGCGGTGGATCCTAAAAAGTTTTTCATTAAAAAAAATATAATTTTTAATAATAATAATAATAATAATAATAATAATAATGAATGAAAACATTATGGTTCTAAATTCCTATAAGCACCAATCTACACCAACATGACCTCCACTGGCACCAGCGCCACCTACGTTGGGCTTGCGAGAAAATACCTGCCATTACCGGAGAAGAGATCATACGAAGTTTCATTATTTTCGATAATAATTTAAAAAGTTCACTTGTACCTTTTTACCTAGTCTGCTTATTTCAGGCTACCAAACTGTTGAAAATTATTGTTATACCGTTTGATTTTTTATTATTTTACTGGAGAGGAAATTAAAAATATGTATATGAAGCTCTTTTTTATTTGACAATGAAATAGTGAAATACACTATAAATAATGAATTAGTGAATGTAAAACTCCCAGGCAAGTATCTAATCTATTATAAAACAACTACTTTCTCAGCTAATACCTAGAATTTCTTAAAGCCAACTTTACAAGTACAAGTAATTATTAAAATACATTCTATGCTGGCAATGAAGCCACTCTTTGACTCCAAGCCATCTCTATTTCTGTTTCATCTAGTAATCTCCATTTTTCCTTCCTCCTTTGGTATTCCCATAGTTATTTTCGTCTTCCTCTAGATCTTCCGTCTGATTGAAAATTGGATATTGGACGCATGTGGTGTCACTCAGAACAAGAAGTTCAGTAGGCATTACTAAACTAAAGTAAATAAAAAGTGAATCACCTACAGGATACAGGTTTGTATGGCAACCTAACCTAACCTAACCTAACCTAACCTAACCTAACCTAACCTAACCTAACCTAACCTAACCTAACCTAACCTACCTTCAACAAATGGTACTAGAACGATTGCACTTTATCAGGGTCGGTAACAAATTTAATTCATGATATATGCAAAATTAAGGATTTTGAAAAACTCAGTGGCCTCCACTTGAACAATTCAAAGTGTGAAATTTTGATTCAAGATTTTGACCAACAACAAATGCAAGGAAATATTTACCAGGTATTCGGTTAGTCCAACCGACAAATTTCAAATTCTTCCATCACCTCTTTTAAGTGTATCATGTGTAATTTTTATGAATTTCTTTTTCTCTTGAGGTCAATCCAAACTTTTTTTCTTCAGTGAATTATTATATTTGGAGAATACCCCAGACTATTTCCTTGAGGTAGATATTTTTTTCAAAAAACATTCAGCACTAAGTGGAAAGTTAACGCTCTATTAACTAAACATTGAAACTGGCTATTTTGTGCTGAATTTGGAGGTTAGACTAAGCTAGTATCTATTTGTGTCCATTTCTAATTATCCAGTAAATTTTTTATATTCTGTTTTTTTCTATCAAAAACAAAATATATCATCCACCATGAAAAGATTAGTGATAAAAGATGAAACCAGAAGTGATAGGGCAGTATGGAATTTTGAAAATTTATCCAATTTTTTAATCCAATACCCCTGCCAAATTCAAATCGTCTCTTGAAACTTTGGAAACTATGGCTTGTCTAAAGAATACGCTGACACCCGCTATATGAATTCCAAGATTTTCATCAATTATGTTTATCATAAAAAAAACTTATAGTTTAATTTTATCATTACTGTTGAATGAAGCTGTAGAGGTAAAAAAAGGTATAAAATAGGTTATATACAAAATGAAAATGCACCAAAGTACTATCACCTTAATTTAATAGGTTACAGCAAACTGAATACCGTTCAAGGCTACATTATAAATAAATAGATTTCATTCTCACTTTTAACGTATCTACCACATGTTTTCTTCAATAAATCTCACAATGTATTGAAAATAATTAAATTCGTGATTGCATTCCTAGTAGATGAGTTTGGATATATTTACTAGTCCTAAATTTTCAATTATACAACTACTTTAAGATCATGTGAATACATAGTCAGTGTCGATGACAAATTCCCATGGAGGCTCGAACATCTCGGACGGTAGATTTACGCAATGCGAGGATTTCAAATCTTTCATGTAGCTTTTGGCCTGAAAAAAGAACAATGATTTTTTTCAATGAACTAGGGACACTTTTAGGTTCAAGATTGGGCGTGCAATTTTTATTTTCGGAACCTTCGAATGCAATTTGTAATTGAGAGTAGTCAAAAATAATTTTTCATTGAAACAATTGAAAGCAGGTTGTTCTTTAACTCTCTAGCGACTTTTTCTCAGAGAACATATTGTTTATTGTTTGATTCCTTGAATACAATTTTTTTTAGGGAAACTGGAATGCAAATAATGTTCAGAACCCTCGAAGGCAACTTTTTTTATCGCAATCCTTGAACCCAGTTCATTTTTTAATTCCTTTAACGCACATTTCTTTCAGAACCTGTGCACTTTATATGATAGAGAGGGCTGTGACAACCTTATCATCGAATTGAATGATATATCTGTTAACATAATAATAATAATAATACCCAAAACACGTAGCTAATGACCATAGTAGTCAATGCCAAAACACCAAAAAAAAAACATTTTAATAAGATCTTATTTTTGGAACCCTTGAATGCAGTTTTTCCGCGCAGCACGAGAATCCAATTCACGGTCAGAATTCTCGAAACGATGAAGTTTTTCTCAAAACCTGCAGATGTGAAAAAAAAAATTGAACCACTGCAGCGGGCATTATCTTAGCACTTAAATGCAATTTTTGTTTTCCAAACATCACGGATTACTTAATTGTTTACTAAGCACGTGAATGCAATTTTTATTTTCAGATCCTTGATCATTTCAGAACTATAGAAAGCAAACGTTTCATTAGTGAAATTTTCAATGTCGGAACTCTCGAATGCAATTTTTCTGGCCGCTTGAACAAAAATGTTCGAGTTTTCTTTGCGCTAGAATGTCACTGTCAAAATCCTCGAGTTATTCTTACCAGGAATAAGGCCATTCGAGATTTCACCATCGTGCTGAAATCCTCTCCGATCTTCATAGGAAACCCCTTCGAATGTTCAGAGGCGTAAGTCTGCAATAAGGAGATGCATACGGTCTCATCCACACCGTACTTTATGAGAAACTCCTCTGAAAATTCACATGAATGATTCAAGTGAAAGTAATTTAGCAATTTGAGAATGTAGGCTTGCGTCAATATTATGGTTGGTTTCCGTGGTCTTTGGTTGAAATCTCCAAACGTTTCAACTGCAACTGCGGCAAAACCCGGAAACCACCCAGAACAATATAGCAATGATTGCTATCAAATAAACAATATAGCAATGATTGTGCTATCAAATAATCCCTAGTAACCATACCTTGCGATCCATGAGAGACAGCCAAGTAGTCCAGGAGCAGTTGCGCTCGCAAGTCATCGAATATGCAGGGGTATCTTAGAAGGAGTAGTTTGTACAGGAGATGGTTGCCTCTGTTTGAAGAAATGTCCCCCTCCCTATAAAAAAAGTGTGATTGTCGGAAAGGTTGCCTCGTTCATATTTTCGGCATGTCTGCTAAGAAGTGCTACTCACTTCAGACAAATAACTTCGTCCTCTGTTCGTCTGATCAACAATATCGGTCCGGGGTATTTGGAGAGTTGTTCGAATATATTCAGGTTTGCGTGATCTCTAATAGCCAATTCCACAATGGGGCCCCACCAACTTGGCATATGATTCACAGCCAGTGGTAATATGTCATCAAATGTGGCATCTAATACCTAAAAAAATACAACTCCAAAGTTTTTTAGTTAACACAAAATTAATAATCAACTCACAACACCCTTTATGTCAGGATAATTATAAGCCGCCCATGAAGCAGAATATCCTCCAATGCTCCACCCGTAGATCAAAATATTTTCTACTTTGAAACCCAACTTATTGATCGCAAACTGCATGATTGCGTTCATGGCGTTTTGTTCCTGCTGAGGATAGGGTAGTCCCTAAAAATACATCAAGTTGGATCACTCATGTCCTTTGAACACAAATGAACTACCCTAGAATTGGGGTAATTAGCTTTCTAATTCAAACTTATCTACATCTACTATATATATATATACCTTTTTCAAGAAATCAGTCGTATATAAATTGAATTGTGGAATTTGTCCTAAGGTTAACTAAGGTATATGTTGGTCAAACTGGTAGAACATTTTGAAATCGCACGTATGAACATCGTATGAGTTATGTGAATCAAAAAACTAATTCAACATTTTCAAATCATCTTTTAGAAGAATAACCATGCTTTTGATGGAGAATACAAGATTTTACACATGAAAAATAAAGGATTACAGCTGGATCATTTGGAATCATGAGAAATTAATACACTGAAAAATTCAAACTTTGATTTGAATAACTCACCATTGTTGAATTTATTTTGTTAGAGTTAGAACTAATTTCCATTGTATTCTTAATCAATCTGTCATGTTATTGTTATTTCTTAGATGTGGAACTAATTATCACTTTGATCTTGTATGTAATTTTATAAATATATATCACCACCAAATGACTATTGAAATAATGGCGTAGAATTTTTGGAAGTATTTTTTTTGTGCTAGGATAGGATCCTAGGGCACCTTTTACATTTTTCGCATTTTTCAACAATAACGAGACACATTCGTTAAATACATATCTATATAGGAAGAAAGCTAAGAAAATTTCCTATTAGAGGATCTTATTGTTTGCTGGCCTAACAGTTCGCTTGTAGGTGTTATTCATAACGTCCGGGTGACGAAAAAAAAAATAATAGTTGGTTTTAATTTTTGTTTTGACTTGGATAAATTTAGCTCTATATATTAACAAAACTCACTGTGCTGCATCCAAAACCTGGATGATTCCATCCAAGCACAGAATAACCAGCTTCTAGGGGGGTTACCACCAATCCAATTTCGTAGAAACCAGCATTACCTTCGCAACAAATGACCAAAGTGTTGCCATGACGTGCGGCATTTCTTTTGTCCATGAACATAGCATCAATGGAGTTATTGTCTGCAGTTTGTAACTTGAAACGTTCACCTTTGTATGCTATCACCAGCCTAGCTCTGCCTTGGAACAGACTCTGTTCTGGATGTGCGGAAAAAATAATTTCAAATTTTTGACAGTGCAGGTTTGTAAAAGCAAAACCTACCGAGTATCATTTGAAGGATTCCTATGCTACCAGGGTATATGAGTCTTATTCCGAATGTGTGGATAGCTATATAAGCTATGACTTTGTATGGGATTTGTAGGACTAACTGTGTCAGGTTGAGGGGGTTAGATTTGGTCACCATGCTCACTCTACTGTGACTGAAAAAGTGAGCGGTGTCAAAGCAAAGACGAACATATTCAAACAGACTAATACCTGATATCTTCTGTACACTTGTATTCAATCGGCCAAGCTCCAAATTCAAAATCATATGCGTTCAATCTCTGTTTTGTTTCTGGCGTCAGTTCTTTTTGTGCAGCTTTCAGAGTGTCCAGGAAATTGCAGTAAGTGGGGTTGAAGGACCTGCTGAAACCTCTGAAGCAGATGCAAACTACGAATATCGCTCCAACACTCGTCACTAATTTTGTCAGAGATATCAAACCATCGTGCTCGAAGTAACCTCTTTGATACAAGATGCCAATCAAGACAGGCGAACTGTAGTAACCTATCCTCCATATTACGTACAGCTATAAAATTTAAAAAATTGTTATATGTGATAAAACGCGCCTTTGGAGTATTACAGAATTTATTATTTGATCTGCCCATTTCTCCGGGTTGTCAGGTTGATAGCTCCTCTGAAAAAAAAAAAAAAAAATTATAAATGCTCCCTTAATGTTTTGGTATTGGTACTCACTCCTTCTGGTCTCACGCCGCCGTACAATTTTAATAATTTGGGTGAAAACATGCAATCCCAGATCATTTTTAAAGAGGTCATTTTGAATTTTGATTTTTTTGCACCTTCAAATTTGGAAGTAGGACACTACACTTCCATCAAAATGAATACGAAGTACGAAACCGCGTGTCAGGTTCAAAATTACTCAGTGATTTAATGAATAAGCAGTTTCATTGAGGAATGCTTTAATTATATTTTTTATATGAATATTATTGAATCAATTATTTCAATGTTTACCACAATCGCCATAGAACACACAGAGACACAGATCACAGATCACACATCTTATTAATTAAAATGGAAGTCTAGGTTACTACCTCTGCCGGGCAAAATTTGAAACTGTTTATCAAGTATACGTCCGTTTTGTTATATTGTTTGTGCACACATTTACCAGTAAATGTAACAGTTATTATTCAAGAAATAGAAGCTGCCCAAAACACCAAAACTACGTCACTTTCACTCGACGCGCGTTTCGCTAACAAAGTTAGCATTCTTGAGAGCTATATATATATATACGCTTAGCATAGGTAGCATTCTCGAAAGCTGTACGCTCACACGAAAGGTTCCAAATATTCATTTTCGTAACAGTTTATTATTGAAAAAAATATGCTGAATATTTGGAAATTGTATTGGTATTAATTGTGATAATGGATTATTACATCAGCAATTGTGAAAATGTCGAGAACAGGGGTAATTATATCGACTTTTGTTGTCTAAAAATCGATCAATGATGCAAAAACCACTAAAATTAATCTTTTCTGACAAGAAATGCCTCATGTACTTTGTATCAGTTTAACTAAAGATTTATAGATGGCGCACATGCGCAAAGGGCGAAGGATGCGACATCTACAATTATTTGATTGAAGTGATACAAGTGAAATTACAGTGATCTTCTCTTTTGCCCAAAGATAGATAGTCTTCTTTCTCTATAAACAATGATTTCACTAATTGTTTTCTCATCATTAATTTATTTCTGGACAATGAGTTGAGTTTAATGATATTATTGTTTGTAGTTTCAGAATAAGTCAACTTGAAACAACGGCAGAAGTCAAAAATTCTACTACCATTTAAACAATGCTACTACTAACTATTTACTATCAATAGGACCACAGACAAAGTCTCTTTACATGATTTTCCAACATTCCAACAAAAAACAAAGAGTTATGTAAGACATGGAAATGTCGTCGTAGACGAGAATGATTGATGAACTCATTTCAACTTTCGGCATCATGAGTAATTCATACAGATTTGAATGAAGCTAAAATTAAACACCATGGTCTCTTATGGAATTTAGAAACTGATCACCATTATTTTGTTTCGCGCCTAAATTTTGAATGCCATCTACCGGGAGCGCACTTAGGTTCGAGCACGAGCGATGTGATATGCATGGTTTATTGTTTTGAGGTTATGGGGTTGTTTTTTAAATTATGAATGTACTGAAATGTTTCAAATATAATAGGGGATTCATGAAAAACAACAGCATTTTCAACAAATATGCATTCAAGAACTCATTAAGGACATTTAATAATGTTGCCTCAGACGATATTCCAGAAGTATCAACTGCTTCCATCAAGAAAGCTTTGAAATTCAGTGGTAGTGGTTATGAAGAAGGATTCACTTGTTTCATTGTACCGTGTACTTTATGCCATAAATCGGAAAAATCCTTAAAATCCTCGAAAATCTATATTAATAAAACTACAGGTAGTTTTCAGAAAACGTTCCTTACATTTGAAAAATATTCCATTTTTTGTAGGGATGTTTATGTGTTCCTCTTGCAAGAAATCGGGCCAGTGGAACACTTATGAATCAACGTTCAGTATTAAAAAAAGCAAAAAGGCCAAGCTGAAAATTGAAGAAACTATCACGGAGGTAGAGAAACTGAAAAGAGCCCTCGAAGAAATTCAAACGACCACGAGCGAACTGAAGTTGTTAGACGAAGAACAGCTACAGAATGTTTTGAAGAAATTCAAATTACCTGTGAGTCTGATTTTCATCCATGCATCTAAATTCAAAAATATGAAATAGTTTCGAGGGGCATTTGAAAAGTTACAGATTGAATGAACAAGATTCAAACTATGCCAATCACTTCATAGAAAATATTCACAATTTCACACCAAATCCGGAAATTCTACACCAAAAGGTCTGAAATTAAATATATTGAAATCTATAGAAATCAAAAAACATCTCTCTAATAAAAACAGCTCAGTTCTGAATGATCAAATAGATCTATATAATAATTGTATTAGTAATTTTCCAAATGTCCTTTGACTTCTCTCTACGTAGCTATGTAACTTTTAGTATTTAAGGAGATGACATTTTGTACCTAGATTAGTTTATAACTTGCTCAGATGACACAGTGTGTCGAAACAGCGGTTAGCATTAAATGTTAGTGTTGTGCAAATTAATAAAGTATTATTTTCTCTTAACCCATTCAGCTTCTCATTGAATTTGAATTTCAGGTGATTTCAAATTCAACTTTTGAATCTCTAAACGTAAGGATAGACAAAAACCACGCGTCTCTATTCTTCCCCCTCGAAAACGTAGAATCTGAAATTGTAGGCTACAGAAAAATCCACAGCCGTCTCAATGAAGATATAGTGATACCCGACCCTACTTACGGAGGCTTAATGACTGGTAAAGCACCGAAAAGCAAAGACTTGGCCGTTCTAGTACCTAGCATTCCTGATTTCCTCGTTCTCGTCAATTCTAAAGTGAACGCTAATATTGTGTGTTTACCAAACGGAGTCAATAATTTGTCGCAGTATGCTTTGCCGAGTTTGGAAAGGTTCAAAAAGTTGGTTCTGTGGTTTGCTTCCGATAATAAGTCTTGGAATGCTACCCGTTCTTTTGTGAAGAAGTTGGGTGAAAGACGATGCCAGCTTGTGAGGTAAATCTAGTTTATAATTCAACGTTGAAACTCTTTTTTACAAAAATGTATGCATGTAATAAACATTATTGTAAAGAAAAAATTACCCACATAGTACCAAATATATCAATATAGTTCAAATTAGATTGAAAAAAAAATTGAATACATTTTAGAGAAGAAAAAAATTGGAGTTATTTTCGATGGTTTCAATACATAATTATAAATATTATCTCTTTTTATATGAAAAATAAAAATCCATTTGTACATAAAAGCACTGTATCATTGCTATAAAATCCTCCCATTTTTAGGCCCGCAGATAAGTACCAGCTTCCGCATTTAGATACTAGTCAAGATTTCAAATCTATCATCAGCGGGGCACAACCCTTATGGCACAAGTCCATCACCACTTTTGCATCACTGAGAGCCGACGTTCTTTCTGATTTACAGAACATTGACAAGGTGAGTATTGAAAAAAAAAAGAAAGACAGTATAGACTTTTATGAGCTTGGAAAAGCATAATAAGGAAAGAAAAAATCTGAAAGTGAAAATTTGCATTTTCATTCAGATAGCTGACTTTTTTAATTCTTTCTATTTTTTTTTTTTTTTTTTTTTTTTTTCAGTCGCAGATGATTCCACAATAGATTTTAAGAATTTCCTATTCATATTTTCGAACTAAAATTCTCCCTATCTTATTTGTTTGTTTGAATTTTCAATGAAAACTAGAGATGATTAAAAAAATCAACTATCTGAATGAAATTTTCACTTTTCATTTTTTCTTGTTCCGAGCGTTGGAAGCTAAAAGTGTTGAACAGGAACTGTTTTATTATCGACAGCTGCTTTACGATTTTTGACTCATCCTTTTGTGACAACCACCACTCTATTCCATTTACGTTTTTTATTATTTTGTTTGTATTTCGAGCACAAAGTCTCATTGCCGCTCTCCAAACTCTCTTTGCCAGGCAATCTATCACTTTGCGCTCTAAATAAAAAAATAGCTGTTGCTGCATCATATGAACATTTCAATATTCTTTATTTGGCGAATTTGAAGCATCGTTTCCTTGAACCCTCCATATCCAAACTATTTCTATAATAATTCAATGGCTAAGAAAAAATCCACTGCGTACTGAACTCTTATTACCGTTAACATCTTTTGAATGTGAAATTTTAGATGTTCTTAGGTTCAAGGTGTTAAATGGAAACGCTTTCCCGGGCTGAATAAAACTCTGAAGGGCCACAGAACTGGGGAATTGACTGTACTGACTGGACCAACCGGTAGTGGAAAAACCACCTTCATCAGTGAATATTCCTTGGACCTAGCTATGCAAGGGGTAAGTTGCGTTTTGTGTCGGTACTGTGCGATATCGGATTAAACGCCTCTAAAGCGACTCTAAAGCGCCCCTAAAGCGACTTTAAGGCGCATCTAAATCGCCTCTAAAGCGTCTCTAAAGCACATCAAAAATGTTTCATTGAAATGGGAATATTACGAAAGCGTAGAAGGGCCACACAAAATTTTATTTTATTTCCAAGTGTTTTCCGACTTGGATCTCATAATTCCGACTTAGATCTCGGAATTCCGACTTACATCTCGGAATACCGACTTACATCTCGGAATTCCGACTTACATCTCGGAATTCCCATCTCGGAATTCCGACTTACATCTCGGAATTCCGACTTACATCTCGGAATTTCGACTTACACCTCGGAATTCCGACTTACATCTCGGAATTCCGACTTAGAACTCGGAATTATCCAAGAGATGTAAGTCTGAATTCGGAGATCTAAGTCGAAAAAGTCTTTGAAATAAAAATAAAATTTTGTGTGGCCCTTCTACGCTTCCGTAGGATATAGTAAATGAGACAGATAATGAGAGAGTGAGGTACTGGGTGACAGAGTGGGAGATAAGATATACAGACAGAGAAATGAAACATTAGAGAAAGAAGAGAGAAAGATGAGAGAGATACAAAAAATTATTGAGGGAAAAAATGAAAGAGAAAAATTGTAGAAAGGAGGGTATAATGTGAGGAAAAAGAGAAAATGGGAGTGGCAGAAGAATAGACAAAAATAAACAGAAAGAGAGAGGGGAGAGAAAAATATAGGAAGAAGAGATAGAGAGAGAGGGAAGAGAAAAATATCAAAGAGCCTAAGAGGGGAGGGAGAAGTAGAGGAGAGAAAGAGAGATGAGAGAGAGATGGATGCGGGAATGAGGAGATAAGGGGAAGGAAGGACACTGTTAATTCTTTTCTATTCGTAGGTCAATACGCTGTGGGGTAGTTTCGAAATTAGGAACGCAAGGCTGGCGAAAACTATGTTACAGCAGCTATCGGGCATACCTTTGGACGAGAATTTGCATTTATTCGACTTCTGGGCTGACGAGTTCGAGAAGTTGCCTATCTATTTCATGACCTTTCACGGCCACCAGAGTATCAAAGTTGTGATGGAAGTGAGTATATTTTTCCTTCGTTAAAGGTAATTTTATAAGTATGGACATTTTAAATTAATATTATCATAGTAGAGGGAGAAAACTGACATTACTTCTTCAGTGGAGAAAATTGTCATTATAGCACTAGCACGTAAAGTTGACATTGGCTAAAATGGGCTTGTGAGAAAAGCTGGCATCAAACAAGGAATATTGATATCAATGAAGAAATTACACACAAGTACTGATGAGGAAACTCAACTTCATTATTCTAGTGATGAAATTAGGCATAACCGAATCAGTATAAAAAATGGCCAGGACCGCTGTAGTAACAAAAATATTCTTATCGCACTAAAACTTAACATATCGGTAACAAAAATAGCTATTACCGCATCAGCGAGGATTGTTGAAGATAAGAAAAGTTTAGATTATCTCATAAGTGATGAAAGTTGACATTCTTGCACTAGTTCTGAACGTGAGTAATATGGAAACTGGATAACACCTCACCACTGGAAAAATGGTCATTACCGTGCTAGTGAAGAAAGTTGATATCCCATTGAAGAGAAAAGTTGATGTTACCTAACTAGTGATGAGAATTGACATTTTTGCACTAGCAAGAAAAGGTAGCCGTATCGCACTAGTTCCGAAAGTTGGTTTTATGGAAAATTGATAACACATCTCTACTGGAAAAATAGACATTACCATTCTAGTGAGGAAAGATGACTTTTTGCATTATTCTATTGACGAGAAAAGTTGTTATTACCGCACAAGTGATGAAAATTCATATTCTTGCCCTAGTAAGGAGAGTTAGCTTCATTGCACTAGTTCTGAAAGTGGGTATTATGGAAAATTAATATCATTTCATCTCTGGCAAAAATAGTCGTTACCATGCTAGGGAGGAAATTCCATATTTTCTCATCGATAAG
Source organism: Chrysolina haemoptera (assembly GCA_958298965.1). Lineage (NCBI taxonomy): Eukaryota > Metazoa > Arthropoda > Insecta > Coleoptera > Chrysomelidae > Chrysolina > Chrysolina haemoptera. The sequence continues at coordinate 29,305,079 of OY282593.1, forward strand.
AAAAGTTTATATTACCGCACAAGTAATGAAAATTTATACATATTGTTTCACTAGTGAGAAAAGTTAGCTTTATCGCACTAGTTCTGAAACTGGGCATTATTGAGTCAGTATGAATAATGGCCATTACTACAGGAAAGTATAAATAACTATCGCATGGTTGATATTACAGCAGTACTTAAAAAAATTGTCAGTTCTGCACTAGTGAGAAGAGTACTACCAGAAATACTTTCACCAAACATAAAATTGGAGAGTGATAATTGTAAACTTTGTATAATACATTTATTCTTTTGTTTTCAATAAATACACTAGTGAAAAAAATTGACGATTTAATGAGGAAAGTTAACATTTCACGTTACTTCAATTAGGTAGGAATGTTGGTATTACTGCACTAATGAAGAAAATTGCCATTATACATTCACTGCATCATGTAAAATAATAAATATCTCACATATGAAAATAGATTATAAGTAATCCAGCCTTTCGCAAATTTTCTATACTATAGAAGTTTTGTCGGCAAGCATCGATAATTCGTTAAAAAGTTGAGACTACTGCACTTGTGTTGAAAGAGAACTTACTGTACTAATAGGAAAATTAATGTTTTACATAATAGTAGGAAAAATTATTATTGCCGCACTATTGTTGAAAGTGTATATTATTGCACAAGGAAAAAAAAGTAAAATTTTTGATTTGATGAGGCGTAAGGGTGGCATTATAGTCCAAGGAAGAAAAGTCATCATTATCTTCGTTCACTTGTTTTTTTGTCTTTCAGGCGATCGAACACGCAGCTTACGTGTACGACATCTCGCACGTGATCATCGACAACCTGCAGTTCATGATGGGCACGTCGGACGAGCAGAAGCACATGGACAGGTTCTGGAAGCAGGACGCCATCATCGGCGCGTTCCGCGAGTTCGCCTCCAAGAAGAACTGCCACGTGACGCTCGTCATCCATCCGAGGAAGGAGCGCGAGGACGAGGACCTGACGACGAGCTCGATCTTCGGAGGGGCCAAGGCCTCGCAGGAGGCCGACAACATCCTGATCATACAGGACAGGAGGCTGAGCGCTCTCAGGGGGAAGAAATATCTGCAGGTGAGGCGGGGCGAGGCGGGGGATGTTGGACCCTTTAATGTTATAATATTTTTTCATGTTGATGCTTCTCTTTCATGATTCTCTTCCTTTCTCTTCCCGTTTACTTTCTCGTTCTTGGTGAAATATGCCTTCTTGTTTTTCTTATTCTTTTGCATATGCTTTTTCTACTCTTCACTTTGCAATTCCTGTGCCTTATTTTCTTTATGTTCCTTTTCCTTTCAGTAAATGAATATTTGGAACTTTTGAATACAATTCAAAAATGAAACTCACCCACAACACTAAACGTCACTTTCACTCTACGCGCGTTTCGCCAACAAGTTGGTATTCTCAAGAGGTACAAGTTTGATGACTTGAATTTGTTGAATTAGTTTTCTTACTCACATTACTCATATGATGTTCATGAGTGCGATTTCTAGATGTTCTTCCAGTTTGACCAATATGCTCCAATCACCTTAAATCGGCGCATTTTGCAAGAGCCCTTGAATTGATTGTAACTCGATTGTGTAAAAACTGCATAGAGTTGAACTACATGTTATTATCTATCATTTCCCGCAGGATTGTTTGTCCAGCTTTAAATTTATAAACACTATGAATTTTTGGAAAAATGATAGATTCCCAGAGGTTCTTTCGAATTTTCTTAAATGCACCCGATCTGGTCGCACAAAAAACTGATTTATAGGTTTTTCAATTATCTATAAAAGTTCCTGTAAAACGATTATCCCAATACTTTTTATGATTAAAAAAAAGGGGGTAATCTTTAACAATATTTGTTGTTAAAAAAAATCTCACAAAACGATTTTGGTGGGACTGATACCGAGATTGTCATTTGAGAACTATTTTTTCAAAATGTACTATTGGTTTTTTTACATCTTTATTTTGGTAAAAAAACTCTATTGATTGGTCTAATTACCGTTTTTCAATAAAAAACCCTATTGATTGGTCTAATTCCCGTTTTTTCAATAAAAAAAAACCTGAACACTGAAAATTGGGCCTCTTTCAGGTGGTGAAGAATAGATACAGCGGGGACCTGGGGATAATGCCTCTGGACTTTGATAAAACCAGTTTGAGCTTCCAACAGAAGAAGGCCAAGAAGACGGAAGTGTCACCTGAACCTAAAAGTGATAATTCGCTGCCAAATGCGTGAACTCGCTCGTTTTTGTTGTATTTATTATATTTTTATACAATCGAATAATTATACGTTTTCCATATTCATATCTGGCCTTTTTATTATTTTTTCCATTGTTCAAAGAAGTTATTTTCACAATCGATTTTAAATTGGCAAAATATCGGACTGCGTTTGTCGAGTAGCGCCATCTGGTACACAATAGCTGAAATTATGAACTATCTTGAATTTTTGTACGCTGCCATCTCTATTTGACTACTCGAACTAAGGCATTGACTAACGATATTTGTAGACTCAGTTTAGGATTTACTGGTGCCGCCATCTATTATTGAGTAGGAGAACTAAGCATTTACGGTTTCATGTGGAAGGTAACTGATGAGAAAAAACTCACTATAGACTATTGCTTCTGCTACTAAAAAAAAGATGGCAGAACAATTATGAACATTTAAAAAAATAATGTTGCATCTGAACATTCATTACGGCCAGAAAAAAGACAAATAGATTGCTTCTTCAAATTGTTTCAGTTATAATGAGTCCATCTTTGCATTTTGATATCTTCAAAGCCTGTTGAAACATTTAAAGAGGAGCTGTAAGCTGTTGAATTCTGCTACTGAATAGAAGATGGCACAACAATGAATCAAATTCAAGAACTTTTCCGTCGGCCGTACTTTTTAAAAATAAAGATATATTTCTTCCAATTTTTATTCCTTCAACGATGAACAAAACAACGTTAAAATTCCAAATGAAATGCGTTCAATAGCGATAGAACTAGTCAAATTTCATTTAACGTATATATCCTTTAATAGAAGTTTTAGGTGTTGAAAGTTTGTAATTTTATTACCTCCTGACATTTCTCTTATCCTACTGGCAAATCTGAATCACAAGGAATTTCAGTCGATTTCAGAAGCAGAAAAGCTCCGTTTTCAATTTCAACGTCGGAATAGGAATTTTGCTACCAGGAAATCAGAAATATAAGACGAAAACAAAAATCGACATTTAAGTAAATCCGTAAACTATTTTGAATCCATAGAAATAAAATTAAATGAAACTACAAATAATGCAATAAAATTTAATCAGATTCTGGAGGTACCACCCTAAATAAAAGCTGAACACATCGGGTTATCGCATCTGGAACCAAAATTAGAGATTATTGAGTATATAGAAGATAAAAATTGGAATAAAACGAAAAAAAAACAGAATAAACCAATGTTATCAATGTGAATGATTCAACAAAAAATTCGTCAATTCCTAATTTTTTTATATTTTTTTTATACTATAGAAACAAAAGCTACACCACTCATTCTCAACATAGAGAATGGAAGAAAATTTGTCATTTATCACGCTATATGAAATAAAACTCACCCATAATCGATTTTGGCCTTCGATTTTTGTAAACGAACCAATAATAAATGGCCACCCCTATCAGCATAAATCCTAGAGCCAAGAGGTATTTAGGAGTTGGATCCAAAACGATTGGAATAACGCTCAGGTACAAAGCAACCACAAATATAAATATAGGCACTACCAAAGGTACCTAAAACACCCAAAAGAATCAAATTAGTATGAGAAATTACCATATATCGGGGTGTTAGTATTTTGGGTAAAAGTTGATTTGGTTAATTGACCTTATTTATTCTCTCCTATGCTCTGTTCTCGTGAAATTATCTGTATGTTGTAAGAGAAAGGATATGCAGATCTTCAAGGCTAACTACTTTGTTATATTTCCAGATAACAACGGTGTTGTAAACTTAGACCATACAAAATATTCCCTAATAATATTAGACACTTCGAAGAAGTGCCTAATATTACGGTGTCGTTAATAAAGTAAATCTTTATTAAATAGGAATATAAACATATTAATGACACGGTGACGTTTCGAGATGTAAAGCGCTGTTCTAGAGTTGCGCGATAGCTCGAAGAGTTTCATTTTGAAGCCTCAAGAGCGTTTCCAAGCACGGAGCATATATTTTTCAAACTATTATCTATTTTCATGATGCACTTGAATATTGATACTGAACATACAGAGTTAGTAGAAGTATGGACCTTCTAAGGATCTCTGCAACGGGTATTTTCATAAAAAGAATTGGGCAACCGTCGCATGGATACTTTGGGGTCCTTACTTTTAACTGACTCCATAAAGTTTTCAGTTTGATTAAAAATCAAATCAGACAGCACAGAACACGCCAGACATATTTTTTGTCTAAATAAATTACTTGCTCATTTCCAGATTTGAATCATTTACCCTATTTCCCCTCTATATAAGAAACCCAATTTGACGTCGTATATCAGACAAAAATGATTCAAAACATACCTTATAAGGCCGATGAGCATCCTTCATCGTCCTTCTCATCACCAACAACGAGATCATCGCTACCCCATAAAAAAACCATATTAGAAAACTAGCGAATTCGATCAGTTCGAGTACTTCCCCAGTGGCGATGAATAAGAAGGCAATCATCCCTTGGAGCAGGACAGCCGGCAGAGGGGTAAGTTTTTTGTAATGCACGTACGACAAACTTTCCAACATGAAGCCGTCTTGTCCAGATACGTAACATAATCTAAAAACATCACTGGAATTACCAAACAGGAAGATTCACTGTGTGCTAAAACATGAATCGAATCTATCAGTTTGATTTATTTAGAATTCTATAGTATGTTTGAATTTCACTCTTTCATCCATTAAACACCACTTTTCCTAAGTTTAAATGCATTATGAAAGTAGCTAAGATAAATTTTTTTGTTCTCACAATTTGGTTCATTATGTATATACTATTAACAAAGGCCCAATTGTGTGACCTTGTGGAACACCGACATATTTTCCATTTCAGAATTGATAAGTTTACAATTAAAGTATAATGTTTACCTTGTCACTCCGAACTGGAGACTGAGAGCGCATCCAAAGGTACTAAGCGCTACTCCTAGGGGAATCACAACCGAAAATGAGCCCAATATCCGTTCTCCGAATGTCACTGCGACAGCTTGGGCGGTTATCATCTCGTTGGGAGTCAACACTGTCATGTAGGACATGTTCATGAAAACATACAAAATAGTTACCATGGGAACCGCTATAAATATACTTCTTGGGATATTGCTGGAAAAACGATCGGTTATTGCATTTTTGTGGAAAATTTGGCGTTGCCTGTATATTCAGTTCTAGCAACAAGCAGTTTAAAATCGGATGATAATTTTGTGATTGTACCAAAAACTACTCTCCTGGCTAATACCGTGCCGAATAATGCATCACATCTGACAGAAACTTGTGTGGTTTCCCAAGTAGAACGCTTTACTAGAAGCTTCATGTGTTACATTAATATTTCATCTGCTCAAAACAAATATATAGACTGACTAGTTATCTGGTAGATTGAGTCGGTTTCAGTGTTGTCTGTTATGACTTATCCTTATAGGACTAGGAGGCCGAAACCTGTCTGTAGCTGGTTATCTACTGTTCGAATCTAACAGTGTCAAGGACAAAATGCGAAGTGAATTTGTAAGATTTTTAAGGAAAGCCAATTCTCCAAAATGCAACATTTTAAATGATGAAAAGGATGCTATAAAAAGTCTCAATGTTGACAAAAATATTGTTCTTTTACCTACTGACAAAGGAAAAGCAAAATTGATCTTGAATACCTCTGACTACAGAAGAAAGCTTAAAAAAGACCCAAACGGGTAGATCCAGTCGAGTAATAAAACAGTGTTCATCACTACCTGAGACAAAAATAACATTTGTAGATCCGAAGAGGTTTTACTTTTGATGACAATAATGGCGAACATACTCACACCTCTGGCCGCTTCAATTCCTCTGTTATAGCTGTTACTGATGACCTGGAAATATAGAGTTGATACAAAATACGTTGTAGAACTATTTTTTTTAGTTTGATCAATGCCCTAGATTACACATGATTCTATTATCATCAGAACTGAATGTGTGTACCAGAACAAAGCAAACCAAAACCGTTTAAAAAATGTTTACTTACCATCCATCATAGGCCCAAAGACCGCTATAAAAAGCCAGGGCAAAGTCTTTCGGAGAAGTGGTGGTCCCTACAAAGCCCTTTGTTAAATTCTCGGTGTTCCCTAAAAATCATCTGCATCAACCATGACTTACATATTCAGGTGAAACTCGACAATTATTTCGAATTGCAAACCTCTAGAAATTTCGTAGATGCCTCCGCAGATGACAATCAAACAGGCTATCACTTTGAACGAACCAAATATGTTCTGAACTCTCACATACAACTTCACACTGCTGACGTTTATATAAGTTGTGATACCTAGAAAAAAAATCATTGATACATATAATTTGATTCAAAACTATTGACCCCAATTCAGCACCTCATTCCATCTGAACATTTTCGAAACGCTAACCATTCTTACCCAAGGCAACTAAGGCGATAGTCGTGATAATTTTGTGGTTGTCCAGTTGGTCATGCATACAGAAAGCATCCAGAATCGGTAGGCAAAGATACTGCGAGAAAGTCAACAGCAGAATAGCGATTTCGGCAGGTCTTATCGCCACTATCATAATCCACGAGTATATAAACGCAGGCAGAGGACCCCAAAACCTGTGCAAGGGGCTGAATGAGTCCACGAAATAGGCGTATTCCGATCCTGATCGTGGTACTAGAGTTCCCAGTTCCGAGTAAGCTAAGGCGCCTGTAAGGAAAAATATTTGATCTAGTAGATCCCAGCAAGAGATATTACAATTAAAATTATTCTTTCATAATTGTTGACGATACCGTAAGCCACTTCCAAAAATGTTACGACACCGGAATCTTAGCCACTTTCAAAAAGTGACTAAATCTACGGTATCGTAAAAGGACGTGTCTAAGTTTACGGTATCGTACAAAAAATCATTTAATTGGAATTTGCGGTGCAGCAACCTTCGCGGTATTGCGTTATTATCACGTGCATTCTTACTAGGAAGCTAGATAAATACACACCTAGTAAAGAAATCGCTCCGCATGCTATCCATACTACAAGGCACATTCCAACAGATCCAGAATATTTCAAGGCTGAAGCTGGTGAAACGAATATTCCTGAACCTATCATTATGGCTAATATGAAGTTCACGGCGGAGAATAAGCCCAGTTCTCGTTTGAGCTGGACTTTGCCCCCATTTTCTGAGTTCTTGGTGCCTGTAAAGAAACAAAATAAATTTATGAAAAGTTATTAAATATCGTGAAATAATTTATTTACAGAAATGTGGAAATATGTTATATGGAAGAAATATTACGGATAAAAGTCTTGCTCGGCAAGTTTAAAAGCTTTTTCAAATTGACAATTTAATAAATTTTCTTTTGAACAGCATAACAACAAATATTATCTTAAATGGGTTGACAGTTTAATGAAGTAACGTCATAATTTTCTTCATTGGCAGAAATTGGTAATCGGTGTAAAGAATTTTGAGTAGTTCATGAAAAAAGGATTTTTTATTAAACTTTTGACACCCCGTTAGGACACACGTCGATATGAACTTTTTTTCATAAAATGTGACAAGGAATCACCACCTGAAATTAATGACATCATTTAAGATACACACTGTATACAGGAATGAATTTTTATTCAAAAAGTCGACTAGGACATCCAATTTCATGAATAAATCTCCATTTCCAGGGCCTACTAATCTGATTTTTCAAGGTCAAGAATATAACAAATAACTAGCGATTTTTAGAAAAGTTCTATTTCGCGACATTTTCAAATGGATCATATGTAAATTACGTTGAAATGCGTCAATCAATAAAAAAGTTATAAGGGAATGAAATCGAAAAAAAAAAAATATGCCCTGGAAATGGAGATTAATTCATGAAATTTGGTGTCCTAATAGTGAATGTCTACATAATAAAAAAAATCATTCCAATCGGCTGGAAAATTGGCTTTGAAAAATGGTCTATTATGAGAGTTTTTTTCGAATCTTCTCATTGGAAAACAACATTTTGTAGAATCTTTTTCTCTGCGAAAGTTCAAATGAAAAAGGCTGAAACGATTCCTTCAATACGTATTAAGATATCTTTGACAATATATATTGTAAAAAAAGCAATTTTACTGTGGCCGACACCGAGGTTTTCAGGTACTAACTTTTGAAAGGTACCATAGGTTATTTGCATATTTATTCAAGTACGAAAAAAATCTCTTGGTTGGCCTAATTACATTTCTGTACCAGAAATAAATGACTTTTCCTTCTGTTTAATAATTAGTTATAACTTCACTTGATGGATATTAACGATTCGAAAAAAGTAAACACTTTTCAATGAACTCTTGGAAGAAAAAAGTTTACGGCTGAAAGGAATCAACTTCTTGGGTAATCCTGTAGATTACTAGACTTACACGTGTTTGATTTATCAACCAACCCCAATCATCCAATACATTCGTAAAATCACCCCAACACAAGTACACGGAGACTTTTCGTTTTTGTGCATATGCAAGGGGTATCGAATACAAGAAAACTCACCCGACATTGTATTTGTGAATTTGCCAACTTCCTTCACTGGCGCATGTTGTGCTCAGAAAGAACAATTCCACTCTGATTTCCACGATCACTTGAGATATCTTCAAGTGACCGAGAGATTACTGGCAATCCTTGATAGGAGCAGATATATTATCGTCGGTTAGCAAACAGAGGAGAAATTATGGTGCCCAATTATATAATGTAAGTACCACTACTGTATGATATAATAAAACAAGTAAACGTACCGTGATGTACTGGACGCGATGGGTAATTTGTTTTGTTAGAAATATGCATATGTATTAGCAACATAGTGGTGTTGTTTATAAGTTTCATGGAAATTGAAATATAATTTAAGGTTGTTGCTGACGACAACATAAATTGTAAATGTATAAAATCACGTTATGCTATTTTTCGCGCAATTCCTTTCGAAAACACAATATATAATATTTTGAACTTTTTATTTTTCATTTTTCGAAATTCAAATTTTCGTCCTCCGACGTAATTTGACGTGCTGATTCCGAATCTTTGACCTAAAATGTCGAAAAGCCATCAGAAATATTTTTGGCGGGAAGAAAACCATCAAAAATGGATTTAAAGCTGTCCTACTCGAGAACGGTTAGAGATAGACCAATTCTGCGAACGCCAATCGATTTAGAATAGTAAAATTAGTATATACCGAAAATTTGAACGGAAAAAATCAAAGGACAAAAAAGTCGATTATATTACCACACATATTTTTTTGAACTTTTTTATTTTTCATTTTTCAAAATTCAAATTTCCGTCCTCCAACGTAATTGGCCGTGCTGATTCCGAATCTTTCACCTGAAATGTCGAAAAGCCATCAGAAATATTTTTGGCGGGAAGAAAACCATCAAAAATGGATTTAAAGCTGTCCAACTCGAGAACGGTTAGAGATAGACCAATTCTGCGAACGCCAATCGATTTAGAATAGTAAAATTAGTATATACCGAAAATTTGAACGGAAAAAATCAAAGGACAAAAAAGTCGATTATATTACCACACATATTTTTTTGAACTTTTTTATTTTTCATTTTTCAAAATTCAAATTTCCGTCCTCCAACGTAATTGGCCGTGCTGATTCCGAATCTTTCACCTGAAATGTCGAAAAGCCATCAGAAATATTTTTGGCGGGAAGAAAACCATCAAAAATGGATTTAAAGCTGTCCAACTCGAGAACGGTTAGAGATAGACCAATTCTGCGAACGCCAATCGATTTAGAATAGTAAAATTAGTATATACCGAAAATTTGAACGGAAAAAATCAAAGGACAAAAAAGTCGATTATATTACCACACATATTTTTTTGAACTTTTTTATTTTTCATTTTTCAAAATTCAAATTTCCGTCCTCCAACGTAATTGGCCGTGCTGATTCCGAATCTTTCACCTGAAATGTCGAAAAGCCATCAGAAATATTTTTGGCGGGAAGAAAACCATCAAAAATGGATTTAAAGCTGTCCAACTCGAGAACGGTTAGAGATAGACCAATTCTGCGAACGCCAATCGATTTAGAATAGTAAAATTAGTATATACCGAAAATTTGAACGGAAAAAATCAAAGGACAAAAAAGTCGATTATATTACCACACATATTTTTTTGAACTTTTTTATTTTTCATTTTTCAAAATTCAAATTTCCGTCCTCCAACGTAATTGGCCGTGCTGATTCCGAATCTTTCACCTGAAATGTCGAAAAGCCATCAGAAATATTTTTGGCGGGAAGAAAACCATCAAAAATTGATTTAAAGCTGTCCAACTCGAGAACGGTTAGAGATAGACCAATTCTGCGAACGCCAATCGATTTAGAATGGTAAAATTAGTATATACCGAAAATTTGAACGGAAAAAATCCAAGGACAAAAAAGTCGATTATATTACCACACATATTTTTTTGAACTTTTTTATTTTTCATTTTTCAAAATTCAAATTTCCGTCCTCCAACGTAATTGGACGTGCTGATTCCGAATCTTTCACCTGAAATGTCGAAAAGCCATCAGAAATATTTTTGGCGGGAAGAAAACCATCAAAAATGGATTTAAATTTGTCCAACTCGAGAACGGTTAGAGATAGACCAATTCTGCGAACGCCAATCGATTTAGAATGGTAAAATTAGTATATACCGAAAATTTGAACGGAAAAAATCCAAGGACAAAAAAGTCGATTATATTACCACACATATTTTTTTGAACTTTTTTATTTTTCATTTTTCAAAATTCAAATTTCCGTCCTCCAACGTAATTGGACGTGCTGATTCCGAATCTTTCACCTGAAATGTCGAAAAGCCATCAGAAATATTTTTGGCGGGAAGAAAACCATCAAAAATGGATTTAAATTTGTCCAACTCGAGAACGGTTAGAGATAGACCAATTCTGCGAACGCCAATCGATTTAGAATGGTAAAATTAGTATATACCGAAAATTTGAACGGAAAAAATCCAAGGACAAAAAAGTCGATTATATTACCACACATATTTTTTTGAACTTTTTTATTTTTCATTTTTCAAAATTCAAATTTCCGTCCTCCAACGTAATTGGACGTGCTGATTCCGAATCTTTCACCTGAAATGTCGAAAAGCCATCAGAAATATTTTTGGCGGGAAGAAAACCATCAAAAATGGATTTAAATTTGTCCAACTCGAGAACGGTTAGAGATAGACCAATTCTGCGAACGCCAATCGATTTAGAATGGTAAAATTAGTATATACCGAAAATTTGAACGGAAAAAATCCAAGGACAAAAAAGTCGATTATATTACCACACATATTTTTTTGAACTTTTTTATTTTTCATTTTTCAAAATTCAAATTTCCGTCTTCCAACGTAATTGGACGTGCTGATTCCGAATCTTTCACCTGAAATGTCGAAAAGCCATCAGAAATATTTTTGGCGGGAAGAAAACCATCAAAAATGGATTTAAAGCTGTCCAACTCGAGAACGGTTAGAGATAGACCAATTCTGCGAACGCCAATCGATTTAGAATGGTAAAATTAGTATATACCGAAAATTTGAACGGAAAAAATCAACGGACAAAAAAGTCGATTATATTACCACACATAATTTTTTGAACTTTTTTATTTTTCATTTTTCAAAATTCAAATTTCCGTCCTCCAACGTAATTGGACGTGCTGATTCCGAATCTTTCACCTGAAATGTCGAAAAGCCATCAGAAATATTTTTGGCGGGAAGAAAACCATCAAAAATGGATTTAAAGCTGTCCAACTCGAGAACGGTTAGAGATAGACCAATTCTGCGAACGCCAATCGATTTAGAATGGTAAAATTAGTATATACCGAAAATTTGAACGGAAAAAATCAAAGGACAAAAAAGTCGATTATATTACCACACATATTTTTTTGAACTTTTTTATTTTTCATTTTTCAAAATTCAAATTTCCGTCCTCCAACGTAATTGGACGTGCTGATTCCGAATCTTTCACCTGAAATGTCGAAAAGCCATCAGAAATATTTTTGGCGGGAAGAAAACCATCAAAAATGGATTTAAATTTGTCCAACTCGAGAACGGTTAGAGATAGACCAATTCTGCGAACGCCAATCGATTTAGAATGGTAAAATTAGTATATACCGAAAATTTGAACGGAAAAAATCAAAGGACAAAAAAGTCGATTATATTACCACACATATTTTTTTGAACTTTTTTATTTTTCATTTTTCAAAATTCAAATTTCCGTCCTCCAACGTAATTGGACGTGCTGATTCCGAATCTTTCACCTGAAATGTCGAAAAGCCATCAGAAATATTTTTGGCGGGAAGAAAACCATCAAAAATGGATTTAAATTTGTCCAACTCGAGAACGGTTAGAGATAGACCAATTCTGCGAACGCCAATCGATTTAGAATGGTAAAATTAGTATATACCGAAAATTTGAACGGAAAAAATCCAAGGACAAAAAAGTCGATTATATTACCACACATATTTTTTTGAACTTTTTTATTTTTCATTTTTCAAAATTCAAATTTCCGTCCTCCAACGTAATTGGACGTGCTGATTCCGAATCTTTCACCTGAAATGTCGAAAAGCCATCAGAAATATTTTTGGCGGGAAGAAAACCATCAAAAATGGATTTAAAGCTGTCCAACTCGAGAACGGTTAGAGATAGACCAATTCTGCGAACGCCAATCGATTTAGAATGGTAAAATTAGTATATACCGAAAATTTGAACGGAAAAAATCAAAGGACAAAAAAGTCGATTATATTACCACACATATTTTTTTGAACTTTTTTATTTTTCATTTTTCAAAATTCAAATTTCCGTCCTCCAACGTAATTGGACGTGCTGATTCCGAATCTTTCACCTGAAATGTCGAAAAGCCATCAGAAATATTTTTGGCGGGAAGAAAACCATCAAAAATGGATTTAAATTTGTCCAACTCGAGAACGGTTAGAGATAGACCAATTCTGCGAACGCCAATCGATTTAGAATGGTAAAATTAGTATATACCGAAAATTTGAACGGAAAAAATCCAAGGACAAAAAAGTCGATTATATTACCACACATATTTTTTTGAACTTTTTTATTTTTCATTTTTCAAAATTCAAATTTCCGTCCTCCAACGTAATTGGACGTGCTGATTCCGAATCTTTCACCTGAAATGTCGAAAAGCCATCAGAAATATTTTTGGCGGGAAGAAAACCATCAAAAATTGATTTAAAGCTGTCCAACTCGAGAACGGTTAGAGATAGACCAATTCTGCGAACGCCAATCGATTTAGAATGGTAAAATTAGTATATACCGAAAATTTGAACGGAAAAAATCAAAGGACAAAAAAGTCGATTATATTACCACACATATTTTTTTGAACTTTTTTATTTTTCATTTTTCAAAATTCAAATTTCCGTCCTCCAACGTAATTGGACGTGCTGATTCCGAATCTTTCACCTGAAATGTCGAAAAGCCATCAGAAATATTTTTGGCGGGAAGAAAACCATCAAAAATGGATTTAAATTTGTCCAACTCGAGAACGGTTAGAGATAGACCAATTCTGCGAACGCCAATCGATTTAGAATAGTAAAATTAGTATATACCGAAAATTTGAACGGAAAAAATCCAAGGACAAAAAAGTCGATTATATTACCACACATATTTTTTTGAACTTTTTTATTTTTCATTTTTCAAAATTCAAATTTCCGTCCTCCAACGTAATTGGACGTGCTGATTCCGAATCTTTCACCTGAAATGTCGAAAAGCCATCAGAAATATTTTTGGCGGGAAGAAAACCATCAAAAATGGATTTAAAGCTGTCCAACTCGAGAACGGTTAGAGATAGACCAATTCTGCGAACGCCAATCGATTTAGAATGGTAAAATTAGTATATACCGAAAATTTGAACGGAAAAAATCAAAGGACAAAAAAGTCGATTATATTACCACACATATTTTTTTGAACTTTTTTATTTTTCATTTTTCAAAATTCAAATTTCCGTCCTCCAACGTAATTGGACGTGCTGATTCCGAATCTTTCACCTGAAATGTCGAAAAGCCATCAGAAATATTTTTGGCGGGAAGAAAACCATCAAAAATGGATTTAAATTTGTCCAACTCGAGAACGGTTAGAGATAGACCAATTCTGCGAACGCCAATCGATTTAGAATAGTAAAATTAGTATATACCGAAAATTTGAACGGAAAAAATCCAAGGACAAAAAAGTCGATTATATTACCACACATAATTTTTTGAACTTTTTTATTTTTCATTTTTCAAAATTCAAATTTCCGTCTTCCAACGTAATTGGACGTGCTGATTCCGAATCTTTCACCTGAAATGTCGAAAAGCCATCAGAAATATTTTTGGCGGGAAGAAAACCATCAAAAATGGATTTAAAGCTGTCCAACTCGAGAACGGTTAGAGATAGACCAATTCTGCGAACGCCAATCGATTTAGAATGGTAAAATTAGTATATGCCGAAAATTTGAACGGAAAAAATCAAAGGACAAAAAAGTCGATTATATTACCACACATAATTTTTTGAACTTTTTTATTTTTCATTTTTCAAAATTCAAATTTTCGTCCCCCAACGTAATTGGACGTGCTGATTCCGAATCTATCACCTGAAATGTCGAAAAGCCATCAGAAATATTTTTGGCGGGAAGAAAACCATCAAAAATGGATTTAAATTTGTCCAACTCGAGAACGGTTAGAGATAGACCAATTCTGCGAACGCCAATCGATTTAAAATGGTAGAATTAGTATATACCGAAAATTTGAACGGAAAAAATCAAAGGACAAAAAAGTCGATTATATTACCACACATAATTTTTTTGAACTTTTTTATTTTTCATTTTTCAAAATTCAAATTTTCGTCCCCCAACGTAATTGGACGTGCTGATTCCGAATCTTTCACCTGAAATGTCGAAAAGCCATCAGAAATATTTTTGGCGGGAAGAAAACCATCAAAAATGGATTTAAATTTGTCCAACTCGAGAACGGTTAGAGATAGACCAATTCTGCGAACGCCAATCGATTTAGAATAGTAAAATTAGTATATACCGAAAATTTGAACGGAAAAAATCCAAGGACAAAAAAGTCGATTATATTACCACACATAATTTTTTGAACTTTTTTATTTTTCATTTTTCAAAATTCAAATTTCCGTCTTCCAACGTAATTGGACGTGCTGATTCCGAATCTTTCACCTGAAATGTCGAAAAGCCATCAGAAATATTTTTGGCGGGAAGAAAACCATCAAAAATGGATTTAAAGCTGTCCAACTCGAGAACGGTTAGAGATAGACCAATTCTGCGAACGCCAATCGATTTAGAATGGTAAAATTAGTATATGCCGAAAATTTGAACGGAAAAAATCAAAGGACAAAAAAGTCGATTATATTACCACACATAATTTTTTGAACTTTTTTATTTTTCATTTTTCAAAATTCAAATTTCCGTCCTCCAACGTAATTGGACGTGCTGATTCCGAATCTTTCACCTGAAATGTCGAAAAGCCATCAGAAATATTTTTGGCGGGAAGAAAACCATCAAAAATTGATTTAAAGCTGTCCAACTCGAGAACGGTTAGAGATAGACCAATTCTGCGAACGCCAATCGATTTAGAATGGTAAAATTAGTATATACCGGAAATTTGAACGGAAAAAATCAAAGGACAAAAAAGTCGATTATATTACCACACATATTTTTTTGAACTTTTTTATTTTTCATTTTTCAAAATTCAAATTTTCGTCCCCCAACGTAATTGGACGTGCTGATTCCGAATCTTTCACCTGAAATGTCGAAAAGCCATCAGAAATATTTTTGGCGGGAAGAAAACCATCAAAAATGGATTTAAATTTGTCCAACTCGAGAACGGTTAGAGATAGACCAATTCTGCGAACGCCAATCGATTTAGAATAGTAAAATTAGTATATACCGAAAATTTGAACGGAAAAAATCCAAGGACAAAAAAGTCGATTATATTACCACACATAATTTTTTGAACTTTTTTATTTTTCATTTTTCAAAATTCAAATTTCCGTCTTCCAACGTAATTGGACGTGCTGATTCCGAATCTTTCACCTGAAATGTCGAAAAGCCATCAGAAATATTTTTGGCGGGAAGAAAACCATCAAAAATGGATTTAAAGCTGTCCAACTCGAGAACGGTTAGAGATAGACCAATTCTGCGAACGCCAATCGATTTAGAATGGTAAAATTAGTATATACCGAAAATTTGAACGGAAAAAATCAAAGGACAAAAAAGTCGATTATATTACCACACATAATTTTTTGAACTTTTTTATTTTTCATTTTTCAAAATTCAAATTTCCGTCCTCCAACGTAATTGGACGTGCTGATTCCGAATCTTTCACCTGAAATGTCGAAAAGCCATCAGAAATATTTTTGGCGGGAAGAAAACCATCAAAAATTGATTTAAAGCTGTCCAACTCGAGAACGGTTAGAGATAGACCAATTCTGCGAACGCCAATCGATTTAGAATGGTAAAATTAGTATATGCCGAAAATTTGAACGGAAAAAATCAAAGGACAAAAAAGTCGATTATATTACCACACATAATTTTTTGAACTTTTTTATTTTTCATTTTCTAAAATTCAAATTTCCGTCCTTCAACGTAATTGGACGTGCTGATTCCGAATCTTTCACCTGAAATGTCGAAAAGCCATCAGAAATATTTTTGGCGGGAAAAAAACCATCAAAAATTGATTTAAAGCTGTCCAACTCGAGAACGGTTAGAGATACACCAATTCTGCGAACGCCAATCGATTTAGAATGGTAAAATTAGTATATACCGAAAATTTGAACGGAAAAAATCAACGGACAAAAAAGTCGATTATATTACCACACATAATTTTTTGAACTTTTTTATTTTTCATTTTTCAAAATTCAAATTTTCGTCCTTCAACGTAATTGGACGTGCTGATTCCGAATCTTTCACCTGAAATGTCGAAAAGCCATCAGAAATATTTTTGGCGGGAAGTAAACTATCAAAAATTGATTTAAAGCTGTCCAACTCGAGAACGGTTAGAGATACACCAATTCTGCGAACGCCAATCGATTTAGAATGGTAAAATTAGTATATACCGGAAATTTGAACGGAAAAAATCAAAGGACAAAAAAGTCGATTATATTACCACACATATTTTTTTGAACTTTTTAATTTTTCATTTTTCAAAATTCAAATTTTCGTCCCCCAACGTAATTGGACGTGCTGATTCCGAATCTTTCACCTGAAATGTCGAAAAGCCATCAGAAATATTTTTGGCGGGAAGAAAACCATCAAAAATGGATTTAAAGCTGTCCAACTCGAGAACGGTTAGAGATACACCAATTCTGCGAACGCCAATCGATTTAGAATGGTAAAATTAGTATATACCGAAAATTTGAACGGAAAAAATCAACGGACAAAAAAGTCGATTATATTACCACACATAATTTTTTGAACTTTTTTATTTTTCATTTTTCAAAATTCAAATTTCCGTCTTCCAACGTAATTGGACGTGCTGATTCCGAATCTTTCACCTGAAATGTCGAAAAGCCATCAGAAATATTTTTGGCGGGAAGAAAACCATCAAAAATGGATTTAAATTTGTCCAACTCGAGAACGGTTAGAGATAGACCAATTCTGCGAACGCCAATCGATTTAAAATGGTAGAATTAGTATATACCGAAAATTTGAACGGAAAAAATCAAAGGACAAAAAAGTCGATTATATTACCACACATAATTTTTTTGAACTTTTTTATTTTTCATTTTTCAAAATTCAAATTTTCGTCCCTCAACGTAATTGGACGTGCTGATTCCGAATCTTTCACCTGAAATGTCGAAAAGCCATCAGAAATATTTTTGGCGGGAAGAAAACCATCAAAAATGGATTTAAATTTGTCCAACTCGAGAACGGTTAGAGATAGACCAATTCTGCGAACGCTAATCGATTTAGAATAGTAAAATTAGTATATACCGAAAATTTGAACGGAAAAAATCCAAGGACAAAAAAGTCGATTATATTACCACACATAATTTTTTGAACTTTTTTATTTTTCATTTTTCAAAATTCAAATTTCCGTCTTCCAACGTAATTGGACGTGCTGATTCCGAATCTTTCACCTGAAATGTCGAAAAGCCATCAGAAATATTTTTGGCGGGAAGAAAACCATCAAAAATGGATTTAAAGCTGTCCAACTCGAGAACGGTTAGAGATAGACCAATTCTGCGAACGCCAATCGATTTAGAATGGTAAAATTAGTATATGCCGAAAATTTGAACGGAAAAAATCAAAGGACAAAAAAGTCGATTATATTACCACACATAATTTTTTGAACTTTTTTATTTTTCATTTTTCAAAATTCAAATTTCCGTCCTCCAACGTAATTGGACGTGCTGATTCCGAATCTTTCACCTGAAATGTCGAAAAGCCATCAGAAATATTTTTGGCGGGAAGAAAACCATCAAAAATTGATTTAAAGCTGTCCAACTCGAGAACGGTTAGAGATAGACCAATTCTGCGAACGCCAATCGATTTAGAATGGTAAAATTAGTATATACCGGAAATTTGAACGGAAAAAATCAAAGGACAAAAAAGTCGATTATATTACCACACATATTTTTTTGAACTTTTTTATTTTTCATTTTTCAAAATTCAAATTTTCGTCCCCCAACGTAATTGGACGTGCTGATTCCGAATCTTTCACCTGAAATGTCGAAAAGCCATCAGAAATATTTTTGGCGGGAAGAAAACCATCAAAAATGGATTTAAATTTGTCCAACTCGAGAACGGTTAGAGATAGACCAATTCTGCGAACGCCAATCGATTTAGAATAGTAAAATTAGTATATACCGAAAATTTGAACGGAAAAAATCCAAGGACAAAAAAGTCGATTATATTACCACACATAATTTTTTGAACTTTTTTATTTTTCATTTTTCAAAATTCAAATTTCCGTCTTCCAACGTAATTGGACGTGCTGATTCCGAATCTTTCACCTGAAATGTCGAAAAGCCATCAGAAATATTTTTGGCGGGAAGAAAACCATCAAAAATGGATTTAAAGCTGTCCAACTCGAGAACGGTTAGAGATAGACCAATTCTGCGAACGCCAATCGATTTAGAATGGTAAAATTAGTATATACCGAAAATTTGAACGGAAAAAATCAAAGGACAAAAAAGTCGATTATATTACCACACATAATTTTTTGAACTTTTTTATTTTTCATTTTTCAAAATTCAAATTTCCGTCCTCCAACGTAATTGGACGTGCTGATTCCGAATCTTTCACCTGAAATGTCGAAAAGCCATCAGAAATATTTTTGGCGGGAAGAAAACCATCAAAAATTGATTTAAAGCTGTCCAACTCGAGAACGGTTAGAGATAGACCAATTCTGCGAACGCCAATCGATTTAGAATGGTAAAATTAGTATATGCCGAAAATTTGAACGGAAAAAATCAAAGGACAAAAAAGTCGATTATATTACCACACATAATTTTTTGAACTTTTTTATTTTTCATTTTCTAAAATTCAAATTTCCGTCCTTCAACGTAATTGGACGTGCTGATTCCGAATCTTTCACCTGAAATGTCGAAAAGCCATCAGAAATATTTTTGGCGGGAAAAAAACCATCAAAAATTGATTTAAAGCTGTCCAACTCGAGAACGGTTAGAGATACACCAATTCTGCGAACGCCAATCGATTTAGAATGGTAAAATTAGTATATACCGAAAATTTGAACGGAAAAAATCAACGGACAAAAAAGTCGATTATATTACCACACATAATTTTTTGAACTTTTTTATTTTTCATTTTTCAAAATTCAAATTTTCGTCCTCCAACGTAATTGGACGTGCTGATTCCGAATCTTTCACCTGAAATGTCGAAAAGCCATCAGAAATATTTTTGGCGGGAAGTAAACTATCAAAAATTGATTTAAAGCTGTCCAACTCGAGAACGGTTAGAGATACACCAATTCTGCGAACGCCAATCGATTTAGAATGGTAAAATTAGTATATACCGAAAATTTGAACGGAAAAAATCAACGGACAAAAAAGTCGATTATATTACCACACATAATTTTTTGAACTTTTTTATTTTTCATTTTTCAAAATTCAAATTTTCGTCCTCCAACGTAATTGGACGTGCTGATTCCGAATCTTTCACCTGAAATGTCGAAAAGCCATCAGAAATATTTTTGGCGGGAAGAAAACCATCAAAAATGGATTTAAAGCTGTCCAACTCGAGAACGGTTAGAGATAGACCAATTCTGCGAACGCCAATCGATTTAGAATAGTAAAATTAGTATATACCGAAAATTTGCACGGAAAAAATCAAAGGACAAAAAAGTCGATTATTTTACCACACATATTTTTTTGAACTTTTTTATTTTTCATTTTTCAAAATTCAAATTTTCGTCCCCCAACGTAATTGGACGTGCTGATTCCGAATCTTTCACCTGAAATGTCGAAAAGCCATCAGAAATATTTTTGGCGGGAAGAAAACCATCAAAAATGGATTTAAAGCTGTCCAACTCGAGAACGGTTAGAGATAGACCAATTCTGCGAACGCCAACCGATTTAGAATAGTAAAATTAGTATATACCGAAAATTTGAACGGAAAAAATCAAAGGACAAAAAAGTCGATTATATTACCACACATATTTTTTTGAACTTTTTTATTTTTCATTTTTCAAAATTCAAATTTTCGTCCTCCAACGTAATTGGACGTGCTGATTCCGAATCTTTCACCTGAAATGTCGAAAAGCCATCAGAAATATTTTTGGCGGGAAAAAAACCATCAAAAATTGATTTAAAGCTGTCCAACTCGAGAACGGTTAGAGATACACCAATTCTGCGAACGCCAATCGATTTAGAATGGTAAAATTAGTATATACCGGAAATTTGAACGGAAAAAATCAAAGGACAAAAAAGTCGATTATATTACCACACATATTTTTTTGAACTTTTTTATTTTTCATTTTTCAAAATTCAAATTTTCGTCCTCCAACGTAATTGGACGTGCTGATTCCGAATCTTTCACCTGAAATGTCGAAAAGCCATCAGAAATATTTTTGGCGGGAAGTAAACTATCAAAAATTGATTTAAAGCTGTCCAACTCGAGAACGGTTAGAGATAGACCAATTCTGCGAACGCCAATCGATTTAGAATGGTAAAATTAGTATATACCGGAAATTTGAACGGAAAAAATCAAAGGACAAAAAAGTCGATTATATTACCACACATATTTTTTTGAACTTTTTTATTTTTCATTTTTCAAAATTCAAATTTTCGTCCTCCAACGTAATTGGACGTGCTGATTTCGAATCTTTCACCTGAAATGTCGAAAAGCCATCAGAAATATTTTTGGCGGGAAGAAAACCATCAAAAATGGATTTAAAGCTGTCCAACTCGAGAACGGTTGGAGATAGACCAATTCTGCAAAGGCCAATCGATTTAGAATGGTAAAATTAGTATATACCGAAAATTTTAACGGAAAAAATCAAAGGACAAAAAAGTCGATTATATTACCACACATATTTTTTGAACTTTTTAATTTTTCATTTTTCAAAATTCAAATTTTCGTCCCCCAACGTAATTGGACGTGCTGATTCCGAATCTTTCACCTGAAATGTCGAAAAGCCATCAGAAATATTTTTGGCGGGAAGAAAACCATCAAAAATGGATTTAAAGCTGTCCAACTCGAGAACGGTTAGAGATAGACCAATTCTGCGAACGCCAATCGATTTAGAA
Organism: Chrysolina haemoptera; assembly: GCA_958298965.1. Classification (NCBI taxonomy): domain Eukaryota; kingdom Metazoa; phylum Arthropoda; class Insecta; order Coleoptera; family Chrysomelidae; genus Chrysolina; species Chrysolina haemoptera. The sequence continues at coordinate 29,326,951 of OY282593.1, forward strand.
TAGTAAAATTAGTATATACCGAAAATTTGCACGGAAAAAATCAAAGGACAAAAAAGTCGATTATTTTACCACACATATTTTTTTGAACTTTTTTATTTTTCATTTTTCAAAATTCAAATTTTCGTCCCCCAACGTAATTGGACGTGCTGATTCCGAATCTTTCACCTGAAATGTCGAAAAGCCATCAGAAATATTTTTGGCGGGAAGAAAACCATCAAAAATGGATTTAAAGCTGTCCAACTCGAGAACGGTTAGAGATAGACCAATTCTGCGAACGCCAACCGATTTAGAATAGTAAAATTAGTATATACCGAAAATTTGAACGGAAAAAATCAAAGGACAAAAAAGTCGATTATATTACCACACATATTTTTTTGAACTTTTTTATTTTTCATTTTTCAAAATTCAAATTTTCGTCCTCCAACGTAATTGGACGTGCTGATTCCGAATCTTTCACCTGAAATGTCGAAAAGCCATCAGAAATATTTTTGGCGGGAAGAAAACCATCAAAAATGGATTTAAAGCTGTCCAACTCGAGAACGGTTAGAGATAGACCAATTCTGCGAACGCCAATCGATTTAGAATGGTAAAATTAGTATATGCCGAAAATTTGAACGGAAAAAATCAACGGACAAAAAAGACGATTATATTACCACACATAATTTTTTGAACTTTTTTATTTTTCATTTTTCAAAATTCAAATTTTTGTCTTCCAACGTTATTTTGACGTGCTGATTCCGAATCTTTGTACGAAAATGTCGAAATTTCATCGGAAATATTTTTGGCGCAAAAAAACATTTGAAAACTGATTCAGAGCTGACCAACTCGAGAACGGTTAGAGATTGACGAATTCTGCGAACGCCAATCGATTCAAAATGGTCGAATTAGTATGTTTGGTGAATTTCGAGTCATTGGAAAAAAATTAAAAATTACTCGAAAAAAGTTGAAAGGGGTTTACCCCTAAAAATTATGAAAAATACTAAGTTGTCACATCGATTTGAAATTTGCACTTCATACGTGAAATTTCATGCTCATTCCGAAAATGTATGAGTTTTATATGCTCAGATGTAAGATTTAGCCGGAAAAGGGTGTTTAAGGTAAAAATACCAATTTTATGAGATTATTTATTTTTCATTTTTTGAATTTCAAATTTTTGTCCTCCAACGTATTTTGACGAGCTGATTCCGAATCTATGAACGAAAATGTCGAAAACTCATCGGAAATATTTTTGGCGCCAAAAAAACATTTGAAAACTGATTCAGAGCTGACCAACTCAAGAATTTCAAATTTTTGTCTTCCTACGTAATTTGAGGTGCTGATTCCGAATATTTGACCTAAAATGTCGAAAAGCCATCAGAAATATTTTTGGCGGCTAGAAAACCATCCAAACTGGATTTAAAGAATCACTCGAGTCACTCACCCCACGGACGTTGGGAGTGACTAGCTGATATGTTGTATTGAGATAAGGTTTTGTCTTTTAAGTTCACATATGAAGACATCTTTCCCAAAAATACGGGTTTTACACTTTTTTTTTCGAATCGGAGAATTGTGAATTCGAATTTTTGGCGAAAAAGCATATGCTCTCTCGCCATATTAAGAAAACATTGAATTCCACCAATCCATTCAAGAAATGTTGAACAAGAATAATCAAACCCTTTTGAAGCGGTTGAAATAGTCCTTAAAGGTTTTGGGGGAACGTTTGTTTGCAATTTAGAACTGTCATGTGACATTTGTCACCGATAGTGAGATTTTTTGGTTTTGCTGTTTTTTTTTAGGTTTTGTCTTTTAAGTTCACATATGAAGACATCTTTCCCAAATGACTGTAGTTCATATCAGAAAGGAAAACAAGCGAAGCTCGGTCGCCTAGGAACTTTTTATTTTATATGCCACTTGATCATTCATACTCAAAAATAACGATAAAAATTGCGGATTTAAGTAGATACAAATGAATAAAAAAAATCGCATGTTGATATTGTTTGAAATTACCAACATCATAAGTGCTATGACAATAATTATGTAGATAGGCCCAAATAAGCACTGCAGAGTCATTCATAGAAATGCATTTTGAAGATGATGCAACTATTGAAAATTAAACACACTCTAAGGGGTGAGAAATATATAAATAGGTTCTTACCCTCTGCCGACGACGCGGGAACCAACCACCATATATACCTCGAACAATCCTTCAGTTCCATTTTTATCAAGAAACCGACATAGCCGAGTTTAATTTCAGTTCTATATTTAATAATTGAACGTGTGGGATGTGCGACTGCAAGCAGAATATCATCGCGCACTTTGCATGGGGTTGATTGCACTTGCACTCATTTCGTAGAAAATGTCACCACATATTTGGAAAAGCAGGAGTTGAAACGTGGTAGGATTAACTGTTTTCCATCGAGGTTATACTATTCACCTGCATTCAATGAGAGTAAAATCACAAAATCGTTAATCTAGTAGTCCAGTTTTCAGAAAAATGTACCAAATATTGATGCTCCATAACGCTGGCAGCGACATCTCTCGATGAAAGTAATAGCCTATTTAAAGTACATATTTTTGCGCCGCTTTGGAGGGTAAACTCGTAAAATAGAAATTCGCTTTATGTGCAAATGGTACGAACGCCATCTACAATTATTTGTTTGAACTGATAAAAAGTATATCCTGGTCTGCTTTGCCATAAGCGGTGGTGTATTTATTTTAATATAACTGTATGGCCGTTGTATGAGGCAATCCTCATACAACGGTATGGCCGTACCTATGGAATTTCTGGCAAACAAATTGAATTTAGTGATACTCTCTAGTGTTTTTACACTATCCAGTATCTGTTGTCAAAACGGTAAGTTCTGCCAAAATGGCAAACATTGAACTACTCTCAAGTACATTACGGCAACGGAAGAACAGACTATTCACCATTCATATGTACCTGAATTTCTTCACTTATCAATAATTATTACAGGTTCAACAAAATGCACATAAACGATAGCCCAAATCTTGGGAATTTTCGACACCAGAGGGAGTACCCCTTATGTCGAGTTGAATTCCCAATCCCCGTTTTCCATATCTTGAGTAATGCTTTCACATTTGAGTGAGAATAAAATTGTACACTATTTTATTATCTTTGAGGAATTTGGCAGTTGATCATCACAATCTGTTTCGCACCTAAATTCTAAGCGCCATCTAGCGGAAATGCATTTCGCGAATGAGGTAGGATAGGAAATAACTGTGTCTGAATAGTGGTTGTATCAAAATTGTTAACTTCTTACCTTCGTTAAGTTCGTTCGATATTCAAACAATGATCTTGCAATAGGAACAATCTCAATATTGACTTAATCCCCTGAAGAAATTCACCATCATTCCACAAAATTTGAATACGTGACTACCAGCGACATCTTTCGACTAAATAGAGATGCGCGTAGTAAACAGAAGGGTGTCGTTTGCGAGAACCTTTGGAAATGAATCAAATCGAATATCAAAATAAAAACTAGTTTATTTGAAATAAATGATAGTCTGAGAAAATATATGTGTGTATCTATGTTGAAATTAAATACCAAATTAGGTTTACACAAAGACTGATTCACTACTTCAAATAAATTGATTTTTTTTTTCACCATAAAACATCTTTGTAGCAGAGATGATTTGTCAGTCACTTGAAACTAGAGTTGGGTAGGTACTTTATAAATTATTAGCTTATTAGTATGATGCTTAGGAGAGTTTCCAAGACCCAAGCGCCCTTTTAATTCTCTATTTGTTTGCAAAGAAATACCTACCTATTATTACTATAACGTCAAACTAGACCATTTTTATTTTGACCCAATAAATCACATATTCAATTCCTAATGTCCTAAAACTAATCTACATTGCAGTCTACTCTAATATTCCACCATATGGGTACATTGACCCGTCTAAAAATAGTAATTATGACTTATTGCTTTTTTATTCAAATGTCCCGCCATCGTCAGTGTTTTGTTTATAAAACGAAAAATGGTTCTCCTCCTCTGAAAATGTGCTCCACGTTGGTGTTCTCTTTCGATAATTATCCAAATTGACAATCGTCGGTGGTGAAAACAAAAACAATGAAAGTTTCGCGGGTTTTGTTTTCTTTTCTCGTCGCGGTGAGCTTTTCGTGTGCGGAATATAAAAAACCTACTGTTCTGGTGTCAATTTTGGTTAGGAATAAAGCTCACACGTTGCCGTATTTTCTTTCGAACTTTCAAGAACTGGACTATCCCAAGGATCGGATATCTTTATGGTGAGTTGATGATTTTTATTTATCAAGAGATAAACAATTAGTTGCATTATCTCTCTAACGTAACAAACACAGGTGATCTGATTATGACGTATGACGACATCGTCGACATCAAAATATCAAACAAAAATATTGTATTGCAACATTCGACGTTGCCAGGTCTCAAGTGATAGTTAGTACCTAGGTATTGGGTTTCATATTTATAAGTTTCGAGGAAAAATGTTAGATACTTATTACTTATGAATAAAATCTCGAATTGTCAAATCAATTCTTATTAACACGCTTATATTATTAGCTCCACCTGTATCAAGATGTCTGTCTATAGGCCGATTCAGATACATGAGTGCAGTGTTTTTGAAGCGTGTGCAATCTACAAGCATATGCATTTTTGACCCTTGTGCCTGAAAACTGCAAGACCATTCACATACGTGCCTTTCACTTGCGTTTCTATCACAAGATCGTATTATCTCTGGTTCTGTATCAATTTTCTCAATATTGGAGGAACGACATTTGAGTTTTTCAAATTGAGTATCCTTACGTATATTTCACTGAATCTTTCATTGTGTGAAATCGAACATGTTCTAATTCTGTGCGTGCTCACCCCGGGTTTTTCAGACACGCTGACAAGTACAAGTGTGAACGTCGATGGGTATGCATTTCTCATGCAGGGTTAAAAAAGCAGGGTGGGCACGCATGTATCTGAATCGGCCTTAAGTATGTATACAAGGGCGGATCCAGGCAACATTTATGGGGAGGGGGAGAACATGTCATTGTCCAGGAGGTTCGTCCATATTTTAGAAAAAATTAAAATATATATTGTAAAAACCCGAAACATGAAAACGATTCATTAATATATCAATTATTATTTTTTAACACAAATTGATATACCTAGGTATACATTTCAACAAACAAAATATGTGTCTGCTAAATTTAATTATTAAATAATTTTTAAATCAAACCAAGAATTGAAAAACCACTCTTTAAAAACTGTGATATAAAAAAAAGAACTTAAAACTAAAAAATTAAATCAATAACAAATTCAGTACACTTAAAGATTAAATGAATTTTAAATCAAACCAAAAGTTAGAAAACGGCTCAATACCAACTGTGGTATGTAAAAAATAAGAGTTTAAAAAAACCAAAGAACACGCTTTACTTCCTATGGACTGAAAAGTAAAAAATAATTGACAATTTAATTTCTCAAATGTAAAAAAAGCGTGGGTGCTTTCGATCTATATTCTCATATTTTTTAGTTTAATTTAACAATACAGAGCGTTCAACAGCTCAAGAGAACTTTATCAAGCACCCCACGCTTTTTTTTTTGCATTTGAAGAATTAAATTGTAATTTTTTTAAAAATTTTTAGTCCATGGGAAGTAAAGCGTGTTCTTCAGTTTTTTTAAACTATTATTTTTTTACTAAAAAATCGAAATCTCCGACCCCGAAAACCATACCAATTTTGAATCGAATCTGACCATAATCACAATACTCGTCCATCATCTTGGACGTCATCTTGAATTCATACATTTTTATGAACAAATCATAATCTCTGACCCCGAAAACCCTCACACACTAATTTTGAATCGAATCAGACCATAATGACATCTTGGAGCCGCCATCTTTAATTTATGTATTTTGACAGAAAATTCGAAATATACGATCTAAAAAAACCTCACATAACAATTTTGAATCAAATCTGACCATAATCACAAATCTCGTCCGCCATTTTGGAGCCGCCATTTCGAATTCATGAATTTTGATAAATCATAATCTCTCCGAAAACCCTTATATACCAATTTGGAATGGAATCGGACTATTATCACAAATCTCGTCCGCCATCTTGAAGCCGTCATTTTGTTTTTCTACAAAAAAATGTCATATTGCATTGTTATCGGAACTATCAACACCTGCCAAATTTCAAATCTTCGGTCAGTTACAAACTTACAAACAAACATACAAACAAACATACAAACAAACATACAAACAAACAAACATACAAACAAACAAACAAACAAACAAACAAACATACAAGTGACGCTGATACCTATAAAGCGTGTAAAAAGGGAACTCAAAACAAAAAAAATCAAATCGTAACAACTTCAGCACATTTAAACATTAAATGAATTTCAAATCAAACCAAATGTTGGAAAACGGCTCATTACCAACTGTGGTATTTAATTAAAAAAAAACGAAATGATATTATAGAATCGGTGAGACGAAATATAAAAAAAAAGTGAAATGAACAAAATCTTAGTTAAAATCACAAGAGTGTTCAGAAAGCTGTCTCCAAAACATCTGAAGCCAACTCTGTTCAATTTCTACCTCAGCTTGTCATGTCAAAATAATCCCAAGTAAAAAATATCAAAGTAGGCGTATGTCACATCATAATGTTTGGTATTACCTTTTGTTGAATTGAAATGTTTCCTTTAAAAAACATCACCGTATTTGTTGAAAAATGATTTGTAAATAGTGAAATAATAGTTATTTATTTCCCAGTCCGAGTAACTAATAAAGTTCATTAGTGAAATTTCCAAAATCCCCATCAGAAAAATAACTGACAAAGTGCTAGAGGTAATGCTGAACTGAAATCATCTATTGTGAAATCTGACGGATTGGTCGGAGTGTCCATTTTATCCTACAGCGGATTGTGAGCAGTTTAGTTTTCTGTAAGGTATTTACCTATTTACGAATAATATCAACAAAAACGAAAAAATCCAACTTACAATCATCGCAACTTTGGTTTTAACTAAACTCTTTTGCGATTTTTTCCTGTCTCATAGACAGGTGGGGTCCTTTGTTGCTGTTCTGTTGACCAGATTTTCATTGTTGCGTCTAATTTCTGGTACTCAAGATCAAGGTCAAACTAGGTACATCAATAATCCAAGATCTATTAAAACGGATTTCTGAAAATTTGTGAAACAATCTATAACTTTCTCCATGTGTAGAATTCTTCTGGACATTGTCTAGAAACAAAGAAAAGTAGGTACCATATTCTCCACAACCTTTACAGAATTTGCCAATTCTGATATCATATTTGATAACAGAATGGTAACATTCACGCTCTTGATATTGAACAAATATTCTACAACACTTGCTGTCTTATGCATTTTGCGTGTATTTCATTCAATCACTTGTATAAAAATAATTATTCAGACATTGTTGTAGCAATAATTACGTTAGCATTGACTGGCATCATAGTGACAAGATGTGAAATGAAATGTGAAAATAATTTTTCCTACGAGCGTGCGGAAAAGTAACTTTTCCGCACGATTTTTTGTTTTGAAAGTTGTACTTTTCCGTACGATTTAAAATCGTGCGGAAAAGTTACTTTCCCGCACGATTTTTACTTTTCCGCACGATTTTTACTTTTCCGCACGATTTTTGTATTTTTGAAAATGAGGATATTTACAACTAAATAAATGATCTATGTAACTATTCTGTCGTATTAGTCATTTTGTAGCATTATTATGAAAACTTGTTTATTAAAAACCTTGTTTTTTCATAAATAAGATTGACAAAAACACTCGTAGGAAAAATATTGTACCTAACTCTTACGGAAAATGTCTTTTCCGCCCTTAACGGCTTGCCCGAACTCCGCTTCGCGTCGTTCGTGCAACTGCCGTCGCGTGCGGAAAAGTACTACTTTCCGCACTTGTTAGGTAAATAACTATTTCCTACGAGCGTGCGGAAAAGTAACTTTTCCGCACGATTTTTTGTTTTGAAAGTTGTACTTTTCCGTACGATTTAAAATCGTGCGGAAAAGTTACTTTCCCGCACGATTTTTACTTTTCCGCACGATTTTTGTATTTTTGAAAATGAGGATATTTACAACTAAATAAATGATCTATGTAACTATTCTGTCGTATTAGTCATTTTGTAGCATTATTATGAAAACTTGTTTATTAAAAACCTTGTTTTTTCATAAATAAGATTGACAAAAACACTCGTAGGAAAAATATTGTACCTAACTCTTACGGAAAATGTCTTTTCCGCCCTTAACGGCTTGCCCGAACTCCGCTTCGCGTCGTTCGTGCAACTGCCGTCGCGTGCGGAAAAGTACTACTTTCCGCACTTGTTAGGTAAATAACTATTTCGTTTGCTTTCCATTTGATTATATGTGAAATTTGTGGTTGTGGAGAAAGCAGTCTGTTACTCGTTTAGAATGAAAATTCGTTTGCTCGTGGTTCCTCGCGCTTGCTTTCAGCTCTTGCTCGGAACTTCCCACTCGTATCGAATAGTATATTCTGTAACAAGGTTAGAACATAGGGTAGTCGACATTTGAGAATAGGGTCCCAGGAAATACTAATGAATTCGGCAACATCGCGAAAAAGGATTTTATCAATTTCATTTCGATATTCTTAAGATACGCGGAATTGAAATGTGAATAATGATTTTATTATTTCATTTCTAGACCCATTTCAGGTCATTGTGTCGAACTTCCTCATTATTTCTGCTCTTGCAACATTACCATTAAGTTAATGCCAAGTGACATCTGTTGTGAGTTAGTCGCAGTTAAACTAGCACCAGGCATACTTATTCAGAAACGGTCCAACGAAGTCTTGCATGTGTAGTGTTTGTTCCTCAGTTCTGCTTCTAATCAATAGATGAAGACTCTATGTTGAATTCGAGTTATTAACAGCAAACGTGAATAGTTTCAAGAAAAAAATAGAATCCTTACTCCATCATCATGATTGAATGGATTTTTCCAGAGTTTCTCGAATTCAATATCGCTTTTGAGTTTTGACATCGGGTCGATTTTCATTTATCATGAGAACAAATCATAAAAAGTGGAAGGTTTTTTTTTTTCGTTAACCAGCTGTCGTCCCCTCACCAACGGTAGCTCTCAGAAGTGGAAACTTGTGCGAGCTGAAGATTAACAAGGTCTTACCTTTAAACGTGCGATTTCTAGCACGATCTGAGGAGAATATATCTCGAAAGGAGGTCTTCCATAAGTCTCCATCCAAACCATAACTTCGCATAGCGTTGCTTGGCTCGAGATATTGATGACCCACGCGCACCTCGGATAAATGTAAAAAGTTTTTATTTTCAATTCAAATTGTCCAACGAGACCGTTAGTACGTCGAGTACAATAAACACCTTTTTCACAGTTGCATACAATAATTTTACTACGTTGATGCATAATCCACAAAAAAATTTATATAGGTGGCATTGTAGAAAAATAAAAAGTATAATTCAATAGAAAAATATTCAATAATTATGTCGGGTCATGTAGCCGAGTGGTTCCTTGGCTCGCACAAGTTTCTACTTTTGACAGCTGGTTAGCGGAAAAAACAATTTCAAAACAATTTCGGAACAATTTTAAAATCAATTTCGAAACATTTTTAAAATCGATTTTGAAACAGTTTTAAACACAATTTTGAAACAATTTTAAAACCAATTTTTTTGAAAAGCAGATTAGATTTCCTGGGAGTGAATGTTGGATATTGCGCCCACTCCCAGAGCCTCCTTTGGGTTCAGTCTTCCAATATCATCCACCACTATTGGGGTTGTTGACCCCAATATCCCGAACGATACAGTCGTTTTCATCAACATTCAGTTCGAACTGCTATTCTTTCAATACTGCGAAAGAAGCTGGAACTGTAGTAGTAGTAGTAGTAAATTCGAATGTTGTAACTGTCTCGTCCAACTCACCAGAGAAATTACATATCTCAAGAGTGCTCCGGACATATTTGTCATGAACGTTCAGTGCGACTTGCTGATCCATCGTGTCTGCGAAGACCATAACATTGTCGACTGAGGTGTTACAAACTGCGCACTCACCAAAAAATCAGTGGAACAACCACTCTCTCGGTCTTTCTCCCTTCGACAATTTGCCAAAGCTTAATGTCAAGGAACTCGTTATACGTTATCTGCGGACCCTGCTCACTGGTCATGGAGGCCTTAGAAGCGGTCTTTACGATGAATTCGAATGTTGCAACTGCCTCGGCCAACTTAGCTGGGCAATCGCTTCATCATGAACCTGTGGAAGATCCACCCTCCTCTTCTTCTTCCTGTTGAAAATTGCCAAAGCCTATTATCTCAAACTGATGAAGTAGAGAAAGTTTCAACTCACGTATCGTTTCAATTTTCACCTGGAAAATTATATATCTCTGGAGTGCTCCACTTATTTATGTCATGAACGTTCAGTGCGACTTGCTGATCCATCGTGTCTGTGAAGACCACATTGTTGACTGAGGAGTCACAAACTTCGCGCTCATCAACAATCAGCGGGAGAACCACCCTCTCGTTCTTTCTCCCTACGACATTTGCCGAAGCTTAATGTCTCCAGGTTCAAGACTCTAGAGAGCTTTAGCCCACTTATCGTTTTAACAATCAACGATAATCCGTTCAACTCTATGAGCCTTTCGGCTGGCTCTTACCCTGTTTCCAGGGAACAGTGTCCGCTGATAGATCCGTCATAACATGTTAGGTCTCCTGATGAGGATATTAATCCTATCAGGGAACTCGTTATACGTCATCTGCGGACCCTGCTCACTGGTCATGGAGGCCTCAGAAGCGGTCTTTATGATGAATTCGAATGCTGCAACTGCTCGGCCAACTCAGCTGGGAAATTGCTTCAGCATGAACCTGTGGAAAATCCACCCTCCTGTTATCTTAAACTGATGAAATAGAGAAAGTGTCAACTCACTTATCGTTTCAATTTTTATCTGCAAAATTACATATCTCATGCCATGAACGTTCAGTGCGACTTGCTGATCCATCGTGTCTGAAGACCATCACATTGTTGACTGAGGAGTTACAGACTTCGCGCTCATCAACAATCAGCGGGAGAACCACCCTCTCGTTCTTTCCCCCTACGACATTTGCCGAAGCTTAATGTCTCCAGGTTCAAGACTCTAGAGAGCTTTAGCCCACTTATCGTTTTAACAATCAACGATAATCCGTTCAACTCTATGAGCCTTTCGGCTGGCTCTTACCCTGTTTCCAGGGAACAGTGTGCGCTGATAGATCCGTCATAACATGTTAGGTCTCCTGATGAGGATATTAATCCTATCAGGGAACTCGTTATACGTCATCTGCGGACCCTGCTCACTGGTCATGGAGGCCTCAGAAGCGGTCTTTATGATGAATTCGAATGCTGCAACTGCCTCGGCCAACTCAGCTGGGAAATTGCTTCAGCATGAACCTGTGGAAAATCCACCCTACTGTTATCTTAAACTGATGAAATAGAGAAAGTGTCAACTCACTTATCGTTTCAATTTTTATCTGCAAAATTACATATCTCATGCCATGAACGTTCAGTGCGACTTGCTGATCCATCGTGTCTGAAGACCATCACATTGTTGACTGAGGAGTTACAGACTTCGCGCTCATCAACAATCAGCGGGAGAACCACCCTCTCGTTCTTTCTCCCTACGACATTTGCCGAAGCTCAATGTCTCCAGGTTCAAGACTCTAGAGAGCTTTAGCCCACTTATCGTTTTAACAATCAACGATAATCCGTTCAACTTTATGAGCCTTTCGGCTGGCTCTTACCCTGTTTCCAGGGAACAGTGTCCGCTGATAGATCCGTCATAACATGTTAGGTCTCCTTATGAGGATATTAATCCTATCAGGGAACTCGTTATACGTCATCTGCGGACCCTGCTCACTGGTCATGGAGGCCTTAGAAGCGGTCTTTATGATGAATTCGAATGCTGCAACTGCCTCGGCCAACTCAGCTGGGAAATTGCTTCAGCATGAACCTGTGAAAAATCCACCCTCCTGTTATCTTAAACTGATGAAATAGAGAAAATGTCAACTCACTTATCGTTTCAATTTTTATCTGCAAAATTACATATCTCATGCTATGAACGTTCAGTGCGACTTGCTGATCCACCGTGTCTGAAGACCATCACATTGTTGACTGAGGAGTTACAGACTTCGCGCTCATCAACAATCAGCGGGAGAACCACCCTCTCGTTCTTTCTCCCTTCGACATTTGCCGAAGCTCAATGTCTCCAGGTTCAAGACTCTAGAGAGCTTTAGCCCACTTATCGTTTTAACAATCAACGATAATCCGTTCAACTTTATGAGGCTTTCGGCTGGCTCTTACCCTGTTTCCAGGGAACAGTGTCCGCTGATAGATCCGTCATAACATGTTAGGTCTCCTGATGAGGATATTAATCCTATCAGGGAACTCGTTATACGTCATCTGCGGACCCTGCTCACTGGTCATGGAGGCCTTAGAAGCGGTCTTTACGATGAATTCGAATGTTGCAACTGCCTCGGCCAACTTAGCTGGGCAATCGCTTCATCATGAACCTGTGGAAGATCCACCCTCCTGTTCTTCTTCCTGTTGAAAATTGCCAAAGCCTATTATCTCAAACTGATGAAGTAGAGAAAAATTCAACTCACGTATCGTTTCAATTTTCACCTGGAAAATTATATATCTCAGGAGTGCTCCACTTATATATGCCATGAACGTTCAGTGCGACTTGCTGATCCATCGTGTCTGAAGACCATCACATTGTTGACTGAGGAGTTACAGACTTCGCGCTCATCAACAATCAGCGGGAGAACCACCCTCTCGTTCTTTCTCCCTTCGACATTTGCCGAAGCTCAATGTCTCCAGGTTCAAGACTCTAGAGAGCTTTAGCCCACTTATCGTTTTAACAATCAACGATAATCCGTTCAACTTTATGAGCCTTTCGGCTGGCTCTTACCCTGTTTCCAGGGAACAGTGTCCGCTGATAGATCCGTCATAACATGTTAGGTCTCCTGATGAGGATATTAATCCTATCAGGGAACTCGTTATACGTCATCTGCGGACCCTGCTCACTGGTCATGGAGGCCTTAGAAGCGGTCTTTACGATGAATTCGAATGCTGCAACTGCCTCGGCCAACTTAGCTGGGCAATCGCTTCATCATGAACCTGTGGAAGATCCACCCTCCTGTTCTTCTTCCTGTTGAAAATTGCCAAAGCCTATTATCTCAAACTGATGAAGTAGAGAAAAATTCAACTCACGTATCGTTTCAATTTTCACCTGGAAAATTATATATCTCAGGAGTGCTCCACTTATATATGCCATGAACGTTCAGTGCGACTTGCTGATCCATCGTGTCTGAAGACCATCACATTGTTGACTGAGGAGTTACAGACTTCGCGCTCATCAACAATCAGCGGGAGAACCACCCTCTCGTTCTTTCTCCCTTCGACATTTGCCGAAGCTCAATGTCTCCAGGTTCAAGACTCTAGAGAGCTTTAGCCCACTTATCGTTTTAACAATCAACGATAATCCGTTCAACTTTATGAGCCTTTCGGCTGGCTCTTACCCTGTTTCCAGGGAACAGTGTCCGCTGATAGATCCGTCATAACATGTTAGGTCTCCTGATGAGGATATTAATCTTATCAGGGAACTCGTTATACGTCATCTGCGGACCCTGCTCACTGGTCATGGAGGCCTTAGAAGCGGTCTTTACGATGAATTCGAATGTTGCAACTGCCTCGGCCAACTTAGCTGGGCAATCGCTTCATCATGAACCTGTGGAAGATCCACCCTCCTGTTCTTCTTCCTGTTGAAAATTGCCAAAGCCTATTATCTCAAACTGATGAAGTAGAGAAAAATTCAACTCACGTATCGTTTCAATTTTCACCTGGAAAATTATATATCTCAGGAGTGCTCCACTTATATATGCCATGAACGTTCAGTGCGACTTGCTGATCCATCGTGTCTGAAGACCATCACATTGTTGACTGAGGAGTTACAGACTTCGCGCTCATCAACAATCAGCGGGAGAACCACCCTCTCGTTCTTTCTCCCTTCGACATTTGCCGAAGCTCAATGTCTCCAGGTTCAAGACTCTAGAGAGCTTTAGCCCACTTATCGTTTTAACAATCAACGATAATCCGTTCAACTTTATGAGCCTTTCGGCTGGCTCTTACCCTGTTTCCAGGGAACAGTGTCCGCTGATAGATCCGTCATAACATGTTAGGTCTCCTGATGAGGATATTAATCTTATCAGGGAACTCGTTATACGTCATCTGCGGACCCTGCTCACTGGTCATGGAGGCCTTAGAAGCGGTCTTTACGATGAATTCGAATGTTGCAACTGCCTCGGCCAACTTAGCTGGGCAATCGCTTCATCATGAACCTGTGAAAGATCCACCCTCCTGTTCTTCTTCCTGTTGAAAATTGCCAAAGCCTATTATCTCAAACTGATGAAGTAGAGAAAAATTCAACTCACGTATCGTTTCAATTTTCACCTGGAAAATTATATATCTCAGGAGTGCTCCACTTATATATGCCATGAACGTTCAGTGCGACTTGCTGATCCATCGTGTCTGAAGACCATCACATTGTTGACTGAGGAGTTACAGACTTCGCGCTCATCAACAATCAGCGGGAGAACCACCCTCTCGTTCTTTCTCCCTTCGACATTTGCCGAAGCTCAATGTCTCCAGGTTCAAGACTCTAGAGAGCTTTAGCCCACTTATCGTTTTAACAATCAACGATAATCCGTTCAACTTTATGAGCCTTTCGGCTGGCTCTTACCCTGTTTCCAGGGAACAGTGTCCGCTGATAGATCCGTCATAACATGTTAGGTCTCCTGATGAGGATATTAATCCTATCAGGGAACTCGTTATACGTCATCTGCGGACCCTGCTCACTGGTCATGGAGGCCTTAGAAGCGGTCTTTACGATGAATTCGAATGCTGCAACTGCCTCGGCCAACTTAGCTGGGCAATCGCTTCATCATGAACCTGTGGAAGATCCACCCTCCTGTTCTTCTTCCTGTTGAAAATTGCCAAAGCCTATTATCTCAAACTGATGAAGTAGAGAAAAATTCAACTCACGTATCGTTTCAATTTTCACCTGGAAAATTATATATCTCAGGAGTGCTCCACTTATATATGCCATGAACGTTCAGTGCGACTTGCTGATCCATCGTGTCTGAAGACCATCACATTGTTGACTGAGGAGTTACAGACTTCGCGCTCATCAACAATCAGCGGGAGAACCACCCTCTCGTTCTTTCTCCCTTCGACATTTGCCGAAGCTCAATGTCTCCAGGTTCAAGACTCTAGAGAGCTTTAGCCCACTTATCGTTTTAACAATCAACGATAATCCGTTCAACTTTATGAGCCTTTCGGCTGGCTCTTACCCTGTTTCCAGGGAACAGTGTCCGCTGATAGATCCGTCATAACATGTTAGGTCTCCTGATGAGGATATTAATCTTATCAGGGAACTCGTTATACGTCATCTGCGGACCCTGCTCACTGGTCATGCAGGCCTTAGAAGCGGTCTTTACGATGAATTCGAATGTTGCAACTGCCTCGGCCAACTTAGCTGGGCAATCGCTTCATCATGAACCTGTGGAAGATCCACCCTCCTGTTCTTCTTCCTGTTGAAAATTGCCAAAGCCTATTATCTCAAACTGATGAAGTAGAGAAAGTTTCAACTCACGTATCGTTTCAATTTTCACCTGGAAAATTATATATCTCAGGAGTGCTCCACACATATTTGCCATGAACGCTCACTGGTCATGGAGGCCTTAGAAGCGGTTTTAATGGCAAGTTCGAAAAATATGGTTTGAAAGAATTTCACCTCCCTGTCCCATTCAAAAGCTGGATAAAGAAAGCAAAAAAAAATCGGAAAATATTTCAGTGCGGAAATGAAAAATAGTGACAAAAAAATGGATCTCCTCCCTTCCCTGTCACGAAAAAAATAGGAATAGTCGCGGAATAGAAATAAGAAAAATCCGTAAAAATAGTGAAAATTATCTAACCGTTGAAAAATACAGTTGATTTTTTTTAACCTATTGCCCCCCTTGAAAGCTAGATAGAGAATGCATAGGAATTCGGAAAAATTGCCAACTATTTGATACATGGAAAATTACGACGAAAAATAAGTATGTCTCTCGGTGGGCTCGCTTCCTCCCCCCTTTTGAAAAAAAGTTACAAAAACTTACAGTTTGTTTCCGAATTTGGAGCAATAAAAAAAATGGGTTTTGTATGGAACATAAGTAGCCTTTGTTTGGGAGGCACTAGTTTAATTCTCCAGACCACAGCGTGTCTGCCTGCTGGCAAAAAAGTCTTAAAAACTTTAAAGTTCAACATTTTCCAAAATAATTATTATTATTTTCATTTTCGACAAAAAAGTATTCTTTCATTTCGTTTTGTTTTGTCATCTTCTACGTCCCATTTCATTTATTGCTCCAATTTCGGAAACACCCTGTATAACAAAATGATGGGTTCGATTCATTTCAAAGTTTATTTCCTTCTTCTAAGTGCATTTAAATTAACCCTTTTTTAAAGTTTTTTTTGTTTTTAATTTTTTCGAATTCAAAGTGAAATGGAAGAATATTCATTTAAAATAATTCAATGGTTGTAGGGGACAGTAGTTGTTTAATGTTTAAGACTTGCCGACGAATAAATCGGTTGTATTGTTTGAAGTGGAAGACCGGTTTACTTTATTAATTTTTCATTATTAGTGAAATAATGTAGTTCACAATAAAATGTGAAATACATTGTATACCGCTTTTGCAGTTTATATGTAGATATCATTGAAAATTGTTTTGAATAGTTCCCATTTAATATTGGATGGTGAGTGAAAATTAAAAAAAATTATACTATTGCGTTAAAACCGTGTGAAATTGGTAAACAAATGAAATTAAACGAGGACTACTTCGCAAATCTTAGCAGAGAGTACCGAATAGAAAATTGAAATACAACACTGAAGAGTTCAAAAAACCTAAAAATATAAAAAAGCATGTACTTACCCGCTGCTTCATTTTATCCGCTGGGGGTGTACACCCAGAATATCAATATAAAATACACAAAACAATTCACTTGACTTGCTTTTATCCAGTTAGGAAATTATTCACTTCACTCTCTAGTATTCACTCAGTATATTAACACAAAACACACAAACAAATTCACTTCCACTCGAACTATTCACGGAGCACCCGAAAAAAAGTCGAGATGCTCTCTCTTCGCCGGTCGCAAACGAACTGACTAATCTAACCCCGAACTGAAACTGTGTGTCATCGATGTGATAACGTCCCCACTCATCCTCTCGCCGCTATTCGGGATTCTTCGTTCGAATTTCTAACGGAATCGCTGGCGAATTCGTATTTATTCATGAACGGAGAATAGTGCAGACGGAAATGAATTTATGTTTTTGAAAAATGTTCTTTTTCAGGCAGATAAATCAATCAACAGTGTGACTGTGATGAGGTGTGCTTCCAATTTCGTTTTCCGTAAATAAAAGGAAAGCATTTTAATTGGAAAATTGTATCGATAGAATTTTGCTCTTTTCATTTTTTTCTTCAGTTTCCACGAACAGGAAAATCCTGAATTGCTCGGAGAAAATCGTGAGAGCCGAGTACCTAGGTGTTCTGGAATTTCTGGAAGCTGTATGCCTCAAGGAACACCTCCCGAGGCAGCGAGTTCCATAAGTCTATCGTACGTACGTTGGACTAACGACTCCTGGGAAAGAGATGTTCAGCATGTTTCCATAATGCCTGTATACGGATGTGAGGACTGAACTCGACGGACAGTCTCGATGCGACTGCTATCGGTGGAACGATTGATGATATTTCGGAAGAATGAAAATATCTAGAAAACAGAGTTAGATCGTCAACCTCTCTACTGTGTTCCAGAAAAGTGAGCGAGCTTGTAAACGAATTATGCCATATGCGATGGGGTAGCCTTGTGTTGCTCGATAGTTCAGAAAAAGAGCAAAGAGTGGAGATGAGGTTGTGGTCGCAGTTTCCAAGTGGAGCACAAACTTTTATACTGTATGGATCAGGATCAAGAAAAAAAGTTTTACACTTTCCTAGGCAGTGAGCTCTGAAATTTTGCCATCCGTTGGAAAAACAAGCCCTGGGAAAGAGATGATCGGCATTGTCTTCAAAGTAATGATAAATGGATGTGAGGACTGAGCTCGACAGGGCAGTATCGATGGAACGGCTAACGGTGGAACGATTTATGATATTTCGGAAGAATTAGTTCAATTTTCCCGCATGATGATGGTCAACCGTTGTTGGGATGAAACTACAGAATATTCATATCTCAGAAGAGCAACGTCAATGAAAATATCTGTAAAACAGAGACACTTTTTTGAGGTGTTCCAGAAAAAAGAGCGAGCTTTTGAGCAGAATCGCATATACAGAGTGTTTCCGAAATTTGAGCAATAAAGAGAATAGGTTGTTATTTAGAACATAATGTAACCATAAATAGCAAAACTTTTCATTTCATTGTGAATAAATTGCAGATTCCTTTTACACCTTCTCTCTTTTATTTTTCCAGGATAAGAAGCGACCACAACTCTGACAAGAGTTTAGAAGTGTTGAGGTTATGGATCGCCTCCGTGAAGGACGACTACCACTCCATCAGCACCGAATTCGTCGAAGAGGACTCTCGGTATCCTCACGAATACGGTCCGGCCCACTGGACCACGGAACGTTTCGACCATATCATCAGGTTAAGAGAGTCCGCCCTGGATTCGGGAAGGAGAATGTGGGCGGATTATTTATTGGTAAGATTGATATATATTTATTTCGAATAGGATTATTCGCAAATTTCAAAATTAATATTTATTTTTTCATATAAGTAAAGTGAAGATTATAGGATTGATTGAAGCACCTCCAAACTTGGTATGCTAGTATTTAGAACCTTGCCAAACAAAAAATAAAATTCCTCCTCCTCCAAAAATTCAAGAAATCATTTATTTCCAACTTTATGGTCCTCAATCAAGCGAAAATCTAAGAAATCTTTCATTTCTGAATGTTCAACAATAATTGAATAAGGCTTTTTAACACTTCAGATTGTGCCAAAATTTAGGATTTTGAATCCTAGCGTATTTTTTACATTTTTTGCATTTTGCGATCATAACGAGACACATTCGTTAAATACATATCTATATAGAAAGAAAGCTGAAAAAATTTCCCACAAGATGACGTTATCGTTTGCTCCCCTAACAGTTCGCTTGTAGATGTTATAGGTGGTTATGTGTGCTCGGATGTTGAATTCTAGTGCATTTTTTACATTTTTCGCATTTTGCGATCATAACGAGACATATTCGTTAAATACATACCTATATAGAAAGAAATCTGAAAAAATTTCCTACAAGATGACGTTATGGTTTGCTCCCCTAAGAGTTCGCTTGTAGATGTTATAGGTGGTTATGTGTGCAAGGATTTTGGATCCTAACGTATTTTTTACATTTTTTGCATTTTGCGACCATAACGAGACACATTCGTTAAATACATACCGGTATAGAAAGAAAGCTGAAAAAATTTCCTACAAGATGACGTTATCGTTTGCTCCCCTAACAGTCCGATTGTAGATGTTATAGGTGGTTATGTGTTCAAGGATTTTGGATGCCAGTGCATTTAACTTATTTAATATGCGTAGGACAATAATACGTGTGAGCTGAATATATTATTTTGTTGGGTATGATAACACACCTTTGAGTAATTCATATGAATCAGTGCCCCAGTTCGTCCCATTAAAATGTATTAAAAAATGAAGTTCATGGTAAATTGCTGAAAAATATAGTTATTAATTTTCAAAAGCATTCACCCAGTTTCGGTTATAATGATTATTGTACGCAGTGTCGAATATATTGCAATGGAAATTTATACAAGCCTCTCACCTACATTAAACGCGGCAACATCAATTATAGGCAACAAACGATAAGTTATCCGGTATGAATAAAGATCACTTCTTGAGTACGATGGTAATTAGGTGAGATAATCCCATCAGGATAGGATAAAAGCGAATGTTCGGGCAGCGATTTATAATAATTGTACAAGAACGGGTGAAAAATGTTGGCGGTCTATCTTTGCTTTATTTTTGTGGTTCCTCTGATTGCAGCCCGGGTTACGACAGGTAAGTGCAAGAATTTTTCAAGCGATTACATGTTTTCCTATTCAGAGTTTTAACGAAAAAAAAAAAAAACTGAAAAAAACTTTTCATTTAAATGCGCTGAAAAGAAGAAAATAAACTTTGAAGTGAATCGAACCCATCATTTTGTTACATTATGAAATTCCATCGTGAGAAGTATGTATTTCTTATTAATTTAACTTGAAATGATGTGTGTCAATATTTATTCTCGCGACAAGCTTTGATGTTATATGAAATTTTATAATGTAGCAAGATGATAGGTTCGATTTACTTCAAAGTTTATTTTCTATTTTTTAGTGAATTTGAATAACAGCTTTTTCTGAATAGTTCTTTTAAGTTTATTGTATTCTGTACTTTTTAGAATTAGAATTTGTTTAATTATCCGTTTTGATAGATCCGCCAGATGCCAAGTTTCTCAGCATGTACTCTTACTAGATATATCTGAAATCTATCAAAACTATATTATTCGATAGATAGATATTTTTCACTATTTTTACGTATTTTTCCGATTTTGATATCGCAAGTTTTCGCAACTTGCAAACTTGATTATAATCTGGAAAACACCATGTTTTTGGAGTGTCATGTCATCACAATGGTCGTGGAATTCTTATATAACTGATACGAAACAATGTAACAGCCAAAGTTTTGACAAAATCCAATTTTTTTAATTTAGTGCTCACTGGTGTGGAGAAAGTTTTGTCATTATTATTGAAATACAGGGTGTTGATGACGGTGCGTTTCTGTAAAGGATGATAGTTGGATCAATTATATAGATATCGATCTGTTTGTACTTTCTTCCTGGTACACCTTATGGTCTAGTTGATTGTCCTCTTTGGTGATCAATTCATCCCGAAATGGGATTTGAAGGTTTTATTCTAACTCCATTGTGAAGTGGACTTTTAGGTGAAATAGTTTTCCGAAATTATATTTCAGGTGCTGTCGGTGTTCTGCTCTTTCTTTCATGCTATTATTTTCTGTGAATAATTCACATTTTCAGCATACTCGTTGTGTTTTCTTCTGGGCAGGTTTCAGAGTAATAAAAGACCATAGAGATGCCTTCTCCATCCCTGTGTTGAAGTCAACATGACTTTGTTTGTTTACAAGCGAAGTCTTTATATAGTTTCGTATATGTCCACTCATTTCATTCGGATCAAGTTGTCATTCTTCGTTATGGTCCTTCTTACTCTAAATGTAAACAAACTGTCCATAACATTTTACCACCCGTCACCCCCTCGCCCACAAATTGTATAGAAAAGGATATATCATGTTCACTTCAAAACAGGTATTTGTGTAGGTATAGGCAGGGCATCTCTGTCTTTTATTACTCTGAGGGACAGGCTGTCACTATCAGTGAATCTATCGAAGTTTTGGATAAACGTGTACGCTCTGTGTATCACCAAACACCTCGATACTCATCGAAAATATTCAGTTCTGTCCGAATGAATAATTCATGCGAGATTCCGTTGTTTACTTCAAAATGCTTTTGGTTCGAAAGGTATGCGAGAATCTCATTTCCTGATCGTTTTCAGTCATGCAGAAATATCTAGAGAATCGATGTTGAAATTAATTTTGTATTCATCTATGCATGAAAACATATAAGAATTGATTAGTTTTTGATGTCAAACGCCGAGCACATTTGATGAATAGTTAATTTTTCAATAATTTTGAAACCAACATGAATAAAGAGCTATTGTCGATAACTCATTTTACTTAGTAATAAATAGTATTTAAAATTTCATTGATTGTGGTTGAATTGTTTCAATTCACAAAATATTGTTTTGATTTCTATATGCATGATTTTGCAGGGCCTTGTGAAGATCCCAATGCACAATTGATCTGCGCTTCACCGTGTGTTGCGACATGCCAAAACCGCCAATTCGCCAATTGCGTGGGAACATGCGAAACAAAATGCTTCTGCAAGGACGACTTTATTATGGACGAAGAAAGCAAGAAGTGTGTTCGAGTGAGGGATTGCCCCCATCATTAAATTATTTAGTTATTATTATTTATTTAGTTTGGTTTTAGCCCAATAAAGGATAGTTTTTCAAATTTTCTTTTTTCGTCCCATTACCCTAAAAATTCCCTTCTTACTTACAGAAACAGGTGAGCGGGTTTTCATTTTCCTACACGTAGCCCCCTCAGTTTGTGCCCTTTGTGCACTCACTTGTTTGGCATCAGCTGGGCACCAGGTTCCCTGGCGTAATTCAGCAGATTCCTCCATTTTGGAGCTACCTCGATTATCTGTAAACAGCATCGCGAGGTGCTGCCGTAGACGTAGGTACATAGAATCAAACGTCCTTTAGAAGCCTGTCCCAAATATGATCGAGCTCATGGCCTCTTAACAAAAATAATACTTCTGAACCGAAAAAAAATATGACTTTCTGTTAGAAACACAAGTAAAAGAAACGTATGTGAACTGTCTTGCAGTTTACAGGCACAAGGGTCAAAAATATATGCTTGTAGCTTGTAGCATATATTTTTCACCCTTGTGCCTCATACGTTCCTTTTTCTTGTGTTTCTATCAGAAAGTCATTTTTTTTTTGTTCACATGTATTGATTTTGTTAATACTAGAGGAATTTATCATGGGGGGTCGAAAACCCCGTTTTATGGTACAGCGTGTATCTGAATTTGATCAATTCATACATTTTCGGAATCAGCATAAAATTTTGGGTATATTGGTGGTCATTTTCAGTGAATCTGACGACTTTGGATTTTTGGCGATTTTTAAGGTAAAACCCTTTGATGTTTTTTCGGCTGAAAATTCATTTAATGCTGATTGATTTGAAAATCACAGTATATACTAATTTTGTCATGCTGAATCGATTGGCGTTCGCAGAATTGGTCTATCTCGACTCGGTCGTCGGTTGAAAATGTTATCCACCGTTTGGAGCTGCACTGTTCTCGCCAAAAATCTTTCTAATTTTTTTTTATGTAATTTTCGTGAAAATCAATATTTTTTCTATATTTTCATTGAATTTCAAATCGATTGCTAGTCAAACGTAGATTTAGTAGGCACTTTAACGAACGTCTGCACTTTGAGTTGGACTGATTTTAAAATTTTTATTTTTCATTTTTTGAATAGTACCTCATGCTGGATTGATGGCGTAGAGTACCGGAAAAATATTGAAAAAATTCTAGAATTTTCGGAAGTATTGTTCTTTGGAGGTTTTATGTGCAAGGATGCCGGACTCTAGCGCACCTTTTACGTTTTTCGGAATTTTGCGACCGTAAAGAGACATATTCGTGAAATACATAACTATATAGACGGAAAGCTAGAAAAATTTTCTACAAGATGATGTCATCGTTTGCTTGCCTAACAGTTCACTTGTAGATGTTATAGATGGTTTTGTGTGCTAGGATGCCAGATTGTAGCGTACTTTTTACCATTTTTCGCATTTTGCGACCGTAACGAGTCACATTCGTTAAATACATATCGGTATAGAAAGAAAGCTAAGAAAAATATCTACAAGATGATGTTATCGTTTGCTCCGCTAGCAGTTTGCTTGTAGATGTTATAGATGGTTTTGTGTGCTAGGATGCCAGATTGTAGCGTACTTTTTACCATTTTTCGCATTTTGCGACCGTAACGAGTCACATTCGTTAAATACATATCGGTATAGAAAGAAAGCTAAGAAAAATATCTACAAGATGATGTTATCGTTTGCTCCGCTAGCAGTTTGCTTGTAGATGTTATAGATGGTTTTGTGTGCCAGAATGCCGGATTTTAGGGCATGTTTAACATTTTTCGCATTTTGCGACCGTAACGAGACATATTCGTTAAGTATATATCGAAAGAAAGCTTAGAAAATTTCCCACAAGAACTTTAATATAACATGGGGGCACACACAATGATAGATCTGCAAAGGTCGCAGTAGAGTGGCTCCCAGAAGCACATGAGCCACTTATTATTTTAATCTAATATAGTCCAAATCGTTCTTATCGTGCAGGTTAGCGCTGCTGAAAATTATTATTATCAACTCTGCTATTCGCATGTGAAAATCGTATATGCCTGTCCCATGTATCACTGGGATTTTATTTGAACGGGTATGATTCAACACAAAGGAATGAGAGGAAACTAAATAAATTGTCGGTGACTAAGTCTCACACCCGCACGTTAAGACCGATTTTGACTATATTACATCTTCTGGGTCAGTCATAGTGGTCCCAAACGCAGTTTTTCTCTCGTGTACAGTGTCTTTTTTAAAAAATAGTTGACCAAGTTTCGTCATCTTCCAGGCACTACTTACAGAGAAGATCAAGTATGATGCCCATAAGGACAAGAAGGGGTCTGTTCAGGTGATGGTGCTCTGTCATTAGTTGTGTTTTTTTGTGAATCTGCCGGTTTATAAGTCGAACCGTACAATAGTTAAAATGGGGAGGGAGGGGAGGCTATTGAAAGCCGCACTATATAACCATAAAAGTTTTGTTCTGGAGCTGGAACTTTTACAATGACAATTAATTTTTTTCTATTCCAGACAATCGACTGTGATGTATTTCTAGTGAACCCCAATACTCTCAACCACCTCGTCTCCAAGAACCTCACCGTAGTGGCCCCCATGCTTCGCTCCGATGGCATGTACTCTAACTTCTGGTACGGGATGACAGAGGACTTCTACTACCAAAGAACCGACGAGTACAAGCCGGTGCTCTACCGTCAGGAAGTCGGCTGTTTCAAAGTACCCATGGTGCATTCTTGCGTGCTGGTAGATTTAAGGAAAGAGGAATCTGATTTCCTCACTTACGATCCCAGCAAGGTTCAAGGTTTGTAATACTTTTAATTCAGGAGTAAAATAAATGATACAAAGTTAAATCCTGTTATTTTGGTAGTGTGCTCCATTGACACTGTTCCTCCAGTGAAAGCATTTATTTTTTCATCTAAAATTGTAAGAAAACGAGCCAACATGACATTTTAGATACTGGAGAAGAGTTTTTTTGAACTGAAACTCGCAAGTGTATATCAACTATGAAAAGTCAATGATATCCCGAAATTATATCAACCAGCAGTAGTCAACTGCTGGCTTTCTTATGTCGAATATAAAAACTTTTCGCATACCTTCACAAGCCACACGACTTCATGCAGATGGGTGTTCCATAGGCATACGAATTAACGTGTAGAGATGAGAAAAAGGAATCGTAGGATAGTATGTTTTTTTTTCATAGGTTTACGACCCTCTCAGCCAATCGACACGAGAAAGCATTTTAAATCGACCAATATCATCAAAATTACACTGATAATTTGTTAGTAGCAAATTACAGCGACTATTTCATTCACACATGGCTGCACCAATTAAATTACATGATAAAAAATTCCTTCGACTTTGAGGGGATAAAGCAACAGACAAAGCTCCGTCTAAACCGTACGAGGGTTTGACATGACATTGCCTTCTAAAACTTTGCATCCTCATCTGTTACAGGTTACACGGGTCCTAACGACGACATCATCACCTTCGCAGTCAGCGCCAACTCGTCCGGAATCTCCTTGAACCTCTGCAACGAAGTACCCTTCGGGTACGTCATGGTACCGCTGGAGCAGAACGACCAGCTGGCGCTGGACCTGGAGCAACTCACCAACATCAAGCTGGAGGTGCTCGACACCATGGAGGCGTTGCACGTCGACGATATGTTCCGGGACTACGTCCGGATTCTGCCCGACAAAGACTCTCTGGGCTTCGACAAGATCTTCATGATCAATTTGCTGAGGAGGCCCGAGAGGAGGAAGAGGATGCGGGCGTGTTTCGACGAGCTGGGATTGGAGGTGGCTGTTGTTGATGCTGTTGATGGAAAGTGAGTTTTTGTGATAGTTTATTTTACGATAATAATATCGTCATCGTTGCCACAACGAAAAATGAGAAACACTTTCGGCATTTCAAAGATAATTATTTCAAATGATGAAGGCTTTTCTTGGCAAGTTATAGTTTTTGGCAGTTCTAGGTCTCTTGCCCAACGGTTTTCGATCAAATGGCGACATGATAATTTACATATGCGAATATCAAGAAGTTTTCTGCAATGTAACGTTGCTGCTTCGTTACTATGACGTTTTCGGTTATCAGATCTTGGGTAACTCCTACAACCAGAAATAACTTGGGTCCGCGTGAAAATATACCAGGTGTCTCATTTAAAAATCAAAAGTTTAAATCACTTCCGGTGATACCGAAAGTTGCCCGAATCTGAGACATAAAACTGCATTTTTTGACAAGAGATTCGCGCAACTTTCGGTTTCACGAGTCCTCCAAATGTCATTTCAGTATCTGCAAAACAAAAAAGTTATAGAGGCGAGCTACTTTCCGTGACATACCGGGTGTCCACAACATCGTTGACACATCTACAAATGTTCCTATACCGGGTGACCACGAGGTGAGGTACGCCCCCCAATCTTTCCTTTATTTTTGAAGATAAAGATTTCAAATTTGGTGTGTGGCTATAATACTTGAATACGCATATTTTGACGCCTCTCCCCAAACTTTTTTTTTTTAAATGACACTGTACATATTTTTTCATTGTCCGAAAGAGCACGCCATTTGTGATAACACTGTTCTTCAAAATTGAAAATCGGTTGAAAAATGGCGGAGATGCAGTCGATTGTTCAATCGAACAAAGTTGGCCATGAAACTCAAACTTACATCATTACAATTGACAAACGACATCAGAAGTTATCAGAGGAAGCTTCGAAGTGCGACACAGTTGAAACCTGAGGTTCTCATGTAATTGCAGCTCCCCCGGTATATTTGAGAGCCATTCACGATTTATATTAACATTCACATTTTTTCATTCCACTGGAATTCCAGAACAACCCTTGCTCACAGAGGGGAGTGGGTAGCAGGAATCCTCGTCATACAAATGCTCTACAGATCAACTCACCGCGGCTATGTTATCTTTCGGGAAGTACTAATGCAATTCAATTGTCTGTTTTTAGTGCCGTCTGTCGGCGTGTCGAGGAGCTTCTTGCTTTTTGATCTGCTGTTCCGCTGTTTGAGACTTCTATTGCGAAAATAGCTTCCGCTTCCGTTCGTGACACTCCTCGAATAAAACCTTCTGCTCTGCGGACAACATTGTTAATTACGCTTTGTGTTTGTGTGTCTGTGGAACTCGACACGCGAAATGTCATTCTTGTTTTTCTCAGTAGCTGCGAGCCGTGAGTGGTCGCATTCTTCCAGTGGCAAACGGGAACAGTGTGGCATTCGAAATTAGATAATATTATTGTTTACAATGCCCCTTTTTCTGGAATTTGGGTGATTGCAGCAGTAGTTGAGATACTGTTCTGTGTGTGTGATGACCTACTGGGACGAACAAATAAAACTCCGAACTGAGTCAACATATCCTGTATATTAGACGACACAATTACAATACGAAGTTAAAATGTAAAAGCCAAAGCCTACTGAGGCGCTTCCAACGCCGTTCTCGAACGCTCCGAAATACAAATACTACAAATACCGAGTGCTGTACAATTATCGTTATTATTTTATAAGAACGTATTCTCGACCTCGTGTCAGATGAGCTGAGTCTCGGTGGCGCTGCCGCTATTTCTGAAGGAGTTCATGCGGATCTGAGACGTGATGACGCTGGTCTGCTTCCTGGACGATTGGTACGCCAGGCCGTAGGAGTTGTTGTTTCTTCTCGAAGGGCAGAACATGCCGGCCACGGCGAGATACATACGATTCGTGCTGTCCTGAAAAATATAGTGCGGTTGAAATGGGATGACGTTATTAGTGCAGGACTAAATGGCCCCAATAATACTGTATAAAAGTTATTTTGCGGCAAATATCGAGTGTTTGTTGAACTTGGCTGCGCCTCATTCAACAAACTTCGCGCTCATACAAAAAAGTCCTACTGTACGAACTTGTATCATAAATAGCTAGTGGTACAGTTTTTGATATAGTGAAGAATTTTCGCGATAACTCTGTCGATTTATTTCTGAACGAAACTGAATTGCTTCGTGAAAACACCACGAGTCCGCAGGACGAATGGTGTTTTCTCAAAACAATTCAGTTGAGTTCAGAAATAAAAGACAGACTTATGAGATAAATTCGATCACGAGTTGAATTTTATTAGACTGTGTCACGAATAAAGTTTCTTCATTAATATAAATACGAACATTGTATGACAGTCATAAACACATTTTTAAAATCGTCAATATTATAATGTTTCGTTTCATAATTTCATTTGAAAGTGAAGCGACTCTTTCTGACATATCCAGCTATATTTATTATTGATCAAACTGTCAAACGTGTTCATTTCGTCATGCTTACGTCGCTGAAAATACCGAAGCTGATCAGAATTGAAAGACAGCTGGTGTTATCGCGATAACACGAGTTGTCTTTGGCTTCCGATTGGTCAGATTAGGTGAGAATTTCAAGATGAGTGAAAAAGTCCACAATACTTAATTGCAGTTCTGTAAGATTGACAGTTCCTGAGATAAAGCACGTCAAAAATTGGGATTTTTGACCTTAATAATCAAATTAGTTGGCTCCGGAAATGGAGATTTATTCATGCCTAGTATAATTAAAAAAAATAAAAAATAAAAATTATTCCAATCGGTTCAAAAAGGTAAGTTTTATTAAATGGGTCACACTGTATTTCTGATTATGTATACTTACTTTAATTTCCTTGATACGAATGGTGTAAATGATAGGATTGGCGAACATCTTCATGATGACCAACATATTCTCGATCAGCCTAAGCGACATAACCTCGAATTTATAATCTCTATTAAGCGTATGCAGTGCTTCCCCACTGATTGGACAATCGTTGCACGAAAGAATATAAAACAAAAGAGCGGGCATCCACCCGATGAAACACGAGCCCAAAATCAACAGCGTAGTGTTGATGGCCTTGATGTTGCCCTGCAGCCTAGCTTGTTCCCTCATGGCCCTCTGGCTGCCGCTAGGCTTGACGGTCCTACCCTTGGATCTAGAGCTACCGGTCCTGGATAGGTTCTTCCACTTGTTTTGCTGTTCGCGCACCGCGATGAGGATGTGGCTATAGCATAAGACCATGAGGACTATGGGACAGAAGAAGAGCGTACTGTAGCTCAGCCTTACGGCGAAAGTGGTGAAGATCTCTTCGGTGCAGGTGTTGCTCTTTATGCTCCCGATCAGCTTCCAGTTGTTCTCCACCGTCGAGAGGATGACGACGAGCACCACGGGGACGATCCAGAGGATGGCTATCACCGTGGAAACCTTCCTCTTCGTGACGATGACGTTGTAGTGCAAGGGCTTCATGATGCCTATGTAGTGGTTGAAGCTGAGCGCCAAGAGATGGAGTACCGTAGTGAGGATTCCGCTCAGTCTCGTCAGCTCTATGAGACAGGCAAACACTCCTGCTTGGTCCATTATTTGGAGCTTGTCCATCAGCAGCATTAGACCCGTCATGCTGGAGCTCACGACGTCCGCGATGGCCAGGCTGAGGCTGATCTTGAGATTGGGCGTCATGGGACTGCGGATCCAGTGGACGCTGAAGATGACCAGGCAGTTGACGCACATCGCCAGCAGGCAGCAGACGAGCAGGAAGGAGATGCATAGTTGGAGGATGTCGTCGTAGAGGATGTCGTTGTACGTAGCGGTTGCGTTGTTCGTTTCGATGATGGTGGTGTTCGTTAAGTCTAGGGTGTCGTTCGACACGGTGGAGTTGGTGTCCATCACCGCGGGTTCTGAAAAGAAAGAATGGCACTGGTTACTTGATGGTGGTCTTGGAATTACTGAATTACTCATTTTGATGTTTCCCTAATATAAGCAGCATATGTTTCTTGGGAATAATAAAGTTATTATTAAATTCTAGGAAGACGCATGATCCATCGCAGCCAAAAATTTGCCTTCCTCATGAAAGAGATTTCTCATAGAGAATAAGGCTACTTGAGTTGAGGTATAACATCCGAATCTGATTCGAGTCTTGAAACAACATCCGCAGCCATCTCACGAAAACGATACCACCTAATGCTAAGCGTGCCTCAAAAATTGCATTTTCCGCGTTCCGTTCCGCGTTGCATATTTTGGGCAAACTAAAAGGTGACTATATATCAGAGTTGAGGATTATACCAAAATTACCCATCAACGAGAAACATTAACGCCTGGAATAGCAGATCATGTGTGGATGAATCAGCATAACATCAAAAGGTCTGAAGCTGGAGTGTCCATAAAGATAATAATTATATACGCGTATACCAGAGAAAATTTAAAAAGGTGGTTCAAATCCCGAAAACGGTGTGTTCAGTAAACCAAGCATCGGAATTCGAAATGTATAGAAGTTCCTGATGAGTTTCCTACATTAGTGGAAATTTAAATGCAGCGCCGCACCACGCGCCAATGACCAACATCACGCGCCAATGACCAACATCACGCGCCAGTGACCAACATCTCGCGCCAGTGACCAACATCACGCGCCAATGACCAACATCACGCGCCAATGACCAACATCACGCGCCAGTGACCAACATCTCGCGCCAATGACCAACATCACGCGCCAATGACCAACATCACGCGCCAATGACCAACATCACGCGCCAATGACCAACATCACGCGCCAATGACCAACATCACGCGCCAATGACCAACATCACGCGCCAATGACCAACATCACGCGCCAATGACCAACATCACGCGCCAATGACCAACATCACGCGCCAATGACCAACATCACGCGCCAATGACCAACATCACGCGCCAATGACCAACATCACGCGCCAATGACCAACATCACGCGCCAATGACCAACATCACGCGCTAACGACCAATATCAGGCGTCAGCACTCAACTTTACGCGTCAACGTGACACACCCGTGACAACAGATGGGCTTGTGATACGTTTATATCCACGAGATTTGTAGATGCTATTATTAAAACGTCGTGATTTAAACTCGATTGAGTTTGAAAGTGCAAATCTTGGTTCTCGTTATCATACAAATTAGCCCATTATAGTTCGCAAAGAGATTCTATATTCGCTTCCTGATTATCATTCAGAATAATAATTCGTATTCCAGTTGGAAAAATTAACCAAATGCGCTCCGCTGAAAACAAAACATTAGAAATTATCCGCGAGCCATGCCATTATAAAACAAAAATAACTCGTTCTTTTACATCTCCCGGAATTGTTTGAATCTCATCTCGATGCGCATTTTCATGCGATTTCCCAGGATAATTTCGAATAGAACTTCCACAAGAGGATTTCATCTCGAGAATAAAACGCAACACTGACTGATATGGACGGTCATTTTATTCGAATCCTTTCGCCTCTGTGAATACCCAAGTATATTATGTCTGCGATGAGTTTCGCTTATGGCATACGAGACGGGCAATAAACTGATTTCCAGAGCCGACTGGAATGAAAAGAGGTGATATTGCCTGTCATTCCGATGTGTCAGTTGAATTTACACCATATTCGATTTCCATATCGAGTGAAAATCCTAAGATCCAAATTTCAGCATGTGAAATAAATTAATATTTCACATGTGAGACGCAAGATCAAGTCGGCCAGACATCACGCGTCTCCTATTCAGTGTATGGTGGGCTACGTGGCGGCAATAGGCCTTTCACGTCTACAGTGCTTCAAATTGCTGCGAAATTGAGACGAGCTCACCATACATTAAATGAAACAGCACTGTCTTGTCGGGAAACGAATACTGGTGGCTGCAAGAAAGTCACTAGTGAGGCAGGCGAGAAGCATCCTATACCACTTTAAATTCTGCGATAAACCTTTTCGCCTATTCTGAAAGCCTCCTCGTATTGTAGATAAGTAGATACGTCAGCTTTAACGCAGTTTGCAGCTTGCTGCAGGAGGCTTGAGCACAATGATCTTTGCAGCCCTATAATTCCGGAAGAAGTTCGGCAAGCCCTCAAAGGCTCGAATAACTTTGCTGCTCCAAGGCCTGATGGCACAAATAACCATTGGTGGAAAAAATGCCCAAGCGCCCACCTTCATCTGGCAAGAGTTTTCTACTAATGACTATAGATGGGGATGGGGATGCTCCTATAATATGTGAGTTTTTGAACGTGAGTGGGCTCATATCAGGCCCTCCACTTCAAATGTTAATCAAGCGGTAGGAAAATGATTCAGATTGTATTTTGTCACTAAAATTGCTGCTCAGCAGTCATTTTATTTGAAGGATTTTTCTCGATTCCACCTTTGATTTGTCTATCAAGCACTTGTGATTTCATAAGTGGAAAAATTACCGTAACCATGACCTAAATGCATTATAAATAGGTGATATTAATTATCTTTGTCTCAACTTATCATAATTATCACGATATCGAATCAAATTTGAAAGAGATTTTCCTGGAAATTCATGAATCATAGTTCTATTGTTTGGAACCCATACGAGGAGGTGGGCAACTGAAAAATTAAGCGTAAAGTAAGCGTCAATCCAAACCTTCCTGAGCATAAACAACCTCTCATCACAAATATTTTTTTTTGCTGATGAAATATTCGTCAAGTAAAAATTGTTTGTAACTTCGTTAATACATATATGATGAAAACGACTATTTTAACATAATCGAAAATATCTGTCTCTCCGAACATTCCCACAAAGTGGTTGGAATGGGGCAAACATCTGACAGAAAACAACTACTTTCCACTGCAGACATTCAATAATATCTGACGTCTATTTGTGCAATATTTTTCACGCACACAATTGCAAATACGAATTGTATTAAAGAAAGCAATTGAGTATTATCCTTCGTTTCGTCATAGTGCCGACTAACTTGATAGTAGTCATTAAGCCATGTCATTTACCGAATTGAATTCGTTCAGCCTTTTTTCGTGATTAAGTAATAAACTTCGAAACATACAAAATTTCACATATATACCTTATTCTACTAGAGAGAATAAGGAAATTTAAATGCGATACTGACAACTAACATCTTACTGTGATGTCCCTTACATGGGCAGGTCAGCAATTCAATTACATTTCCGAATTGTTTTGGCATACAATTTTTGTGCCGAATCTCCCGCGAGCCTGAATTAAAATTCCGCGATTTTTTTCTTAGTTGCCTTTTTTTGAGAAAATTTGCACCATGAAAAAATGTGATTCAATCTTCTAAATAGCTTCAATAATAATCAAATAAAAATTTTATGTGTGTATTACCGTCAGATGAATAATTTCCATTTCTACATATTCCTTGGTTCTAGGATGAAAGGAGCTGAAAGTGAAATTTCTTCTCACAAGTTTGGAAAGTATCGCGCCGAAATGATGTATCTCTTCCTTCGAAGGCTTCCATACTACCATACATAACACGTTTCATTCTGAGTGTTTCAATAACACTTTTACCGAATATTTCACTTTGCGGGCTTGTCCAAACAACTCCCACACTAAGCTACCATTTTGACGAGTGTTTGATATTTCTGGATTAAATGCTTTACTTCTTCGTTTCAGATTCCTCAATGAAAGCTTTCTGGAAAGTATACAATTCATGCCTGAATTTGTGGATCCTTACCATAAGAGGTGAGTTTCAATTTATTTTTCTTCTTGCATTTCCCAATTTTTATATTTAAAAATATTATAATAATCTCTTGAGAATTTTCACTGTTTCGCAGAAAAAATAACGGAACACTTTATCTAAACAACGACTTTTCAAAGTTTTCAAAATTTGCGTCAATCTATGAGATGAAGACTTTATTCTCGTCTAATGGTTGGAGGTGGGCATTTCAAGCAGTTTTATAACCATACACATAATTTTGTTTTTGTATCAATAAATGATGAATGAAAACTTTTTTATCAGAAGATTGTAGATACATATTCTGAATGTGCAGGGTCGTGGTAACAAAATAACCAGTGTGTTGATATTTTTACGTCGATTGGAAAATGAAGAATGAGCGATCTCAAAAATAACGGGTACAGAAAAACTTGATTGAGTAAAATTTGTTTGTAATAATAATATATCTTATAGGAAAGAATATGTGAATGCGTATTTTATAGAGATTTTTACGCTCTGCAAGTTTGTTCCCGTACTATCAACATTTTCAACCCCTTCCAAATTATTGATGGAAAATCGATTCTCCGAGTTTTCCAGCAAATTTTCCCCACTTTCCATAGTGAAGAACAATACTTTTCTCTTAAAGTACTCATCAAGAACTGCCTCGTGCTTTATTGTTGTGTTATATTTTCTATCCTCAAAAGTCTCAAACGGGATATTTTTCGGAAAGGCATCAATGTTTCAATGTTTGATTGGCACAATTTCACAAGAAATAAATTTAAAATGTAATCACAACTATATCACAAGGTTTATCATGGTATCTTTTTTTAATTTACAGACCGATGACTTTGGGGGAGATAGGTTGCTTCATGAGCCACTTCAATGTCTGGAACGAGGTAAAAAAAAGTCAAAAAGGTAAATTTCACACGCGAGTTTTCATAGTTGTTTTATTACAGATCGTAAAAAGAGGTTATGACACCACTCTGGTTTTGGAGGATGATATACGATTCGAGCCCTATTTCCGATTAAAAGTTCAGAATGTTATGGCTGAAGTTAGGAGAATACCAGGATGGGACTTGGTGTAAGTATAACGTTTTCATAATATTTATTGTAAGAGGGCAATGAATATAAATCAGAGATGTAAAGGGAGAGAAAGTGAGAATGTTATGAGACAGGATCTATTCTGATAGTCATGAATGACAAAAAACAGAACTTTCCACTGGCAGGATGTGAATGGGGAATATTTCTAAATGTTCATCGAGCATTTTTCCATTTGTTTTAATATGTTTTTGTTCTGGTTCTCACGAAAAGGAAAACCTTGTAATATTCGGAAGATATCGTGACAGCCGAGGGAAAATAGGCAGGAATTGGCGTTTTCTTGAAGGCCTAAATTATGAGAGGTTTAATATTTCGCAAAGAACTGGTGTCAGTTCATGAGCATATTTCTTGAGACTGATTGACGGAATCACATC
Organism: Chrysolina haemoptera; assembly: GCA_958298965.1. Lineage (NCBI taxonomy): Eukaryota > Metazoa > Arthropoda > Insecta > Coleoptera > Chrysomelidae > Chrysolina > Chrysolina haemoptera. The sequence continues at coordinate 29,361,919 of OY282593.1, forward strand.
GGATCCACCAGCTATATTGGTGTTCAGAAGAAACAAAATGCGTCTGATGGTCCATTGTGAATAGGAATCCCAGGCATATGAATGACAACAAATGTGATATATTTTTTTATTTTTTTCAGAGTATTTAACTCAAGATCAAAAATTCTTTTGAGTACAGAACAAAAATTATCTCCTTTTCCACCAAAGTAAATAGACAGATGCGCATTTCGATAGCCGATTTATCTTCATTAGTAGGACTACTGAAGTTGAACACTTTTTGTTTTCATTGGGTGACACCACATGCGTCCAATATCCCATTTTCGATTCGAATTCATATTTTCGAGATAATGCTCTCATTGTATATGTGGAAAAAAGTATTGTGCACGACAAAGATACCTTTTAATCATTATACCATCGCCTGAAATAACAAGGTTCGGTCTCTATAAATTATTTGAATATTTAACGAGACACTTCCGCCCGAAAAATAGTAGTTTTCCAATAATCACCAGTCCACAGCTGCTGATTGTATTCCGTTGGGCGTATTGTTTACCCCATGATTTTTAAATCAGATCGAACCAAAATTTTGCGCAGTTTCATTTACTCGATATACCCACTATTTACATTATTCAATAGTTCGCGCTACGCTCCGCTTTTCCAATAAATCTCCACTGTTCCTACTTGAATTCGCAAATCGAATAAAACTCCATTAATTTGACAGAAAGTGAAGAATTGAAATCGAAACTTTTCTACCACCCAACCCCATCAGTTCCTCAGGTAGGCCAGTAGGGATAGACATTAAAAATCGAAAATTTAACAATATTTCCAAAAGTTTTCAAACTTTGGTCAAGTGAATGGTACATAGAGAAAGCAATAAACCTCAGTTTGCAACCTATTCCGAAGTCCGAACATTGTCGGAATAAAAATTAACTTAAATTTTGCCGTTAAAAATAGTTCTTCAATACTGGAGAAGTATTAAATAAATTATTTCATATAACGAATCAAGTTTGCAACCAATTGAAGTGTACGGAACAGTATTTTTCATTGAAAACTAATATTTTTTTTTGTTATACCACAAGAAAAAATCCCAAAAGTTCTGCAAACTTGACATATACATCAGAAAAATATTCCTAACAGTTGTACAGATTTGCACACTTTTAAGTTGACCGGAACATGTTTATTTATATATTTTTTTGATTCGTGGAAATTTTTTTGATCAAAGTGATTTTGAAATTTCGTTGGAAATTTTGAAAATATCTATTTTGATGCATTCAGAAATTTGTAACCCTGTACACGATCCGAAACTTCATGCAATATGCATAAATCTATTAAAAAAACTTGATTAGAACAACGAAAACATCAATGATTTTTTTCAACGAGAATATAGCAAAATTCAAGTTAATTACAATTTTGACAATGTTCCGGACCTTTCCTGACATTGTATTAAAGTTTGAAAACTTTTGGAATTATTGTGAATGGGTATTTCCAGCATCTTAAAATATGCACTTTTTTCCACATGACATAATACAGTTTATCGAATAGTCCTAACCATTTGTCTATCCTAAATATTGAAAAACTAATTTAACTCGATAAATTGATGAAATAAAAAATCAGGAAATGGATACGAGTAATGTGAGAACGCAATATTTCGAAATATATTTTTTCTGAAAATTACTAGAAAGCCTCATTGATTGTCTATATCTACTGGCCTAAGAACGTTTAAGAACGGTGTGGATAAATCATGAGGCAACACGCAGACCTCGACGCAGACTATTCATCTTTGATTGCTTGCTTACCTTGTCATGTCCATTCAGAGGTTGATGAATCTAGTGCCAGGAGCATTCTGTAGGGAACTTCTAGACATAAAGATGTCTGTATTATTTATATTCTGTGATGGATTATTACAGTTCTGTTTTCGAAGGAAATTCCCAACTCACGTCTCTTGCAATGTTAGTCAAGTTGGATTCAGTCAACAAGTCGGTAGTTTACAAAAGGGTGGTAGACTACTACATGTTCCAACCTCCGAATGTTACGTCATATTTTTACTTGTCTTTTCATTGTTTCATTTGTTAGGCTCTTATGAGCACTGTGTAGCCTTTGAAGGAAACGGAATGATCATTTTGCATATAGGATTCAAAAACTTTCTGAAAGAAATATCAGATTGTTCTGGGTTCTGGGGTGATAGAGAAATAATGCAAAAAATACAAACTTTAGTAAAGGACATGGCACTGGATAGTTACAATGAAAAAAGTTGTTTCTTTTGACCTCGACAATGACATATCCAAAAATGAAAAAAATCTGTCGAGCCCCAGGAATACACGTATCCAGTGCCATGTCTTTTTCCAGAAGCTCCTATCCATCTACTTTGGTTCGCTGCCATCTATTACTCGAATAACTCACAAATAATTGCAGAACCTCACCAAAAAAACTCATTGATTCCATGTGTTTCAACAACATTCTTTTCTCGATAGTTTCGAAAGCCCTTTTGTCTCTTCCTAATTTTCAATTAATGTTACAGTATTTTCATTTTCATGGAAACCAGAATGTCCTAAAGAAATGTAAATCACAGGTGGACTGATATAAATCATATTTTTTATACTAATGCCCAGTGAAGACCGACACTCTGTCCAGTCGAATTTTATGACCCTCTAGAAATCTTTTTGTGATCCCCCGGCGGGATTTCTTTTGAACACATACTCAGGGGAATCCCCCATATCACACCAATGAACAGCTTTTTAGTAGTTCGAAACACGTAATATCTCTTCGAGTGGGATCCCGGGGGATTCCCCGATAGCGGTAAATAAATAGCTGCTCATTTGTACTCTGGCCCAGTAGATACTCGGCATGCTCATGCTTGGTGTTGATGAAGTGCATTGCTGTAATGGCTGGTACATTCAAATAAAATTTGCCTAGAACTCGTGCAATCTGGAGAAAAACGAACGAAGTTTAAATTGAAGGTAGCTATTTTTTCGATTATATTGAATAATTAGAGGTATTGTGTGATAATGAAACTGCTATGTATAAATTTGCATGTAAGATTCAGTGAAAGTAAATCAGTTTCAAGCAACTTTTGCTGACAAAAAGTAGGTAACCGACAGTCTCGAATTTATTTAATTATCTGAATGTTCAATTGAATTGTTTTTCTAAAGATACGTTTTTTTCGAATTTTTCGAAACATTCTGAAAGCGTGGAGAACATTCTAGATACCTATTTCTTCCTTTTGTTCCAAACGTTTCCAGAAAGTTACAACCTTCACGCCCACTGCTTGATGGTGGAACTTTCGAGAAATTCATTCGAGTATATTTTTCCGTACGTTCTAGATGTATCCGCAGGCTCTGTTTTGATTCACTCCACAGTATTCTCGAGTCGTTCAGCATCTTCCAGGAGCTTCGCTCTGAAGCTCCGATATCCTACCCATTCAGCTACTTGTATTGATCGAATAAATGAATATTTGAAACCTTTGAGTGGATTCAGATAATGAAATAGAAGCAACCAAAAATATTAAAACTTCGTCACTTTCACTCGACGCGCGTTTCGCCAACAATGTTAGCATTCTCAAAAGCTATAAGCCGAAGTTCAGAGGGTTTTATTATTATAATTTTTTATGAATGACTATTCCCCAAACTCTTTTGACGTCGTTTTTAAACATTTTTAAACCGGTACTACTAACTGACTTGCCCAAAACGTAATTGTAATTTGGTCAAATCAATCATTTCTGTCCTATTCTAACACCAATTCCTATTTATTTTCCGTCGGCTTCCACGATGTTCTCTGAATATGATAGGTTATTCCTTTCCATGGAAACCACAACACACAAAAAAAACTTTTGTCCAATTTACCGTTTTCAAGACGCCAATAATGGTACGACATAAAAAACACGGCCTGTATGGATATTTCAATAATGAGATCGAAAAGTTGGTATCTTTCAGATGTCATTCCATCCGAACAATCAGAGAAAAAACTCCAAATCAGTTTCGAAGCTCTGTCGAATAAATCAAGACGGTCCCCCCTCAGTCATTATTTTGTTCGACAAATCCTTTGTAGAAACTGCGCCTCGTCTTATAATTTGATTCCTCATCTCACGAGAAATCAAATATTGAACGTCACAGTTTCCGGTCATGTTCTCATCTAAAATCCAATTACGACCTGAGCAAACTCTGACTTTCCATAATTTCTCAGATAAAATATTGCTTTGAAGAGATTTAACATGGTTATTCAAGGAACTAAGGTGACTACGAGTAGATGATTATTGTTGAAATTTTAATGAAGTACGATGGGCATACCAATTCGTTGTTGTTTACGAAGTAACTCATTTGTGCAGAATACGAAATTGCATCTGCCAGATGCATGATGATCGAAAAGCAGCGCTGCTATATAGATCCCCCTTTGGGCGAATTCATTTTCTTCAATGCCGACTGTAGATAATGGAATATTTTTCCCACATTTTACCAATACCTTGTTGTTTTTGCTAGTTTATTATCAATTATTATTCGTGAAATGCGTTCCCGCTAAGTGGAGTTCAGAATTTAGGCGCGTGGTGATTAGCTGCCAAATTCCATAAGAGACTATGGTGTTTAATTCATTTTTTCTACGTTCATGCAAAACTATATTTGGTGGAAAAACTGTCTCTTTATTGCACTGAGTGCAATAAAGACTTTATTGCACTCATCTGTAATTCTACTATAGCGTTCTGTCATTATGACAGACATAAACTTTCAAAGCGACGCCAAATTTACCCCATTTTCTGTGAGATTGTATTACGTTTTATAAGTTGCATGTTTCATCATATTCATTATATAATGGACTATGAAATTACTAGAAAATGAAATTTGTTAAAAATAATTTTTTTTCTTTCCAATATCATCTGAATTACACAAAATGTTTTTGAATTACTTTTAGCAGATAGATTTAAACAATGTCTTCCTTATAGTTTAGTGCCCCCTATATGAAACATTTTCTGGTTTTTGCATGAACGTAGAAAAAATATTGTATGAAACTCGTGCAAAAAGAGTTTATTGCACTCGACGTGTTGTCCAACTTGGCCTAATGGCCTCGTTGGACAATTTCACGTCGAGTGCAATAAACTATCTAATTCAAATTTGAAAAGATTACTGAAGGTGTCAAAAGTGTATAATACATTTTTAAGACACATATGCAGGCATTGCACGTATTCTTTCCATGTATCTCCATCGAGCAGGCTCACCATCTGGCACACAGCATTGAAAGGCGCCAAAACGAAGCCATATCACCCGAATCGAGCGGAAAGTACGCACGAACCCACAGTCATAGAAAGTGCGTCAAGGAGAGTACTTCGACCCCGCCACTGAAGATGACTGCCGTAGTTGCAGTTGAAACGTTTTAAAGTTTTTAACCAAAGAAGACCAGGTCAAACCCGAATCCCAACCAGAACATGCTCTGGGTGTCTTCCACACCACAGAATATGTATTTTTTCCATGTATCCCCATCAGGCAGGCATACTGCTCTCGTAGCATTGTTTGTGGAAGGTCAGTCACTCTAAGCGTCCTACTGGCAAATCCTCGTTTGCGGCCCCACCACCTTGCCTTAGGCACTTTTTAATTCGGTTGAAACCCACTGCGATCCAGCTACCATCGATCCCAACTAAAACAAATTGTAACACTTTTCCTCTTACTTCCAGATACTTCGGCCGCAAGCGTCTCCAAGAAAGCGACGAGCCATGGGTGGAGGGCTCCAACCTCCTAGTCAAAGCCGGCTACTCATACTGGACGTTGGGCTACGCGCTCAGCCAACAAGGCGCCAAAAAACTCCTGGAAGGCGATCCCTTATCTCGGCTGGTCCCCGTGGACGAGTACCTACCCATCCTGTTCGATAAGCACCCGCAGGAAAACTGGAAGGGCCACTATCCTCGCAGGGACCTCGAGGCCTTCTCTGCGGCCCCTCTGTTGCTCTACCCCACGCATTACACGGGGGATAAGGGGTATATCAGTGACACGGAAGATTCAGTCATCGTGGCTGGAGCTCCACCACCAAGCAGGGAGGACCTTTAGGGTATGTTAGCGGGACGTGTCTACAGAAAAGAACCAATGCAGGGTTTTTATGTTCCTGCTGATCGGTTTTTGTTTGCCATAGAGATTAAGCTGTGCCATATATGGATTGTAACTCGAATTCATAATGAAAGTACTGTTAGTTAGAGTTGCCATCGGCAAAAAAATTTCTGATAGATACTCAAACTTCAAACTTTCTGTATGGCTTCTTTGGACCTAGTCTGACACCGTTTTCCTATGTGACTTGTTTTGTTTCGGGGGTGTTTTAAAAATAAAAAATTGAATTTTTTATTTAAGAATTGTTTTTTGAATGTGTTTTGGTCATTTTAAGAAAAAACGTTCCTATGAACATATGTCCGGAGTTGCTTCGTTTCGGAGATACAGGGCGTTGAAGTTTTTTTTACACCCTGTACCTCAAAAACGAGGCAACTCCGGAATTATGTTCAGGACTCACTTCCTTAAAACGACCTAACGAATTCCCTCTGTAATTTCGTATCGTAGTTTTAGGAAACCACTAAAAAAAAAAAAGAATTTTTGGAAAAACGCCTCCGAAACAAAGAAAGTCACAGAGGAAAACGGTGGCAGACTAGGTCCGAAGAAGCCATACAGAAAGCTTGGAGAGAGTATCTATCAGTAAAATGTTTGCTGATGGGCCCTCTAACTGTATTGAAGAGATTCGATACTTCGTAAAAACGCAACTGACTAATAGGGGTGTTTTGAGAGTTGATAGTAACAAAAACAAATGATTGCGGTGCTGAAATTAATATAGTCTGCCCTTAGAATAACTCTCCCTGTTGATATAATTTATCATAAAAAAATATTCATTCGTTTGAAAGTTTTAGACAATGATGTAAATTGATTACTTTTATTGCGGACTTCCGTTGTCTGGATTGTTTTAGTGAGCACGACGTTTTAATCGGTTCAGTATCTCCGATTGTAGTCAATTGTATACTGACCGCCAGTGTATATGTCTTGAAATAATAAACAGGTCTACCTGTTTTCTTTACTGGCTATACTTAAGTGTAATAATGGGTAGGGTCCCTCATCGTTTGTAATCTCCTAGAATTAATCATGAAATAAGTACTTAATAACAGATCAATTCTAGGAGAATACAAAGGATAAAGGCCCTTACCCATTACCACACCTAAATAAACAGGTAGTCCCTGAGGAAAAAGTTTTTATATATGACGGCCTTAAATGAATATTTGTAATATTTGATGTGAATACAAATTCACATACACAGAAAAACAACCAAAAACAATTTCAATCGACTCAAATGAGCATTATCGAGAGCTGTAAGCTTTTGGCAAGAAGCGTCTAGTGATATTGACGTTATTTTGGTGTTTGCCTGGTGTTTGTCTAGTTTAAGAAATTGCCCAAAACACCAAAACTACGTCAATTTTTCTCGACGAGCGATTCGCCAACAAAGTTTGCATCTTCAGGTGCTCAAAACTTACAGTAAGCTTTAAGCGTCTGAAGATGCCAACTGTGTTGGCGAAACGCTCGTCGAGTAAAAATTTACATAGTTTTGATGTTTTGGGTAATTTTTTTTATTTTTTTAATTGTATTCACACCAAACGTTGCAAATATTAATTTCTTTGATGTATGCCACTGCTGACACCATTTTACAACACTTGAAAGTTGGATAAGGAAGTACTCCGAAAAGTTTGCCGGAGAGCGAAAAATGAATGAATGTAGAATATGAGCCTTATAAGTTTTCTGATTGACATACTTATGGAAGTTCTGGTGCGAATCAAGAGCTGACAAAATCAGAAGGCGTTTTGAAGTGACTGGATGAAGAATGGATATAACCTAAAGAAAAGTATTCAGAATTCTGCTCATTCAGTGAGCTTTGTTGAGATTGGAAACTTCTTCGGTGTTTCGCAACAAAATGAAAAACTGTCAAACCTCCAACTGCTCTGATAGCTCTGATGACTTCATGAGAATGCAACCAGATACAAACTTTATGCTCTCCGGAAGTTTCAATCCCTTTATATGAAATTCTCTAACAGCGAAATAAACATCCCGGAATGTGAGGACTACTATGAACTGCTGCTTTCTTTAAAGTTACGAGCATAAGACCGTAACTAATTCAGGTCAACTAGTAGGCCAGTAGAGATAGACATTAAAAATCGAAAATTCAAAAATAATTCCAAAACTATTCAAACTTTGGTCAAGTGAATGGCACATCGAGAAAGCACTAAATCTCAGGCTGCAACTTGTTCCGAAGTACACAACATTGTTAAAATTGCAATTAACTTGAATTTTGGTGCAGACTCCAAAATTCCAAAAGTTGTGCAAACTTAGAGATTATAGCTATTAATGTAACGAGATTATTATGCGATTTATAATAATCGAGGGTGTTGCCACTGCGCCGAGTCGCCTGTGCAACTTCCGAGATTTAAATTGCATAATAATCAAGTTATATTCAAAGCTTTATCGTATCATTGACAACGATGATGTGAAAATGAAATCAACAACTTTGGTTGTGTCACGTTATTGTCATTTTAGCGTGCCATTTGGTATTTTTTCAACGAGTTTACAGCAAAATTCAAGTTAAGGGTCATTTGGCCGAGTGGTTAAGACCGCCGTGTTCAAGCCATCCATGCCGCTGGTCAAATCCTAGCGACTACAGATTTTTATCCGATGGCCCGAGAAAGTGCTAGGAATCGGAAGTCAAAAGATAAGACCTCGTTAATCCTTAGCTCGCACAAGTTTCGACTTTTTTAGGGCTGCCGTTCGTAGGGGAACGACAGCTGGTTAACAGAAAAAACAATTTTAACAAAAATTGAAATTTTGACAATGTTCAGGATTTTAGGGGCCCTATTCTCAAATGTCGACTACCTTATGTCGCATGCGACAAAATATTTCTTTCACTTTTCTCGACCAAGCATTAAAAAGAGATGGAGATATTTTGTCGCATGCGACATAGGGTAGTAGACATTTGACTGAACAGGTTTTTTTATAGTTTGCTTCCATAGTGTGTTTTCAAACCATTCCTGACCTTGAATAACAGTTGGAAAACTTTTGGAATTATTGAGAATTGAGTGTCTATATGTACTGGCCTATAGGAATAAGTGGTCGCAAAAACAAGTCTGCTACTCCACGCGGGAGTGCGGAGCAGCGAATAGAAACGACAAGTGGAAGTTCCGGATGCAATATTGCGAAACTAACGTGGAGTTGGAGAGTTATGTGAAGGAAATGGAACTGTGTTGGGTCGATTGAGTATAATGGAGCATCCACCACCGTTTGAAGGAATGGAGTTCGGGATGTTCGTAATAGTTTTGTCAATACATTAGCATACAGTGGGAATTACCAACTGTTATCACCAGTTTTGACTAATGAATAAAAAACATATTTTTCTGAAAACTTCAGCACCCTTTAAGGAAACAAAGAACTTCAATTCTCTGCAATTTTATTATTCGCGACGTTTCGGCTATTAACATTTATAGCCGTTATTCGTTCATATACTCGATAACGGCTATAGATGTTACCAGCCGAAACGTCGTGAATAATAAAATTGCAGAGAATTGAATTTTTTCTTTTCTTTTCAGACAATGGAAGGGCAGAAAAACCTCACACAATCCAACCTGTATATTGAAAGGAAAGCACTCAATGAATCATTTACGGCCAATGTAAAATATTCGCCTCAAAACTTTTCCGCACTAGTGCGAAAAATTGACTCTTTCAAAACTAAAATGAGTGCGGAAAAGTGGATTTTCCCGCACGCTAGTAGAAAAAAATACTAACATGTTGTCGTAGCAGAAAAATTACCACTCCAATATGCCAGACTCAAATTGTACAAAAAATTAAAACTTTGGGAATTTATTCACCAATATAAACGTGCTACGTACAGGGTGTTCACGGGATCCGCGCAGCTCTTTCTCAGAAGCTAGAAATAAACTATTCCGCCTTTCGAAAACCTGGAATAACTTTCCGTTAAATACGTTATTGGGGCACCCTGTACGAATCATGTTGCGAGAGAATCCGACCTGTTTGCGAGGGAGGAGGAGAGCTTCTCTCGACTTCTCTCGGGAATCTGTGCGGATCCAAAAGGATTCCGAACTGGAAAATAATTTAAATTCAATTATTTTCTATTTCGTAATCCTTCTGGGTCCGCTCAGACTCCCGAGATAAGTCGAGAGAAGCTCTCCTCCTCCCTCGCAAACAGGTCGGATTCTCTCGCAACATTTCCGTAAACGGACCTAAAAGAGCAGTGCCAGAAAAGGTGTGTGGTAAAAGAACCAAAAGATTGAATCGGAGTTGATGAAGTCTTTTGGGTCTTTCGTGGGTTAGAGAGCTGCGCGGATCCTGTGAGCACATCTATAGGGTGTTGCATAGTCAGGATGCACCTTACATCCTTTACTTTTGAAGTGAGAAGCCCGTATAGGTTGGGATCTGCTTCTGATTCCATTGAATTGTTTCGCCCAGTTTAGACCATGTAGAAATCCTGAACAAGGAATCGAGGACCTAGGATCTAGATTTAGGCCCTCGATTGCTTTTTCAGGATTTCTGCATGGTCTAAACTGGGCGAAATAATTCAATGGAATCAGAAGCAAATCCCAACCTATCTAGGCCTCATTCGAGATATTTTCAGCGAAACCTCAGCAAAAACTCTGCATCTGAAGGGGTTTCCAAAGACATCGAAACGATTCCCTAATTGCACTCGACGGTCCAGATCTTCCGCAGACCATTCCAACTGACGTGTATTCCCCAAATCTAGTGTCAGACGACCAGCAAGATTGTCCTACCAGTTCTGCGTAGGACAATCTTGCTGACCGTTCAACAGTAGGTCTAAAGAACACACGTTAGTTTGAATGATCTCGGAGAATCCAGGGGTCGAGTTCAATTGGGAATCGCTTTGAGGTCTTTGGAAAGTCGTTCGAAGGCAAGGATTTTGCCGAGGTTTCGCTAAAAACATCTCAAATGAGGCCTCGCAGTGCGTTTCAACCGCCAAAATACCCACACCTCGACTTGTATTTTGGGTTCATTTCTCGATTCTTCGAAGAATCGAGAAATGAGCTCATGCCCGTTTTTGCGCCTTTTATGGATTATCAGTCCTGCCAGGACTGAACAAACAGACGTATTTAGCAGGCGACTATCAGAATACCAGTGGTTTATTTATGATTTAACAGACTGTTGTCTCTTTCACCCATATCATTCATGATATCAGTAGCAACATTTTTTTGGAACTTTTCGATAGAGCCAAGAAAACCTTGTCATGTTAGTGAAACAACGAAATCATTGGCACTCAACTTCAGATAGGCGCCTGCTCAGATCACCTGTTTCCACACAGGGGTGTTCCTCGTAAAACTTTGTTATAGAGGTGTATCCTGATTATGCATCACCCCGTATGTGCTATAGCATACTTATATTGGTGAAGATTTTCCCTTAGGTCTGGTAAATAAATATCTTATTGATGTTGATGAATCCTACTGGAAATTGCAAAAAAACATTTTCAAAAGGCAACTCACCACTTCGAGGTACGACTGATTAATTCTTGTTAAGATCTTGGACAATGCATAGAAACATCCTATTGAATATTAATTGACGGGAAATTACCATAAACAAATTTTAGAAAAGGAAACATAGAAAATCCTGCAACTTTCAAAAGTGCCTAATAGAAACTTTTGCATAATCAAAACGAGTCTCTGGCCCCTCAGGGCTGACAAAACTCCTTTTAGACGACAAACATTGATGATTTTAGTTGAATGGCGTTTCAACGAAGTATTCAGTCCCACAATTCGCTGTATTGGTCAATAATATTTAGTTATTGTTCTAATTTTTTATTACTTTTGAAAATACTGAATATTCGACTGTAAACATGTTTTAAATTTAAGAATGTGAGAGGGTTTGAAGCTCAATAATTACATTTGGAGGATTTATTGTACATATTGTAAACGTTTTTATTGGAACTTAATATATTTTTCACAGCTTCAAATTCTCCAGTGACAATGAAAATGGACTGTATTATTTTTTCATGTGCCATATTTTACCAAATTATATATTTTTCTAAAGTGCCTTATATTTAATGGAAAATTATATGTTACTTATGTCTAACAATTTAACATTTCACATAATGAATAAAGTGATTCTATTACATATATTATTGTTTTTCTTATTCAAATGATATTGAGTTTTCAGGTTATTATGAAAAGAAAGAAAAAGTTCTTGCATTATTATTCAGTTTTGATTTAAATACTTTAACTATAGCAGCAATCTCTACATACATACTTACATTGATCAATCTATGAGACACAAAACAAATACAGCAGATACTATTGCTAAACAGATAAATGGTATTGAATCTTCTTCCTTTACATCAACCGGAATTCCAAATATTCGTGTTGAAAACTCTTCCAAAGTTAATGATAATTCACGACCAATTCAATTCATTAATTGTAGAATTTCTCGAAAATAGTTCTCATTATTGACTCGTGGTATAATCTACTATTTTAATTGTGTGTTCCGAATAAATATCGAAATGTTCTGCAGTGACCCTAGAGAAGTCGATAGGGTTCAAATCTGGGGATAGATCTGGTCATTCTGTAGAAGCATTTTGTTACTTGAAAATTGTGAAATCGTTCCAAACTTGAAATGATGCACAGATCCAAATGTTGTGTGACAAGTTATTTTAAAACTGGTGCTTTGGAGGCAAGCACTTTAATAAGACTTTATAGGTCTGGGATATTATTAATCAAGACTTGAAAAACAAACCTGACCTATATGTACAGTCAGATCTAAAATAAACAATTCAGGAAACGACAATCTCAATATGTTAACAATTTTCAGTGAGAAAATAACAATGTTCAGTTGACTATAAACTCCCACGATTCATTCTTGACGTACTCACAGCTTCTAGATCGAGATTAATTTTCTGTTCCTACAGGCATGCCTAGACACTCACAAAGAAGTACAGCCAACAGAATCAAATTAGTGGTCTGCGATGGTAGAAAGCAATTTTCGACTAATGAAGAGACGTGGCTGTAGTCGCGCGAAAGCAAGATCAAAGAATTTTTTGAGTAGTATGGAGGAGCCGCTTTCGGTTTCAGAATTCAATCACTTATCTAATAACATAGATATACGAGTGTCTTAAGAATCTGAGTCGCCCATTCGATCTGTTATCCTAACTTTCCTTATATAAAAACGTGGGGATTTTCAAAACTTGATTAGGGAAATAATCCAATTTTATGTTTGAAGTCCACATAAAAATGCAACGTAGTGAAAATATTCTATGGGCTTCAGCAAAAGAGTCGGCCACAAAATTCTGACTCTGAATAAATTTGTTGGAGTTGATTTTATTGATGTTTCATATTTCCACTAAAGGAAACTGATTCAAGCAATTGACATAGGTCTTCTCTTCGGTATCTATGAATATTGCAAGATGTTTTAAATTTTTCGAGTTTTCGATCTAGGAAGACGAAAAAGTTATACTTCATGCATACAGGATCTTTTGTCCACGATTATCATAGAGTTTGCTAATTCTGAAATCAATTTTGATGATAGAATGTTAGCATTATCATTAGCATTAAAAAATATCCTATGACGACTCTGTCCCTATGCAAACATTCTCATACTCTTTCCCCCCCCCCCCCAAAAAAAAACGTTATCTCAGATTATCTACATACTTTGCAACGATTTTTGTAACTTCTAGAAATGTTAATGCAAATAGGTGATTATATGCCAATCACCAGTGCAGACCCAGTCAGGACGGAGAGCCACTGCTCTTATTCGTCAGCATGCAATTGAAAACACTTGCTGGGTGTTACAGGAAGCATTGCAGAGTATGATCTTGTAAAAAAACTTTGCTGTTATGTCCTTTATGGACATTTTGAAACTGATAGATTGAACTGATAGTTTGAAAATGTTCATATGAGACGGAAATGCAGAAACGTAAGAGTGCACCACTCAGCCTCATGAATAATAGTCAAGGGACATTTTTGTATTCGTCAACTGATTCCCCAACGTTTAATACAAGTGTTTGGAACATCAAGGAAAGAAATGAGGCGTCTACACTTACCAACATGAAAATTAAAAAATGGTTATAAACAGAAAAACTGTTGGCTTTCCATATTTATAGCGGGGACATCTGAAACAAAAAAACTCCATTAATGGATTTTTGAATCACTGAGTATGTTACCACTATGAGATCAATTCAATTGTTCTTGAACTTCAACCACCTTTCAGTATATTTCAGAGAAACGAAGACAGGAATTTAAATCATATTTGCATTTGCTGATCAAAGTTCTCAATCAACATGGATAAAAATTGCTTGCCTGAAGTCCGTTGAAGAAGGTAGTGTTAATCGAGGGACAGGTAGCCGAGTGCTTAAGATCACCGCTTTGCAAGCATTTTGGCTGCCGGTCGTGTGGTTTGAAGCCTCGCAACTGCAGAATCTTTTTTCTGATTGTCCGACAAAGTGCTAGGAATCGCGCGTTGAAAGGTAAGACCTCGATAATCCTTGGCGCACAAGTTTTGGCTGCCGTTCGTAAAGGGACGACAGCTGTTTAACGAAAAAAAAAAAAAACATTTCAACAATTTTTTCAACAAGTGCGATCTAAAATTTAACTCGACATCCTTCGGTCAGATCCATGCAATTGTCCGAGGTGAAATTAGGCAAGTAGTTGTTTTCTGTTATATTATATTCGCCACTTGGCTGGAATATTTAAAGAGGTAGGTATTTCTTCACCAGCTAAATTGTTCGTTTAATTTGATTTTTTTGATAGATAAATTACAAACCTGCCACGCTCCGCGTATACAATTAATTATCTGTTATCCTGGTTTTCGTTTGGGCAAAATTATGTTCTCATTGCGGTCATACATGCGTGGAGTAAATCAAATTAACAATGCACCCACAACGTGTTGTAGTTATGATAATAACATTAGATTTGCGTGTAATTGATTTTCGACTAACGATAGCTAGCTGTTACGATGATATAGGAGCCGAAGACTTCGACGGTAATAGGATTTGCGGGTATTTGATCGATCGGAATTTTAGACAATTTGATAATAATGGTCAATAAATAACAACTGACTCTGGAACGTAATCAGAATATTAATGATAACGAAGCATACTAGCAACGCTAATAATTATGTGAAATCCATCGGACTGGTAGATTGCAGGCACATACCCATTTTACAGGATATAAACAAACCCCAGGCGGATAAAAAAAAACAACATTCTAGAGTTTACTCCTCATATTCTAGAAAAGTTCCATCACCACGTCTCCTCTCTGGGACCGAAACTTCTAGAACCTTCCTCAAATTTCCGTAGCTCGCACAAGTTTCGATTTTTGAGGGCTGCCGTTCGTAGGGGGCGACAGTAGGTGGACGAAAAAAAAAAGTAAGAAATAAAATAACAAACAAACAACTTACACACCTTTCAAAAATCGTATACTCTTCAACTCTCATTTAAATTTTTTCGACTAAGTTATATACTGTGCCAAATTGACGAGTCCTCATTTTTGACAAAAATCTGCATAATATTGTATTGAACTGTTTGTATTAGTGATTCATCAGCGTGTACCAAACGTATATTCATTCTGTTAATGACGGTTGTTGCTTCGTGTTGAATGCAGTCGAAACCCCGATTGAGGTGAACTATAATTGCACAAATTGTCATTATGTCAACGTCCCCTCTTCGAACTAACCAATGATTATGCCTGATGCCTGATGAAAGCACACGTATGTGCGTTTCCCAGAATCTTCGGATTGATATTAATTTCCAATTCACTAATAATACCGCGATTTCATCAACACAGTTTTGCAGCTCGTTAACAATGCTATTATTTCGCAATTAAAGTTTGCATTAACCTGTTTTCGAACACGCGAATTTAATCATGTTGTCAGTCGCAATTGTCATCAACGAGCTGATGAAATTAAATCACCTAGGGAAAGATGTATAATTGAAGTGGTACTGCGTTTATAATTTACGAGAAAACGCAATTATTTATTCATGGAAGCAATTTCGAAATTGCGCAATACAAAATATAATTCACTTAAATTTTTCCTGTTGCCATTCAGTGTGGTAATTGTTGACAAATATTGTTGAAAAGTGTTATTTCCGTCAACCCTTAGAAGTCTTCGAGAGACTTGTGCAAGCTTGGGAAGACGTAGCCCTTACGTTCCAATGTGTGATGTCATGAACGAGACCGGTGACCGCACTGAGAATTATTGCCCGCATACCTAGGATTAGGAAGTCAAAACTTTACCTACGAGCCACCACGGCCCATTCGCTCAGTGTGGCAATTTCTCTCATTGTTTTTACTGGCAGTATCTTGAACAATAAGCTTTTCACCACTTTTGCGTTTCCAGGTATTAAAATTATTTTCGTTCTTTTGTAGCAAGTATTCCATATTGTTATTATTATCAAACAATCGCAAACACCCCTTCCGCTGAACTGAATGTCAGTAAGACAGATAGCAAACTCTCAATAGCCTATTCCATTCTCTGCCATATTATCCATTACCACTACAACGAGCATTCTATTTTAAGTACAAGTTGAATTACAACCACAACCACTTGTCAGCATAGAGCAAGTTCGTGTTTGTGGGGAAGAACTCCGAGAGGACAGTCGAGATGATATAAAGATATGAATTCACTTCGGGACAGGAACATTCACGAGATAAATGAGAGATCCGAGCTCTGATACCGGTGAAGGAAATTTCTGAAATGGGTTATGGGTTGAAGTCTTTCTCCCCCTTTTCTGTTTCAGACGTGTTCCCTAATGATGAACTCAATAATTGAGACGGAGACCTGAAGAGTAAAAGCTGGAATACAGCGGCATAACGAAAAGTTGGAAACTCGTTTATTACAGGCGAGAATATTTCCCAAAAGTGATAAGACTAATAGAAAAGAGCAGGCTGTGAACCAGGTCTGAAAATAAGTACTCGATTAAAATGTAAAAGGAATCTTGCAACTATTCAGAATATTTTTCCGATGTATCCGACAAGTTTACAGAATTTTTAGAATTTTTTCTTTTGGTATATCAAAGAAAAACATAAAAAAAATATTCCGTACACTGAATTGGTTACAAACTTGATTAGTGATATGAAATAATATATATTTAATACTGCTTGCAGAACTTCTAGAAATTTTTCAACGTGAATATAGTAAAATTCAAGTTAATTGCAATTTTGACAATGTTCCAAACTTCGGAAAAGGTTGAAAACTTTTGCTATTATTGTTGAATTTTCGATTTTTGATGTCACTCTCTACTGGCCTATAATTATCACCACTGAATTTTTCATGAAAGCACAATGTCGTGAAATCTGCTGCTATCAACAGAGCTGTAAGGATTGCTTCGTTTAATTCAAGTTCTCAGTAGAGTTTTCGAGCGGAAAAGTTTCAAAATGAGCCCTGCTGTTTCATGTTTCTGCAAAATTAAATCTGACCCTATACTGGGGAATTAATAATACGTTTTTTCCTTAATTTGTTTTTAAGTTTGGCTTCTAAAACTTTCAGTTGTTCAATACAAACTGCGAAGTATCCAGACATCTTGAAAAATTCAAAACTGCCTCAAAGGGACTGCGGAGACTGGTTGTTTGATTTAGAAATACACCACCCAACAACTGAAGTGGAAGTCACAAGAATATGAAATTTTTGAAAGTTGAAATCCTATTAATCCATATATACACCAAATAGTTCGGAACGGCGATGCAAATTCCAGACGTCAGGCTGTTTTGCAAGTGTACGATACATATAACTGCAATTGATGAATTTTATTAACATAAAATATATTTTAATTCGGATGCAACACGGTTTCCGTTCTGGAAAATCCACTAAAACAGCTTCACTCACCTCCTTTAAGAATACAATACAAATCTATTTCATTTACAAATATACAATACAAGTTACATGTTATGTCATGTACATGCCATAGTTCAAATGAATAAATTTATAAAACATTCTCTACTTATATGCAGAAAACTAATCACATTTTATCACAGCGTTAATCAGTTTAATTCATGTGATGTTTCATGTTTTGATGGAAATATAAAGCCCATAGGTATAGAAATTATAAATATAAATGAAAATTGTGTTAATATTACTCATTCAGAGAATTTATCTTCATCCCATTTATAAACCTGCTCTTTCATCTTTTATGCTGTGTCAAGTTATAACGCGGGACGATGTATCCAAATTCAGTGATACTAATGGTGATGAAATAATTTCTTTAGGGGCGAATTATTTTGAGGTGGATGAATATTTTGGAAATATTGATTCATATTTTGATCTTGGTTAATGGAAATGTGGGAGGAAATATCAGATCTTCAGAATAGATGGCTTATATAAGATATAGCGTACACGGCTTTTCTAGCTCCTTCATCATGTCTATTCATGCGTACCGCAGTGCGTATTAGGGGTGGTTTTTGGGGGTGAAGCTCACCCTACTAGTTGAGAACTCTTCTGATTTTGAAAGCTCTTTTTTCTTTGTTGTGTATAATTTGCAAATGGCAAAACTTTATAATTTATTTTTTCTTATCGGCTATTTGAGAAGTAATATAAATTATTATTTTGAATCTTCATATCTCTTTCTTTTAAGTGACAATGTACTCATTTCGACATTTTTAATTGTACCAGATTTGTATTTTTAATTGACCTTTCCTTTCTCAGTACGGCCTACAACCTTCTGTCTCCGGTTCATTCCAATAGTTTTTCGAATTTTTCAGACCCTTCGAGGTTATTTCAGAGTTGTCGCTAATATTCTAGAAATATCTAGAAAGTGTCAACTCCTACGGCCTTTCCTTGGTAAACAAATTTTCAAAAACATGAGTATATGTTCCTATAAAAAATATTTAATATAAAATAACAAAAAAATATTGAGTTCATTAAACGAGATGAAGACTGTCCAATCTCTTGGACCAAATCACACAGAGCGTGCAAAATTTCACAAAGATCGGTTGAGCAGTTTTGGAGTGTAGCTCGAGCACACATCGTGACACGGGATTTCTATATATATATATATGCAGGAACTGTAATTATTTTTTAATAGTAAGGTTTGTTTTATATATATGAGATATCCTTGCTTAAGTCGATGATCATAACTTCATTGAAATTGAGTATTTAAAGTAGCTGTATTTGCCAGTTTCGCCAAAAACTTTATTAAAAACAACCAAACTCCATTCTGTTCATCTTTTATGCTAAATACGCTGGTGAACTGTAATATGTGCGCTAGCGAGAATCTCATTAATGTTTCATGTAATGAACAATTGTAATGATATCATGTCCACAATTGCTAAATTCGAAAAACTTCCTTGTTAGCAGAAACGAAGTTTAATGAACACCAAATGTACCATGAAATGTTTCCAGCTTATCTGATGGTTCTAAATCACGTCTCATTTCCTAAAGTATAAAAAATATTATTTTAAGGACTACAATAGTTAATATTTTCCAGTTACACAATGAATCTCATTCTGAGAACTATTGCAGTCCTATTATTGGTTATTTGCTTTCATGGATCAGCACGGGTAAGCTGCTTCTAAATCGAATAAGTGAAATTTCTGATAATTATTTTGAGGTACAGGTTTTTTCTAAATATTATCTTTGATTCCTCCAACAATTTCAGTCAGAGAATTCAGAATGGGAACATAGTTCCTCAACACCGAGATTTAATTTTTAAGAGATTTCAGCACCTTATTCTCTAACAAAATTACAACTTTTTCAGTTTCTTTTTGTAGGTCTGGAAATTTTTCGATTATCCTCACAGCAACGAATTTAATGACCTGTTTTTCTTAAAACTAATTTCCTCATGTTTTCATAAACGTTTCATTCACGTTACTGAGAGAAAATCCCTTCTAGGTCCAACCTTCCACGAGTAAACAGATATCTTAGTCAATATGGCACATGAAGTAAAGCCTTATTAAAAATTCAGAAATTCCCCGAAGAAGTTTGGCCTGAATAAAGTTTCAATCAAGTTGAGTATCCTACTGAACTGTGTGGAAGCCACGCCACCCTACCTTAATTATCGGAAAAGATTCCGATAAGATTTTTAATCTTCACATCTTCACGCTCGATTTGGATACCGAATCATCGGAAAACTGAAATGGGGTATTCGATGGGTTTTTTGGTATAATAAATCAGAGCTCTTTGCACATTTCCTATGGGAAATGGCCTTCACAGTCAACCGAGACCGTGAAAATATTTGCATCTTTGTACTTTTCACCTAGAACGAGAAAATTCAGTTGTTGGAAGCAAACCATGAATGTAACTTTCGATATCCACCCCCGATTTATTGATAAAGCAATATTTTTTGGTGAAGTTGCATTGACGTTTACACAAAAAATATTAGCATCTATTCACATAACGTTGGCAATATGAATAGGTAGGTCAATGAAAAACAATGTGATTGTAATGGTACCAACATCCATAATAACAATTACAAAAATAATGATAAATAAAAAAAATTGCCCAAAAAAAAACTGATTAACACGAAAAGATATGTTGAAGTGAATCTTCACAAAATGCAAGAAAATTGCTCAGCCAGCCTTCAGAATACATGAGAATAATATACGAGGGATATAAAAAGAACAATAGTAATAATAATCGGCGAGGCATAACAAAGCGTACTCGAACTGGTATTAATTGTATAAAGTCAGCCGGACTAGGGAATTACAGGGACATTTTACATTACAGGGTGGACTCCCTAAGTTTATGCAACCATGGGAGATATTACTGTTTGGACGCACGCTTGGACGGAAATATTTTCAGTATGAATTATTTTACTGACATTTTCCTCTTTTTTTTTGGTATCTCCACGCTGTTGGTGCGCAAACTAATTTGAGAAAATAAAAAAATTATTATTATTATTATTATTTCGTCACTCTCAGATATCCCCCGGCAACCATATCATGGATTTCCTGTCTTCTGGTCCTTCTCTGGCGTCTGTCCTCCCCATACCATCCATGGACATTGTCCAGAGTAAGGGAATTCTAAGGGGCTCAGTATGATTAATTTGATGGCTTGTGAATACATTGTGATTTTCTGCTATGATTGTCTTCAATTACGCTTCTGTCCGCGATGACCAAGATCTGAATCTTCCTGGATTTCGTCGTTATTCCAGTTATTATGTGGTTTTGCAAAGTATTGCTCGTCGATAGTGTGAGCAGACGTCTGGACATAGTCCAATGAGATGTAAATCTTCTGATAGTAAAGTTTGTGTGATTGATGACTTGTTTATTTTGTGGAAATTCATGATCACTTTGATGAAACGAAAGAACACTCTTTTGTCTTATTTCCACTAGATTTTTTATTGTTACCCCATTATCAGGTATAAAAACTAACTAACAGTTAGTTTTTATACTTGGGATAAAACCCGAAACCGGCCGTAACAATAAAAAATCTAGTGGAAATAAGACAAAAGAGTGTTCTTTCGTTTCATCAAAGTGATAGTAAAGTATATTTGATTCGATTTTTCTCTGTCCCCAACCTCTTTCTCTCCCCTCTTCCCCCTCTCTTCCCCTTTTTTTCTTCATTTCCCTCTTCATCTCTCACTCTATCTCATACTTTTCTCAACGATTTCAGTACCATAAGACACAGCCCACAACACAGCAATTCAATTTCCCCGTCATATCGAGCCATTATTTCTTGATGGATGAATCTTTTGCACTTTGAAATCCATTATATGAAAACGTAAATGCCTCCACCGTACATCTATCTTTTTCCATCATTAAACGTTCTCCAAGCAGACCCAGAATGATCCTCCGAGTATTGCATTTCACAACATCCGCCTCCATTGCTCCAATTATGCCATTTCAATTATGCCAGTGTTGGGTTCGTTCTCCATTCAGCTTCAATTAGAATCGGAGATATTATTTGTTTGCTTATTATTCTCTTTCGAATACGTTTATGACTCCGAGTTATTCCAACTAGGATAATTCAATTACAGATAAAAGGTGCTCTGCCTGATTAGTGCCTCAATCCGAGGCTTTTTAGTTTTGTTGATTTTATTTATGATTAATCCCTGTTATGTTTTTTGCTCTGTTGGTACTTGACTGTGAAATTCAATCAGCTACAAATTCAAAGAAGAACTGGAACACATTTTTGGGTAGATATTTGAAGCATCGTGAAAATTTGTATGATATGTATGCCGATTTACAATTCATGACAGCTCAACAATGTTTTTTTTTTTATTTTCAGCGACTGACTCGTCGGGTGATACTTGAACGGCACGTCCAGAAATACATCAACCACCAGTATGGGGACATTCGAATAGACCTACGTAAACCTGACCGAAAAACGTTTTCCCTCAATATTACGATTGTTATTTTGGAAGATATCAAGAACATGAGAGTGAGGTCTAGAGGAACGGAATAACGATGTATATGATTTATCCTTTTTGTTTAAGGTGTTTGGACAAATATATAAATTCTCAGACAACGTGTACAAACAAACAGCCCTGAGATATGAAGCTGATGCTTGTGTCTTTATGGAGACGTTACAAGTGAAAATGTTTCAAACAAATAATGATAACATCTTCAAGAATTATATCCAAAGGTGCCCCATCGAGAAGGTGAGCCGGTTTCAATGATTTTATAAGGACCTATTATTTAACTCAAATTTCAAAAACCAAGGTTTCGGATTCATTTTTTTGGAGATCATTTTTTTCCTTTTGGATTAAATTGTCCTCATTTGACTACCTAAAGATTTATATAAAATTTTCTTTCATAATTCTAGATACAAACCCAGTCTTCTCGAGCATTTGAGGTGCAAGAAATGAAAATATTCTTTATTTATTACAATCTAAACATTATCGGGATTTACGTCTAGTCAAATATTTCCTAGAAGGATCATCTAGTTTGATTCTTTTTTCACACGAACAGAAAATGCTATGATTTTCAAAGGTCTTCGCAAGAATCGGGAGAGAAAAAAAAAGAATCGGTATTTGGCAGAGAGCGTCATTAGTACAAGGGAAAGTTAGGAGAAAATGTAATTGATTACATTTCCCTTGTATCCGAAAGTTTATGTTTGATCTCAAATGCCAAATTATCTTGTTAATTCCCTTCGAACACAACCACTGGCGTCAGCATCAGTCTTAAACAGATACAAAGACATTGTCTAATTTATTTGTTTTCAATTCAATTCGGGTAGAACAAACAAGTATCATCCCATCACGCAGTTACAACTAGCTCTGTTCCTTTATGTCCTTGTGTTTTCTTAACACGAGCCAGCTGTGGATATGGCCGGAAGTGCCGTTTTCTTAATTTAATATGAGCACACTGCAGTTTGCGACAATGTGGCTTTGGGAAATAAATTACACGATTTTATCAAGCAATTTACAATCTTCTGTAGCATGTACAGTCTCACGGAAACTTTCAAGAGTTGCTCCTTAGGGCTAAACGGTGGACGAAAACACAAATTTTAAACAAGAATTTCAGATAAGTCGTATATTTCAGATATCTGAACATAAAGCTCAGAGTTCTGTTGGGAGATTCTGCTATTTGGTTACAGGGAGCACTTGCAATTGCGTCCTCTGCAATGAGGTAGATTGCACAAGTTTCTAAAATACCCATTGTGGTATTAGTTATTTTCTCAGAGGTATTTGCTATAATTAGTTAAATATATGTTTTGGAAAGCTGGAGATTCTACTTCGCTTATCATCATTATAATTTCAGAAAACGTACTGGGTACACAATGTTAACGAAACATTGGTAAGTGTTCCGTTCATACCCTTATGGAGAGCGAAGCTGGACTACTCCTTCTACATCAACGATAATGAAACGCTTCTCTACCATTCTGAAGTGTTTTTCCAAGTAGTTGAGGTATAGACAGTATATATAGCACAAGATCCAGGGCATACGGGCAGTTCTTGAGGAGCACTTGAAGAAAAAAAATTGTTCTGCAATCGAACACCTATAAGAAGTGGGGAAAATTCTCGGGAAATTTCGGAAAATCAATACTGCCCATGTACCAAAAATCATTTCTGTTGGTTTTTGTGTCAGATTGTAGTAACATTTTAGTTACAGCTCTTGCATTAACAGTGTATATGTTCAATGAATAAATTCATTATACCAGATTGATCAGTGTTTTTCGTATTTATTCTAAAAGCCCCCAAAGAAAAATCCAAACATAATTGCATTATGCACTTATTTATAAGTTCCGTCTGATCTAAAACCTGAGACACAATCATTCCTTTGTGTTTAATCATACCCGTTCAAATACAATTCCAATGATACATGAGACAGACATACCGTGTCACAATTTTTGTTCGAGTTAAATTCTGAAACTACACAACCGATCTTAATGAAATTCTGCACAATGACCAATATTTTTCATTGAAAATAATATGTAATATGTACTGAGAGCATTATACCATGATTTGAATGCTATTGAATGAATCCGTGGAACGCATACAAGATTAAAAACAGTGGCCCCACAACTAATCCTTGTCTTACAGCTCATATTCACAACACCATAATTTCTTGTTTCTCAACAGAAGATTTTTTTTCCTTTGGAATCTTAGTAAGAAAGTTTTATGCATCTTTCGTGAGGACTGGGCAGACTATTTTTTGCTAATGAGTGTGCCGTCATAGCGGGAGAAGGAAAAGAGGCCGTTGAATACTATAAACTGATTTTTCCTGCAAATTAACTCTGCTAATGTATTTACAAATGGATTGAGTTTCACCCTTTCACAAACTTCCAAGAAACGTGATGGATTTCATTTGATATCGTCCAAACGACCCGTTTCTTGAATGGATGCGAAGTTATTAGTTCCAACTGTACTAATATTCCGCTGGAACTTCGCCAGAAGCTAAAATGAAAATATCGCAAAGAGAATAAACAGATGTACAGCAACTTTTCATCGTAGCTTCTTGAGTTTTGAGCAGTTTTTAATTTGAATATTTCCATTTGTGTGGGACTTTTCCGTTTTATGTAAAAAGCATCTGCCTTAGTGGTTGTTTCACAAAAACGCCGAGATTTGAAGTCTGTTTCGTTTTTTTCATCCGCCACAATTTTATCTCTATAACATTGATATTTAGTTCATAGTTTGAAAAATTAACAGTACCTATGTTATCTACACAAAAACGGTTTGAGGCCCTTGTCTGCTAATGCCCCGTAAAAACAATTTGAGTTGTAACCAGTACGCATATTATCAATAAAGGATTGCCCAGCGAATTCGCCAAATATTGAAAACGGCGCCAATCTGTTGTATTTGCCAAATCTTAAATTTCTCAGATTGGGCGAAGGCGCAGCTACCAAATCGCAAAAAACCAATTTCATTCACGTTTGATACCAGAACAACATAATTCTATGTCCATTCGTCTATAGATTCTGTAGTTCAAAAGATTATCTATATCCCATACCGGGTGGCGATCACTAGGTGGGGTACGCCCTCAATTCTTCTATAATTATGAAGATATAGGTTTCAAACTTGGTATGTCGCTATAGTACAGTAGTACTAACATAGCTGGAACCGTGGAAACATGCACACCCATAATGCGCATTCACCGTAGAATAGAATAAAGTACATAATATATCCAGTGGTAATGCACTCAACATGAATGTTGGCGCAATAAATGAGAATTTCACATGTTCAGCTATGTTGGAAAGCTGTACTTGAATACGCATACTTTGACGCTCCTAAAGAAAATTTACCTCTTCTGGTTTAACCGGCAGTGACCCCAAATCTTTTTTTTAAGCCTTTACATCTACTCTTGAAGTTTTTTATATTTTTCTCATGCGAATATAATTTGGTGCGTATTTCATGTACCATCCCAACACTAGATCCACTTCAGTATTAGGCGAACACTAAAAAAAGAGGAAGGTTGTAAATTTTACACAGCAAACAACATAATACCAGTAAGAAACCCATTACGTCCAAGATTTATGGAACAATTCCGTACACGTGTTGTTGTCGTCCATAATGAATTTTCATGTACGAACTTCACAAAGTAATAAAACTTCGTACTCTGAAGTAGACTAGCCGAGATCAGAAGTTTTTTTCGAAATGTATACAATGTTTGGATAAGGGAAGAAAAGAAATTCAATACCACGGTTATTGCAATATTACAGAGAATTTTCAGATTCTTATCAATTTTTATTACGAACTTTCTTTTGTTGGACGTCATTCATACTGATATTATGAAGGAGAAAGTAGCTCTGTCTGTCTGTTATATTTTTATACTTGAACCACTCAACCTATTCAAATGATATTTGGTATGGCGATAGTGTGAGACCCCGGAAAGGACATATAGGATGCTAGTTTTTATCCAGGAAATTATTTCTTGGGGTTGTGAAACGGTAGT
Source organism: Chrysolina haemoptera (assembly GCA_958298965.1). Lineage (NCBI taxonomy): Eukaryota > Metazoa > Arthropoda > Insecta > Coleoptera > Chrysomelidae > Chrysolina > Chrysolina haemoptera. The sequence continues at coordinate 29,388,161 of OY282593.1, forward strand.
TGAAAGTTAGTATGGGAGTTTTGTTATTTTTGAAGTTATAGGCATGAAACTTATATTTTATGTACTTTATTGAACATAAATTTTATCTAAATTCATATCAATTGGAGATACTGAACCGATTGAAACGTCGTGCCAATAAAAACACTACAGATAATGGAAGTCCGCAATGAGAGTGAAGAATTTCTGAGATCATAATGCTGAGAATGCAAATACAGGGTTACATGAACAAATGAGAATGATGAAAGTGTTTGAAATTCATCTATAGATATCGAGCTCCCTGCTCTTTTCTTTGTCTCGTCATAAAAATACCTGGAGAAATAAAGTTGTGAAGAGCTGCTACACAGGAACGGAAGTGCATTCAACTTAACGAAAAACGTCAATTAAAAATAATACGCTCATTCGACGTGAACGTGCAGCAAACTCCAAAGTTTAACAAGGGTGAAACCCGTTCAAATGTGCGGTAAATTCGGATTTGATGAAAGAACGCTTCCGTCCACACTTGTTAAATCCATTCGGGATTCGCTCCATTGACCCAGTGGGTAGTATTTTCACTAATGGAACTTTCTTGAAGTTTCCGATTTCCAGATTTCAACGTGCTTTCTTCACGCGAGCACGCAGATTTGATTTTTCCCTATTAACGTTTCATGTTTAGGAAATATATTTCAGTGACGTCGTGACTTTAACTTTAGACAGTGCTGTATTGAGGCAATTGAATCATTTGAAACTCTAAACCTGCATTAATCTAGAATCCTGATGAACAAAAGCATATTTCAGCATAAGTTATGACATACTGTTGGCAAAAACCACTAAAAATACGTGTTGTGATAACTTCCAGACATAGTCTGATCCAAACAATTACAGTTAACCCAGTGTATGAACGGATATATGAGCAAAGGGGGTCAAAGAAGGGGGTCGCTGACTGCAAAGAGAACCTGCTCTTCGACAGATGTATAACGCAGGTCTCCGTGCTCAGATGTCACCATAAGATCTGGTAAAGTCAGAGTCTAAAGTGCAGGTAATCTTTAGAAGGGGCATATTTCAGGAAGGTATATGCCTCCGGAAAAAAGGATCTACATCAGTCATTGAGGGTGGTGCAAGAGTACACGCATGCTATCGGAATGAAGTTTGGGATCGACAAATGTGCATCTAGACAACTCACAATATACTTTCTTTCAACAAGGCATGCGGCCGCCTATCAAAGTATTTGAGAGAAAATCTCCCCACATCGGGCTCGAACCGACTATGGCTATGCTGGAGTTTCGAAACGGCCCTTGCATCAGACCGCTGAGCTACCTGGATACCTTAGGAGTGCTATTTCAATAGAGATGGATAACGAATATTCAATTGCCTGTTTTTTACATGATTCTGATGAAAAAGTGAACAAACCCTATGAAATCATGATAAGAAAAACATCATCGCTGATTTTTCACAAACGAGACCACACAGAAATTGTTTTCATTCCTCAGCAACAAACATTCCCCCGCCGGTATCGCTTCGCAACCCCGAATGAAATTGAGGGATGGAATTTAAACTAAATAACATACGATGCATTTCCCACAATTAATCTCAATCTAGTTTATGGTAATTATCCACATAGGAAAACTTTTTGATAGTTATAGAGTATGGAGATAATGGGAAAAGTTTCTTCGCTTGAAGGCCTGAAATATGTTTGTTTGGAAGTGCTAATCAGAGATGCAAATCAGAAATGCAATTCACTTCATTAGCGGGTTTGAATTACGATATTCTCCTCTGCGATTTTCCACATTATACCGAAAAAAGTTAAATGACAGAATTCGCTTAATTTGTTTCGATGATTCATATAAACTTTATTATTAGATTTTACAACTTCAGGAAATATCTAAAATTGATTTGATCGCCTGTCATATAGCGCCATCTTACGAAGAGTAGGCTAACGAGCTACAATGCAAATACCTCAAACATTCATAAGATGGCTCAATATGACATAATTTGTCTGTGTAAAATTAGGGGAAAGACACCTATATAGACGAACTTGATAATCTACATACAAAATTTAATCAAAATCGTTGAAGCCGTTTCCGAGATCGAAAATATATACAAGAATTCCTCGTTTAAAGATATAAGATATCTTGTTCAATAAAATGATGATTTCATCAGCGTGTTTTGCCTTCATTAAAATCGAGTACATGGCATTATTTTTTTCGGGAGAAATTAAATTAGGGTTTAATTTTTTTTCAGCTAGCTTTTTACCAATAATGGTATAATGCTCATTGAATATATATTGAATTTGGTTCTTCGTTTGTTATTTTTTTTTCATCATCTTGAATCACTTTACTAACTTGATCGACGACTTATTTAATTCAAGTAAATTCATGTTCACTAAGAATAGAATAAAACACTTGTGTCTATATTCCTCTAAAAGTTTCATAGTTTTTTGACTAGTTTCCATTTTCATTTCATCTTCATAAAAAAAGTGAACATTATGAACAATGAAGAGATTTTTTTAACTACCTCAATATACTACTTCTTGTTTTATTGGGGAAATTCTGTGTCACTTCAATATAAGATATTAGCTGCAACACCCGGCGTTACCCGGGTAAAAAAATATTATCTTAGACAATTTCACTTGTGTGTTTTTTTCCTGTACGTTCAAGAACCTTCCGAGGACTCTGATCTGGTTCATTTCACGATTTCCACGAATTTTCTAGAATTCTACAGAAATTTTGAAAATATTCGAAAGTATCTAGAAAGTTTTTTTTACCACGACCTTCATCCTGTTTGCCGAACTTTCGAAAACTTTACTTGAGTGACATTTCCACGAAGATCTTTACCTGAATATGAGATTGTGTGATGGCTATGTTGGTTTTTCTATGGTTCTTTCGTCATTTCCAGTAGGCGTCTGAGATCATCTGAAAAAGAAAATTTCTATTTCAACATACCTAGTTTTCTAGAACCAGACAAAAAATAGAATCGCTCAAAATTTATTTTGTAAAAGGTCATGATTTTTTGGTAAATGAGTTTGGTTAATCGAAGTAAATGGCTACATCGACTTATCTCTCCATTATATAAATGGGACCGAGATATTTTCAAACTTCAAATATCTTTTATACTTATAGCTTTAAGATTGTGGCAAATTCACCTTGAAAACTTTCCCATTGAGTTACTGTCCCAACTATCAGCAAATTAAATTGTTTTACTTTGTTGTTGTATTTTCTCTCTTCCGTAAAAAGTCCTTTCATACTAGAGAAATCATTCGCAGAAAAGCCACAAAAGAAGTTTCGAATTTCATTAGTGCGCCTTTTGAAATTGTTCGTTCAGACAAGGTTCTTGGTCACTAATTAATTAAGACACTGAACAAAAGAAGTAAGAACTGACATTCTCTGTTAGATATGTTGACAATATTATGTAGTTTGTGAGTTGATTTATTTCTCAAATATTCGGAAGTTATTTCCATAAACCTATTTGCTCTAGCAGTTATTCTAGTAGATATTCAAATTGACATTTTTTCTATTAACAGTTATATGCTTGATACTGTCCGTATCAATGAAGCTCATATTTTAATACAAACAAAGCTCGAAAATGAATATTTGGAAACTTTGGTGTGGATACAATTCAAGAAATAGAAGCTACCTAAAACACTAAAACTCACTTTTAGTCGACTCGCGTTTCGCCAACGAAGTTGGCATTTTCAAAATCTATAAGCTTACACAAGCTTATTACGCTTAGAGTAAGCTTCTTGAACAAACAAAGCTAGAGGATCTGATGAGTTTTTGTGTCATTATGAGGTTATCAGGAGTGAACCACTCACTTTTAGATTCTTTTGTAATTTTGTAGTACGAGAGATGTATATGTTGTACATTACTGTTATATAGGAGACTGTAGATTATGCCTGCGTAGGTGAAAGATCTCTCTGACGTACAGATTTTTTCACTTGGTTTAATCTTACATGTGATTAAGCTATATATGTACAACTTTTTGATGCTCAGTAGGTTCGCCTCTTGGAATACGCTATTTGTTGGGTAAGTAGGTTTTTTGTTGAACATTACTTTTGTTCATTTTTTTATATACTTATTATATAATTTTCTCAGATGGGTAGGTAAGATTCCACCCCAACTGAGGGTATATTGAATTCGAGATTCAATAAGAGAAAGTAAACAGTTTTCAGATTATATTTGTCTAAGAAAAATCTGATGTTTTTGAATTTATAAAGCGTATATCCCAGAGTATTTGTTATAATGCTGATATGCTGATATGTAGGTGTCTGTCAATCGTTATGCCCAGACACCTACATATCAGCATATCAGCATTATAACAAATACTCTGGGATATACGCTTTATAAATTCAAAAACATCAGATTTTTCTTAGACAAATATAATCTGAAAACTGTTTACATCTATAACTCCCTGATTCTCAATTATCAATGTTTGGTATGATGGTAACGACGATGTGTAACTTGCAAAAGGCATAAAGTACGTTTTATCATAATTCACACAAAGTTGCATGTGATTGAACCTTGTGATGATGAAGGAAATATCATTTTCACTTTTACTCTTGAGGGCTTCCCTTGAAGTTGGTGAGTAAACGACTTCGGTATCATCAGCAAAAATATAAATTTTTCCGTGGGATTCAAGAGCAAGTAGCCTGTTGATATGGATGGAGAACAACAATGGCCCTAGTACGGTACCATGAGGCATGTCATATTTAATGATTTGTTCTCTAATTTATTTGTTAATTCTCTGTACGTAATAATTCATTGTTTCATGAAGATGAGTTATTTTTGAATATAATCTGTACTATACAGTATGTGAATGAAGTTAAGTGAAAATGGAACCACAGTGTTCCATTGTGATTTACCAAACCATCTCCTGACACGTGTTGTAACTCGTGGTTTCATAAATAATAACTGATTCTTGTTGAAAATTAAATCCGGACAACCGCTTGTTATGTGTAAAACCATGCGAGATTAACGTCTACAACCTTTGGTTTACAAAATATATGCAGCAAAATTTATCCCGAATGCTCCAATGCGTCGACTACAACTTCGCAGATATCTGAATCGTTATGCAAAGTCACGTTTTGTCTCACAACACATATCACACTAGCTAAATTTGTCCCACGCATATATTCGCAATTCAGGATTGATTTACCGGACTGTATGAATAAAAGCGTGAAAAACTAAGTTGAATCATGAAAAATTGAAATTTTATTCGATGATCATAGGATAGAGTTTTTTATATCATCAACAGGTACGGTAGTATAATGAATAGAGACTGATTTGGTTTAGCAAATTTCATTTTAAATTGTATAAGAATGAATATCGTAGGAGACATTATTCCACTACACATTCAAAGTTACCCTTGAAAAGAAAAATGTTCGGTACAGAAATACTGACAATATCAGATTACACGATCATCTCATCATTAATTCCTTTCATACTGTCGTGATTGGAAATGATACTGATTATATGAAAGCTATTAGATTAGGCGAAGTCTCTTCAAATTTTAACATTGTTCAGTTATTGTATTATCAACACCATGTGATTGGTGTAGTTGAATTATGTCGACTGGATCTGAGGCATGTTAGCAGACCAAAGACGGAACTCTGAGGAAGCCCGTTGTTTATTAAATTGCTATTATTTATCAACATGAAAAAAAAAATTCCTGTTATTGTTTTATTCGCTATGGTTTTCAGGAGCTGGTATGTGAGACCCTCTCGGCAAGAAGCTCAGAGTAAACACAATAAACATTAATTTATCTGCCTGCATTTCCACATGGTAACCTACAAAATTACCTTTTCCCGCAATAAATGTAATGGCTCGTCCAAACAATAGCTGAACGGCAATCACTTTCTTGTTCCAGGCGACAGGAACACGCATCCGATTATTTTTCATCAGCAAGTTAAATTGCGCAGAAGTTTGCGGTCCACAGACGAACCGACTGTTCGATACGCAAATATGTGTTGCAGAGGAATCCGTAATGGAAATGACCGTCCCGGTGCGTCGGTAATTGTTAGGTTAGAATTACGCGATCGTCGGAACGAACGTAATGGAATTCGATGTAGCTGAATTGGAAAGTGAAAGAAATAGCAGGTCTCGGAAATCGGTGCCCTGAAACCAAGGTGGAGATTGTTTTAAAAAGCTATCAATATGTGCTAGGGGACTATCCTCTGGAGATAACAAACTTTTCGAAACTTACCTGTCTAATCTATTTTTCATTATTTCGATATAAAAGTCCAAATTTCGAGCTAAAAGTTGAAATTTTGAGATAAATGTCGAAATTTCAAGATAAAAGTCGAAATTTCGACATTTATCTACCTACCTACATTTATTACCAGCCACGCCTGTTTGCAGAACTCGCGTAATTCAGTGGCGTTTCTATGCAGGATGGCGTACACAAAAATTGTGAAAATTCTCAAGGACAGCCCATAAATTGTACAGGTGCTCTCGCATATGGCATACCAGTACCCCATTTAAACGTCTGAAAGTGGTGGTAGTTCACCCTGTATTAATCGCAGATAGCCGCTGAATGGGCAGAGATAGAACAAAGAAAATTGTCAAGCGAGTGAATACAATGGACCTGAACATTCAGGTGGTCAGTATAATGTTCGACAACCAAGCATATACAATTGTGGAGATCCTGTTAATCATTATAATTTAGCGTGAATTGAATTGGTCTCAAAGATAACGAATATGCTGGCCATATCCATTATCATCCCCCAGAATGTCTTTTGTGCAGAATTCAAACGTATATCTATTCATTTTTGTCTTTGGTAATAACGATCCGCGTTATATATGAGATATTCCGTTGAAATTCAATGTGAGGATTATTTCTGACTGATAAAATACATTACTGTATGAAGGCGTCAAAAGGAGAGTTAGGTTGTCTCATCTGTTGATGCTCTGCCAGTCTGCCTCTTGGGATGGGATACTTCAAAGCGCTTGCAGCTTCCAATCACTTCTGCTATAATAAGTGGTCATGAACGTGTTACGTACAAGGTGTTCGTGAAAGGCGACACGAAGTGGTATTCAACAAGTCCTCTGTTACGAAAGTCATACCAAAGGACTAACTTTGATTGAAAGACTTAGAAACGTCATAATCGCTATGAATACTTCTTTATCTAGTGTCAGTATGTAATGTCAATCATTACGATACTGTTATGAATTTTGGAATGGAATAATGTACCACACTAGCGCGATAAATTTGAATAGTAATATTTTCATTATAAATATAGACATAATACTAATAAAAATAGACACAAAAACACGCATCTCCCTACATATAAATTTTAACAAAATGTTTGTATTTATCCCGGAATTTCTTAGAAATGAACTATTTTCTCACAGACGTTTATAACACCGTCTCCTCTTCATCAAGGGTTGGAAATGGAAGCCGCTTATATTCACGTTCTACCGTATCCGAAGTCATACCTTTGAGACTCATTTGCGAACGGAGGAAGTCATATTTCCGGAACAATTTCCCAGAAATTCGCAGGATCTCTATATGAACCATATTTCAGTTTCAGTGTGGACATCTCTGTGTGGTTCAGCGAATTCAAAACGGATGTTGATATAAGTTTAAGTAAATATAAGAAGGGCTCTTACTATGGAACGTTGAGTAATCTGCTAGAGACAGCTAATGAAATATTACTGAAAGAAAAACATTTCATGAGAGAGAATACCGTGTCGACTGAATCACGTCGATGTCGACGACAAACTGCTCAGCAAACTGTCGCATGAATAATTCAAAGAAAACGACAAAACAATGGCACATACTTTTCTGTTCGCTTCTTTCTCTATCATCTATCTCTATCTTTCTATGATATGAAAAACATATATATGTTTTTTGTGGTTTGCTTCCAGAGAACCCTACGTGATGACCCAAAAATAATTTGATTTGTATTTTTTGGTAATATAAACATATATAAAAGAAAATGCACTGTTACGCACTGTCGAAGAAAAAAAAAGTGTACGTCACTGATCAATACTCGCACACTTTTTGCACTTAGATAAATATTTATTTTCATCTTTTTGGCATACAGGTAAACATAAGTGAATTAGAGTGGAATAATGTTTTACCAAGTTTTCTGATGATTATTTTTGATACTTTCTTTTTACTGTTTATAAGTTATTTTTTAGCAAATTCGGTGATGCTTTTAATAGAGAGTTTGTCATTATGACACGCGCACACTTGGATTTATTTTTGAAATGACAAAGTAAGATAGACTTCGGACAGGGTTGGCTTCAGAAATTTTGGAAACAGTTTTTTCAATAAGTCGTTTTTCGTACACAGAATGTTTTCTTTCTAGGTTATAAGCAAAGAATGTATCATTACTTATTTTCTTGATTATTCTATATCAAACGGTGATTATCTGCTTATGTCTTTTTTTCACACTTTTACACATTGTCTACGTCAATTCAAAAGTCACAATTTGAAAACATCACTATAAAATTCTATTATTTTTGATTCTGTAGATCAAACGTTCATGTCAATTTCAACAGCAGTGTCCCTAAATATATCATATTTATTTCATTAATAACTCATGATAAATGTCTCGTCCTCAATTTCAGCAGATTCAGTCAAATCCCATGTTCCATCCCCAATTTGAAGAAAGGAAATCAATAGTGCCTTGACATCTAGAGATATTTTCAGTAATATCCTCAGAGATGAAAAGATTTCATCTGAGAAATCTAAGTAATTGAATTGAATATTGAATCAGGAGTCAATTTGGGAATTTAATATAATTCCACTTAATTGATAACCGATTTCTTGATGTGGAAATACTATGAATTCGAAAACCTGATCAGATTATTCTCATTTCAGTGATTAACGACAATAATTTAAATTCGTACTACAGTGGGAAAAAGCAGACAATCTGTGATATCTACTCAGGACACTCACACACACACACACCAACCCACATACGAGGGTAGATTTTTTTTAAGTTATGAAAACCAATTGTCAAATACTAAGAATATATGGCTTCATTCTTCCTCAAAGCTGCAATAAGAGTACTTGCACTGCGCGGTATTAAACCTTTCTTCCCCTTGATCATGTTCACTTGGTGATTGAAACGCGTGTCGACGTGTTGATAATAGCGGTTCGGTTCTTCAAACTTTTCATGTTATCATCCATTACGTCCAGTGCCCTCCTAATGAATCCATTTAAAATCTCGGTAATTCTAATAGACATGAGTTCATGATTGTTGCTTCAGCTTGTGAAGGTATTTCTCTAGTTTTCATAATCTCCTTGACGTGAAATAATTTTCAATTTTATTATCAAAAACACTTGAATTTACAAAAGTATTTGTTTTGTCACCTCTCAAGTCTTATAAAGTGTGAGAGCTCAACAGCAATACATGTTTACTAACCGGTGTACGTACATCGGAACTCCACATCCATATATATCCCCTTCCTTTTTTGGGTTTTCTTGCAGCATTAAAAGAAAATGAGACACTGCGTATCACTTTAAGCCTCCACGGAGCGATTAGTGATTTTTTTTCTGTGTCCAATATTTTGATGTTAATCCGTTACACGTCTACCACAACAATATAAGCTCGGTTTCTGATTGGGGACCCTCACTGCTTATACTTGGGTTTTCGGAAATAATCAGCTTTGGAGGAGAATTTTCTGTTATCAATCTTCTTCTCAGTGACATCACATTCAATCGAAAAGCCTCTGTTGACGTAACGATAAGTTTTCTAACCCCGCTAATCTGTTCCATAATTTGTACTCGCCTAAGCATTAGAAAAACCTCCATTTTTAGAACGAGGCAAAGTTGCTGCTGAAACTTCCAACTAATTGAGAATGAGCGTGAAATAATAACGCGAATGAGTTTAGTGAGTTAGAATGTCAAATCAATTTGCATCGATGAAAATCCAATATAAACTAGCCATGCTCCCTATTTTTCTAGATATTTTCGAAATCACACACTGCACTCAGGTGCACACCATGCATTTGAAGATCATCAACTTTCTGTTCGAAAAGCGTACGTAGCAATTGCGCTTGTCATCGTCCTCTGGAGGTTTTCTCGCATCGCCGAACAAATATGGCATTCATCTCTTCGCTCGAACTTTCCGCTGGCATGAATGCGGTTGCGGATTTATTGCTTTTTCAATATACATCCGAAACATTCGAAGTTTAGAATTACATGTAATGTGCGATCGATCGTGTGATCCAGAAAAAGATTGCCGCTTTTTGCGGAATCCGTGATATGAATGCCAGATTTTCAATCGGATCTTTTTCATGGCGAAGAACGTTAAAATAGTACCGAGTGACAATTCTCAGAGAATAATACTTTTGGAAGGATACACGAGGCTGGCACTGACAGTTTCTGGAATCGCAGTATGTCATGCCAATAGCGAATTCAGTTACAGCACAAATGGAATTTTCGCGTGAAAAGTTCAATAACGATACATATACCAACTTCATATTTGGCTTTTGCGGATGAAGCACAATGCAGAAACATTTGTCTCTGATCCCCTGAGCTAATGCTGAAATACCGAGGAAAAAAACCCGACATATCCGAGAAGACCAGATGCTAGTCTAATTTGATCAGACGGAAATCGGTGGGGACTGCCACTACAGCCAGGCACGTAGGCCTCCATGGGCCCTTTTTGCCATCCCTTGGTTTCCTTGTTCATGGCATGTTCACAAAACCACCTAGTTCCGCTCTCCTATAGTCTACATTAACTTCTCACTTCACTTTATAAACAGTTGAAAAAACAGTTCACGTGTAGGTTATGTGCTGCCGCTGTCTCTCGTCTACTCGGACGCATCGGCCGATGGAGTGGAAGAGAGATAGATGTGTCACAAGCCGATCGCTTAGGCCTGTCTATCGCTTGAACGCTCGGTTCAGTCGGAACGTGACAATGAGTCATTCTTTTTCGTGCGTGCAGCCGGCGTTCATCGATCAAAATACGTAGAAGTGAGGCGGCGTCGAAAGAGAGTTGTGATTTCATCTGGAAATTTCTGGCTATATATAGTGCCGTGCTTCGTTGATGTGTACTTTCGTAAACTATGAAGTCGTGTGTCCCAACGTGATGTTTTCAATCTTCTCAACGGGTCCAGTAGAGAAGCAAATAACTTGCAATGTTATGTGGTGGCGGTCCAGTTGCACTGACGATTGGTCAAAGTGGGACGCCTTTCTCATGAATTTTAGGTAGTTCAACACTGATATATTGACTATAAATTATTATCATTATAATCAATTAAATTTTGAAATCGCGCAATTGCAAATTGTGGTGACATACTCTCCCGAGAATTCCGAGCAACCAAGAGCATTGTCTATTCACGTCACAATCCACAGTCAGTATCTTTGTTAAATTTATTCTTTATAAACTTTCAGGCACGCCGCCCGCCGCGGGCGGCATATTCCAATAAGAATATGGCAATCAACAAATTGAATATGTACCAGGGTTTAGTCGGCCCTGCTTAAACACGTTCCTTACTGGAAATAATTCACCTGTTAATGAACCGTCGTCGATGAAGACTATTCAAATGAAGACCCTCTAGTTATCTAGTTACCTACCTGTACAAGTCTGCTTCATCATCGTCCAAGCATGAGTATTAGTGAGACATTCCCGCCAAATCTCCATTCATGCCTGATGACACTGTGAATCGTATACTCAGCCTAATGAACTGAAGTTCAAGCTGAGCGGATTTGTACTCGAATCTCCTAAGCCAGGTATTATTCGTTTCTGAGGAACTAGCGAGTTCAATTAGGTAATTGCTTATAGTAGATTTAGATAAGCAAACGGAAATTATAACGAGGTGGAATGGAACAGAACAAATAGAACCGGTGTTTGGAAATAAATGTTTGAATTGATTGTAATAGGAGGTACTAGCTAGAAACACGTACAAAAAGGTAAACGAATTCGCGAACAACTCTTACAACGTTACGCCGGCTCCTCACACTCGGGCCAATGTTGGAGCCAACGTTTGGACCAACTCAACTCCCAACACGAGGGTTAACGTCGTCCAACGTTGGCGCCAACCCTATTTCGTTCATCCACACATAGATTATATCAACATTACAGTTTCTTCTTCACATCAATGATTTTTTGATAGCTCATAACCAGTACACAGATTGCGGATAATAGTAACCTCTTATACTAATTTTTTTAAAAAGCTCATGCATTCAGCCTACAGATATACAATTTCAACTCAATTTTCCTTGGCTCTTACTATGTTTTCTGAACACAACAGAATTTTCTCATTCGCAACAAACAAACCATGAAAAAAGAATTAAATTATTAGTACCAATTGTGTTTTGCATGCAAAAATTAGTCATTTCCATAAAATACGTATGAGACTTAGTACTCACACCATCTTCCATACACCGTACATACTTGCTATTAATATCATGTTGATTTGTTTCCTTTTTTCCTGAAGCCAGTCGGACAAAAAATAAAACTCGATATACAGTTTCCTAATCTCGTTCTTTCCTCCCAATATCGTGTCAGGAACATTGAAAAAAAAAACAGACCATCATCGAGCTTGGGGACAGAAATAAATCCATCAACACACTCGCCCACTCCATTCGTTCTTATTTTCATCCATTAGATCTCCCGTACAAATTGCCGAGAGCGACTAAATTAACCGTGGCACTGTGGAACATCATCCAGAATCCATCCCACTGCTATTGTACATTGTTTTCGGAGAATTATAATATGTCCTCGGGCAAAGTCATAAATTCGTAGAGATCAGATCGCATGAAATGTGCTTTCAGACTCTCTGTTGAATGAGCGTCGTCGTGTTGAAATAAGGTTTCGTAGAAAGTAAAGTTAGTACTACGCTACACGCCGATCCAATATCACTCGCCGATTATACATTGTATTGTAGTTGTTCGAGTACAATGTATTGGGCGAGCGTTGGCGATGTTCAGTGTTCAGTGTTTCATTCAGGTTTAACTTTGTGAGTGGTTTCAAGAATGCAACAGAGAGTCTGCACTTGGAATGAAAGCTGCCTGTCTCTCTCACACAAAACATAAAGTGATCGGCAGATTTTTCAATGGAAACGAAAACAACTTTCATTCTGAATATTTCAGGCATCTGCAACTCTTCCACCGCAGAATGTTGCAAAGGCATAGAAGCCATGAAAAACTATATTTTTGAAGGGTCGGTGCACATCTTCAATGTCAGTCTCCAGATCCCTTGAGTGTAACTTGGGAAACTTGTAGAATGTCTCCAAGAACTTGCCCTCCAAGTCACTTGACTCATTGCTACCTATATTATTATTTGGAAAAATGTATGTAAACGTGCTAACATTAATCAAATAACGAACAGATCTTCCATAAACTCACTATACTTTTACTTTTGATTTATTCGTAGCCTTAGTTTCATTTGAATCCGTTCAGAAATGATATTCAGGTAACATCATGGGACCTAAGGAAAGTAAGTAGAAATTGGTGTCTTCTGTAGTTTATGGAGGCTGTATTCTAATTATACAGTATACGATAAGGTATAACTTTCGTTATCGATGGGACCCATTCTACAAATTTTGAAAATTTTCAAAAATTGACCATTATTTACACTTGTCACATATCCGGCGTTATCTTAATCATGTGGGTAATATAATTTTCTATTATGGGTTGTTTTGGTAAGAGCTGAAGTCAACAACAGTTCAATTGAAAAACAATAGCACTTTGTATACTTTGACTTTGTAAATATCTAAAATTTTGTTCTGAAATTAGTTCTGATCGTCACTTGGCTGCGTTCCTACGAGCAAGCCTCAGAAGTCTTCAGAAGACATGTGCGAAGTAGGAATGACGAGGGTCTTACCCTTTTAACGTGCAAACCCAAGCACGTTTAATGTTTCCCTTTTGATTAGAAACATAAATGCATCTCCGAATATAAATTTTAGCATTACAAAGTATTTTTGTAGAAAACTGCAAAAACATATACAGTGTGACCCATTTAAAATGGAACCACCCCTGTAGAATGTGCATTTTTCAATCAATCTCAATTTTTTTTCTATTGAAATATTAAGCATGAAAAACTGTATCTTGACACTAACTTTCACAATTTTAGTTTAATTTCCAAGGCACTCTATGGTTTTTTTTTGTTTGTCAAAAACGGCAAAAGTTTATTAGGCAATTTTTGTTTTCAAATTTGACTACACCACTGGATTCGTAGTCGTTATAAATGAAAACTGTCAAATTTTCATTAAAAAATATTTGTTAACAACGAAGTTACAACAACTTCAATTTTAGAAACAAAGTATTTGTTTTTAATTTTTATTCAGATTATAAACATATTTGAGATCTGACAACACTGTCATCACCAAGTAGAACACCAGTGAATTTATACAGTGAAAATCCGAAGTCAATAGCTCAATCCGTTCTACAGTTATAACTCCTGAAAATATGGTAATGTGCGGAAGAATGTACTAAGTACTGCATAACTTGAAAATGAATTTTTAATTTTCTGTTATTCTAGAATACACTTCTCGTAACCTACAATCAAATGAATGATTTTGAAGGAATATTATTCACAAATCCATTGGCGTAGTCAGATTTTTATTACAAAACGCTTGCACCACAAATATCTCACATTACCATATTTTCAGGAGTTATAACTGTAGAACGGATTGAGCTATTGACTTCGGATTTTCACTGTACAAATTCACTGGTGTTCTACTTGGTGATGACAGTGTTGTCAGATCTCAAATATGTCTATAATCTGAATAAAAATTACAAACAAATACTTTGTTTCCAAAATTGAAGTTGTTGTAACTTCGTTGTTAACAAATATTTTTTAATGAAAATTTGACAGTTTTCATTTATAACGACTACAAATCCAGTGGTGTAGTCAAATTTGAAAACAAAAATTGCCTAATAAACTTTTGCCGTTTTTGACAAACAAAAAAAATCATAGAGTGCCTTGGAAATGAAACTAAAATTGTGAAAGTTAGTGTCAAGATACAGTTTTTCATGCTTAATATTTCAATAGAAAAAAAATTGAGATTGATTGAAAAATGCACATTCTACAGGGGTGGTTCCATTTTAAATGGGTCACACTGTATAATTCAGCGGTCGTAGAGCTACAGCAGTTTTCTGTTAGATTCTTAGAAACAAAAGCACCTATTTTATAGGTTCATATAGGACTACATAACCATTTTCATTATGATTTGTATCAATTCTCTTCAAGAAAATATGACATCAAATTCCTTAATAAAAGGTGATGACACAAAAAAATCACTTAAATTATTAAATCCTGCTTGAATAATTATACGCTTTCGACGACTCTTTTGTTGAGCTTCAATCAACTTTGAAATAAATGATCTTATCGTTACCAAATGTGAAACCCTACTTATTGACCCAAATAATCATAATGAACGCAACGCTGAATTTTATGAATTTCCAATTATAGCTACAATAAGCTACGAACAACTCAAAAAGTATAAATATAACACGCCAATCGCTGAAAAAGCGTGGGCGGATTAAAGCGTGGCACTGAGCATGGCACTTATAATAATTATAGATGCTACGCGAGTCACATGTACATCGCAAAAGGCTCAACGTGATAAAAAAGGACAGAAGAAGTGTTATTCACGCGAAGTCCGTATATAGCTCAATCAATGAACAGTTTCCAGGCAGACTTATGTACGATTTTAAAGCTGTGTTCCGGAAGTTTGGAGTTGGATATACCAAAACTGCTTAGTTCTGTGAAGGAAGATAAATACACATAGCGAAATGCGTCCCTTATTAATTTTTTATTTTCATCTAATGGTTGGCCTAGCGAAAACGTTTTTACAAAATTTGGTATGAGGAAGCCTCAGAAAAAAGTGAAAAAGACCATACCTAGCAACTACTGGCCTATTGCGCTGATATTTGTCACCTAAATTGCCATGGAAAAAGCCAACAAATTCAAGCTCATGAAATATCTAGAACGCTCAGGATTTATCGATGATCGACAATATGATTGAACAGATATCAACTGGTTATCTGCTTGCTTATGTCTCACATATTTTTGCAGCAATTTTTCGAAACATATGGTGAGACTCTGGCCGTTGCATGATTGTTATCATCATTACAATTTGTTTTTTATGTTCATCTCGTCTCGGACAGGCTCTATAGTGAATTGATTGAAAATCATCTTTAGTAATATGATTGTTATCATCATTACAATTGGCTTTTTATGGTACCTCGTTTCAGACAGGCTTTGGTAAATTTATTCTCGAATTATTTTAATTTTTAACCCCCTTTTCCCTTACTAAGGAACATATATGCCAACCCCTCTAAGGCGTTGAATTTAAAGTTATCAAAATATTTGATATAACAAGCTCTAACTGAACCTTGAAGTTCTATTTTTTATAGATAACCCTGTATATAAGACTTTAAGGTCTATCCCTCATTACGTTGCTGAAATTACAGCATCAGCCGTCTCGCTAGAAGAGACTTTGGGGAATTGTGGAGTTTTATGGGTTTCAGAATGCCTTCTACTCGTAAATAAAGATTTATAGAGAATGCCGTGCCCTAAAAATGAAATATAAAAAAACGATACGGAATGTTATTTTCATGCCATTTCTGGTTTAGTAACTGAACTATGAAATATTTTTTATTGGTTGTTTTTCAGGAAATTCACAAATAATGGGATACTTTGATCATTTGATGATTACTCGTAAACCAAACCAAAAAATGTGTTGAGTCCGAAATGTCCTAAAAGCCATAAATTTTCCTCGTACTCCTTCTGCATATAATTTATCAGGCAGTATAACATTCATCGCTCCATTTCAAAATAATGCACACATTTAAAAACTTCCGATTGATTTGCCCGTTACATGATGGAAATATATAGTATAAGTCACTCTCAACGTCTCCATCACTTGGTGGAAATCCATAGTATATGACACTAAGCGATTGATAAAGCTATGGTCTAGCAAAACATATCGCGAGTATAATGTGTGGAAATGTAATCATGTTTTCCTTAATTCTCTTCTCAAAATTGCATACGAGAATAAATTGTTTAAGAATGTATTTATTTTCAGACTAATTCTACTCACTTTTTTATCAGTATTCCCACTTTCTTCGCATCAGGCCATCTGTAACGAAAGAATAATACATGAGTGAGTGGTCCAAAAAAAAAAGAAGCTTATTCCCTAGGCAAAAATTCATGAATGTGTTAAGATACTAGGATTCGTGGCTACAGAAAATACTTCCTTGTTGAAATGAAAACGCTAACGATCAGGAGATAACACCGTCTGTGGTTGTAGGTAGTACATATTTTCATAAATTCTTTGCGGAGTGACACACAACTCATATTTGACAAGGAAATACCCAAAGCAGACATGGCATATTCAATTTAAACAAATGCGCTTTTTTAGATGAATTCGGTAAAATTCGCATCAATCAAGAGCTGCCAACAGCATATTCGCCTGCCATGTTTGCGGGAAAAATACTCATACATTTCATTCAAATCTTGTTTGGTCTAATACCCTTCCATCGATCTGCGACACGATGAAGACAAATGCGAAAAGAACTGAACTGACAAGTGAGGGCTATCAACAGACGTTAATTTATATGGATCGGTTTTCCCGATGTATATGCATGTTCATTTCATTTATTATAGACCAAAGACCAATTCACTATTCTACACTATTATGAATAAATACCTTATAGGAAATTAAACTTTTCACAATCAACCCTTGCAGGATAATGTAGTTACACTCACAACGTATGATTGTTTCACATCACAGTATTTTTTTTAGATATTTTCCCATGGAACTTTGGAAATTTCACGCACAAACTTCATACGGACTCGAATTGGTAAATGACACTTTAATTCAGTCATTATGACACACGCACACTTGGATTTATTTTCGAAATAACATGAGGTAGAATTCGGGCAGGGTTGGCTTCAGATATTTGAGATAGCTTTCTCAACACAATACAAAAAATTAAGAATAAGTTATCAAGGGGGAGCAATTATTTTTGAAAATGAATGAACTCAAGATGAATGCGTTGAAATCAAAGAATGGTAACAAGGGTAACACAAAATTTGACATTGATATTTAAGTATGACATTTCAATAAATCGAATCATATTTGAATGAAAACAAAATATATGGCGTGAAAAAGTTCGCTCTTGTATCCAGGAGTACATGTGCATATATAACCAAATGCATCAGCATCATATTTACACTTTCGTGACGACATTTTAGGTTTTTTTCTAGACTTGTACAAAACACCTGATTGTTGTTTATCAGTCAAGTGCCATCACTGTCTAAATGTAAAAACGCCACTTTTATCGCGCGGTATTTTTAAATGTATTAAAATTAATTAAAATCTCATAAAAACTTTAAAATTAGTATAATTATTATAACTATCAGAAAAGTAAATTGTTCATAGAATAAGGGTATTTTTCTTTCGTTTTTGTACATAACTAACCAAAAAATCATGAAATGAACTTTTTTGTAGAGTCGTGTAATAACTTTCAAATTAAAATACATCCAGATAATCCTAAAAAATGTTAATAATTAATAAATTGAAATAGTAACGAAACCTAAAAATCTGGGATTCCAGTTGGATAATACTCTATGGTTTGATGACAAATTTCAAAAAATTCATAAAGAAACGATGAAATTTTTTTTTTTGTGTTCTAGAATTGGCAAGCCGATTCAGAGATTACAGTTCATAAGACAATTGTTCAACTACACTTTGAATACTATTTTTCTATGCTATGTCTTTTCAAAATCGTGGTATGAGACTTATTTCAAAGTGCAGTAGGGATACACCTATTAAAGTTATGTTGAACGTTTTAGATTGGTAATTAATTTCCCAAAGACTGTTATATCTCACCAAGATATTGTTAATTATTATTATAAATATTCTTAACAATTTGGAATTATCTTACTATGAAATAGTGTATAACATAACTAGTATTGAAAGAGTGGCATATTTCACACGAGTAAACATTTAGCACGAGCTACGCAGCGGCGAGGGTGGAAATGTAACGATTGCATTTAGTTATTTACCTATATATTTTTCCTACGACTATGAATATTCAAATTATGTTAATTGGGAGTTTTTAAATATGAATTCTTAGTTAGTTATTGTCATGTTTCTAGTTATATTCGATTTAAAAAACAATATATAGCAAACTATCATTAATAGTTAGGTATAATAATAAGAAGACAAATTAAAAATATTTTCATCGACATTTTGAAGTGTATGTCACTGTTAAAACTAGTGTTAAAAGTAAAATGACAGATGAGATGATGGATACTCAATAATATAAATCTCTCCGAGAAACACTCGAATTTATAAACGGTCAAGACAGCAAATTTGGACCTGGAGTCGCTAAAATTAAATGACTTAATAAAGTCATTGAGACATGCCAGATAAAACCATTCAGGATGATACCTAATAGCTATTAGGTATAGCTTACATTGTGCACAGCCTCTTGAAACTGAATCACGAATGTAATTTAATACATTTCGATATACCTACACAGTTCACAGCAGCTCATAATCCGATGTTCCAGACAGTAAATACTTCTCAAAGGGAGACGTCAGTTACACGCCTAAAATATCAGTGAACTTGAAACATAATAACTTTCAGAAGACTGGGCAAATTTCAAATTTCATTGTGCTTGGCCTCAACATTAAAACATAATCCATAGTATTTTCGTTTGGGTTTTCATTTCTGCTGACCTTTCTGACTTGGAAATACCGAACTGATAGCAATGTATCTATATAGGACGATGATGGTCAAACTTTGATTTAGTTCGCAACTTGAAACGTCCAAGTTAACAATGTTGAAGGTTATCGTTTTGTTGTTCTGTGCTATCAGTATATCAGTTGCCGTTGGTAAGAGAAACATTAGCAATGTAGTGAAAAAAACTGTTCTTCTTATTTTGTTAAAATGTAATGGAACTAGAGACCTATACCTATTGAATAAATTAAATCGCAACATTCCCACTGAATTTCATCCATTACTAGCGGTAAGAAACTGATGTCGAAAATGATGTTTAAATCACATAAAGTTATCAATATAAGTACATGCTGTTAATTGAGTACGTGGACAAACTTTGAGTGATGTTTCTAGGAGGAGAGTTCATATAAAAGTATGTCCCAAACGATTCGGTTTTTTGCTCGGCTATGTGGAATGCAGTATTCACCAGAAAAACTAAAAGTAGCATGAAATGGAGACTGCGATGTAGCCATTACTACCTGGTAGGAGATCATCATGAAAAATGAGAAATATATATTTTTTTCACTTCATATATTGTAAAGTGGTTAAAAACAGAAATTTTCATTTCTTATTATTCGATGTTTTTTAGCACTTTGAAAATAAAGTCGTTAGAGAACATAGGATTTTTCATTTCTCATTTTTTTAAATAATTTAGCCTCTTACTGGAAAAAACTCATTGTGCAATCAACCATTCTTCACAAAGAATAATTTGATTTTTTCTGTCAATTCAAATTCATAAACATAACAAAGTTATATTAATTCATTTATTCAAATATCAACGACTGGACAGTTTTTTTTCTTGGTGTGTTGGCATCGACTGCTATGGTCATTAGCCACGTGTTCTGGATAGGCCTTGTTACTAACTCCATACGCCACCTTAGGAGCAGCACTGTTAATTATTAACGCAACAGTAAATCGTGGAGGATTATCCCCAGCCAGCAACAAGATTCAATCACTCAGATTTAAATCTGAAACTGAAAAAATCTTGTCCTGCCTGGGGGGCGCTACCATTGCGCCAATCCCCGCCCCACTTGACAGTTATTCCTGCCAAAATTGTAAAATTTCAACTGGGTCACACCGTAGATAGTGGTATACGATTGAAATTGGTAGAAAGCACTTGCCTGACCCCTGTGGGCTAGTCAAAAGCTAACTCTGCCTTTTGGTAGATTTATATTTTTCAATGTTAATGATTGTTATTCTCTGATTCTACCAATAAAAGCGTTTATTATTATTATTATTATTATTATTATTATTCTTGGGCCAACTCTTACTGGATCGTAATATCTGACGTTCACTCGGCTCAAAGGCAAATGTAGTACAGGTGTAGTCATTTTTATAGAACACATTTCTATTTTTTTTTTTTTGGACGAATCCACTTATCTCAAAAATCATAAGTGCAGTCAAGCTGAGAATTCCCATAAAAATAATGTAATAAACCATTTCAATATTACGTCACGCTGGAGGGCAACCTGTCAAATTTAAAGCTTTTTAGGTTAAAAGCTAGCCGAAAAATGCCAAAATAATGCCACTTAAAGCTGCGGAACTAGAACAATTTTAATTCGTGAGGTACTAACCACATCTAATTCTTTCAGATCCGATAAGAGATTACACCCAAGACGCCTTATATGGCTGCGTCCAGTGTCTTTGTCACGCTAGAACAGGTTGCTGGAGGCGACAGAACTGCGCCAGTTACTCTATCAACCAAGACTACTGGAACAGAGCTGGATCCCTCGTAGTGTCCCCCAGTGATGCCCAACTCGGCGACCGAGGTTACAGCAAATGCATGCGGGACGAAAATTGTATCGTGGGAACAATCGTAGAATACACGAGATCTTGGGGCCCGATGGTGAGTCACAAACTCCAATACCTGGCCTAAGGTGGGTGCTCCTTTCTACTTCAAACTTACACCGAAGCAAACAACCACTTCGAAGTCGCCCACCCTAGGGGGTATATTTTTGTATTATTGGAAAATTGGTGAAGAAATAATCATTCAAATTATTACCATTGACAGTATAATGATATGATGTTTAATTTTGGCTGTCGCCAGACCAGAGTGTGGTGTTGAATCCGCTCTAGATTGGTCGAATTTGAGGTCAGGGGATAGCCTTTCCAAAAGCAGAATTATCCCCCTTCTACCCCCATTTTGAAATTAACAAACCGCTCCCAAATTATGATCGAACTCTATTAATTATTATTATTCGTGTACTAAGACAAATATCTAAAGCGCATTTTCCTATCCAAACTATTTCACATTTCAAACAGACAAAACTCCAACTCAATATTTATTTCATTATTTTCGATATTGAAAATATAACAAAAAAAGTCTATCTCTATCCTCAACGTTTGATAAATTCCATAAAACACTGTACTAAGCAGTTTGTAGATCTTCATGTGCAAAACGCTACAATATCGCATACAAAGCTCATTTGTGTCGTGTTTCGCAAAATACGTCTCATTACTTGGAAGTATAATCGATCTTTTCGATGCTCTCGTGATATTATTACTAATAATTCCTTCTTTCGATTTCAGGACTGCAACTGTGACGGAGCGTTAGACTGCAAGGATCTGGCTGCTATCCATCTATTCGGGAAGAAGTGTGAGCGTCCAATGTTCGGTGAAGTTTATGCAAGAAGATTCAACGAATGCGCGGCCAGAATTGGGGTGGAAGCCATGCTGACACAGGAAGGTGATGATCAATGTACCGTGCCAGATGCTCAATGAGTGTTTAAGGGTGAATGTAGTTTGAGTTTGACGGTAGAGTTTGAGTAAATTCGGAGCTGAGCTCAGTATTTCAATTTATTATTGTCAGAATTAAAGTATGTTTCTATGGTCTTCACTATGTTATTTATTTACGAAATATCCTATAATATTCAAAAAATGAAAATAAAAAAGTTCAAAAAATTACCTATCATGATATATATGAATGTATATGAATTCACAGTGTATACTAATTTGTCCATTCTGAATCGATTGGCAGTCGCAGAATTGGCCTATCTATAACCATTCTCGAGTTGGCCAGCTCTGAATTAGTTTTCAAATGTTTTTTTTTTGGCGCCAAATATATTTCCGATGAGTTCTCGACATTTTTGTTCAAAGATTCAGAATCGGCATGTCAAAATACATTTGAGGACAAACATTTGAAATTCAAAAAATGAAAAATAAGGAAGTTCAAAAAATTATCTTTGATGATATACTCGACCTTTTTGTCCGTCGATTTTTATCGATCGATTGACAGAGTTTACTAATTCGACTATTTTGAATCGATTGGCGTTCGCAGAATTGATCTATCTCTAACCGTTCTCGAGTTGGTCAGCTCTGAATCAGTTTTCAAAAGGTTTTTTTGGAACCAAAATTATTTCCGATGAGTTTTCGACATTTTTGTTCAAAGATTCAGAATCGGCATGTCAAAATACGTTAGAGGACCAAAAATTGAAATTCGAAAAATAAAAAATAAAAAAGTTCAAAAAATTATCTATCATGATATACTCGACTTTTTTGTCCGTCAATTTTTTTCGTTCAAATCCTCTGTATATACTAATTCGGACATTCTAAATCGATTGGCGTTCGTAGAATTGGTCTATCTCTAACCGTTCTTGAGTTGGTCAGCTCTGAATCAGTTTTCAAATGGTTTTTTTGGCGCCAAAAATATTTCCGATGAGTTTTCGACATTTCCGTTCAAAGATTCGGAATCAGCATGTCAAAATACGTTAGAGGACCAAAAATTGAAATTCGAAAAATAAAAAATAAAAAAGTTCAAAAAATTATCTATCATGATATACTCGACTTTTTTGTCCGTCAATTTTTTTCGTTCAAATCCTCTGTATATACTAATTCGAACATTCTAAATCGATTGGCGTTCGTAGAATTGGTCTATCTCTAACCGTTCTTGAGTTGGTCAGCTCTGAATCAGTTTTCAAATGGTTTTTTTGGCGCCAAAAATATTTCCGATGAGTTTTCGACATTTCCGTTCAAAGATTCGGAATCAGCATGTCAAAATACGTTAGAGGACCAAAAATTGAATTTCGAAAAATAAAAAATAAAAAAGTTCAAAAAATTATCTATCATGATATACTCGACTTTTTTGTCCGTCAATTTTTTTCGTTCAAATCCTCAGTATATACTAATTCGGACATTCTGAATCGATTGGCGTTCGCAGAATTGGTCTATCTCTAACCGTTCTTGAGTTGGTCAGCTCTGAATCAGTTTTCAAATGGTTTTTTTGGCGCCAAAAATATTTCCGATGAGTTTTCGACATTTCCGTTCAAAGATTCGGAATCAGCATGTCAAAATACGTTAGAGGACCAAAAATTGAAATTCGAAAAATAAAAAATAAAAAAGTTCAAAAAATTATCTATCATGATATACTCGACTTTTTTGTCCGTCAATTTTTTTCGTTCAAATCCTCAGTATATACTAATTCGGCCATTCTGAATCGATTGGCGTCCGCAGAATTGGTCTATCTTTAACCGTTCTTGAGTTGGTCAGCTCTGAATCAGTTTTTAAATGTTTTTTTTGGCGCCAAAAATATTTCCGATGAGTTTTCGACATTTCCGTTCAAAGATTCGGAATCAGCCTGTCAAAATACGTTAGAGGCCCAAAAATTGAAATTCGAAAAATAAAAAATAAAAAAGTTCAAAAAATTATCTATCATGATATACTCGACTTTTTTGTCCGTCAATTTTTTTCGTTCAAATCCTCAGTATATACTAATTCGGACATTCTGAATCGATTGGCGTTCGCAGAATTGGTCTATCTCTAACCGTTCTTGAGTTGGTCAGCTCTGAATCAGTTTTCAAATGGTTTTTTTGGCGCCAAAGATATTTCCGATGAGTTTTCGACATTTTCGTGCCAATATTTGGAACAGCACGTCAAAATACGTTGGAGGACAAAAATTTTAAATTCGAAAAAAGAAAAATAAAAAAGTTCAAAAAATTATCTATCATGATATACTCGACTTTTTTGTCCGTCAATTTTTTTCGTTCAAATCCTCAGTATATACTAATTCGGCCATTCTGAATCGATTGGCGTCCGCAGAATTGGTCTATCTTTAACCGTTCTTGAGTTGGTCAGCTCTGAATCAGTTTTCAAATGGTTTTTTTGGCGCCAAAAATATTTCCGATGAGTTTTCGACATTTCCGTTCAAAGATTCGGAATCAGCATGTCAAAATACGTTAGAGGACCAAAAATTGAAATTCGAAAAATAAAAAATAAAAAAGTTCAAAAAATTATCTATCATGATATACTCGACTTTTTTGTCCATCAATTTTTTTCGTTCAAATCCTCTGTATATACTAATTCGGCCATTCTGAATCGATTGGCGTTCGCAGAATTGGTCTATCACTAATCGTTCTTGAGTTGGTCAGCTCTGAATCAGTTTTCAAATAGTTTTTTTGGCGCCAAAAATATTTTCGATGAGTTTTCGACATTTCCGTTCAAAGATTCGGAATCAGCATGTCAAAATACGTTACAGGACCAAAAATTGAAATTCAAAAAATAAAAAATAAAAAAGTTCAAAAAATTATCTATCATGATATACTCGACTTTTTTGTCCGTCAATTTTTTTCGTTCAAATCCTCAGGATATACTAATTCGGACATTCTGAATCGATTGGCGTTCGCAGAATTGGTCTATCTCTAACCGTTCTTGAGTTGGTCAGCTCTGAATCAGTTTTCAAATGGTTTTTTTGGCGCCAAAAATATTTCTGATGAGTTTTCGACATTTTCGTTCAAAGATTTGGAATCAGCACGTCAAAACACGTTAGAGGGCGAAAATTTGAATTTCTAAAAATGAAAAATAAAAAAGTTCAAAAAATTATTTTATTATTTATTATCCATGATATACTTGACTTTTTTGTCCGTCGATTTTTCTCTTTCAAAATCTCAGTGTATACTAATTCGGCTATTCTGAATCGATTGGAGTTCGCAGAATTGGTCTATCTTTAACCGTTCTTGAGTTGGTCAGCTCTGAATCAGTTTTCAAATGGTTTTTTTGGCGCCAAAAATATTTTTGATGAGTTTTCGACATTTCCGTTCAAAGATTCGGAATCAGCATGTCAAAATACGTTAGAGGACCAAAAATTGAAATTCGAAAAATAAAAAATAAAAAAGTTCAAAAAATTATCTATCATGATATACTCGACTTTTTTGTCCTTCAATTTTTTTCGTTCAAATCCTCTGTATATACTAATTCGGACATTCTAAATCGATTGGCGTTCGCAGAATTGGTCTATCTCTAACCGTTCTTGAGTTGGTCAGCTCTGAATCAGTTTTCAAATGGTTTTTTTGGCGCCAAAAATATTTCCGATGAGTTTTCGACATTTCCGTTCAAAGATTCGGAATCAGCACGTCAAAATACGTTAGAGGACCAAAAATTGAAATTCGAAAAAT
Organism: Chrysolina haemoptera; assembly: GCA_958298965.1. Lineage (NCBI taxonomy): Eukaryota > Metazoa > Arthropoda > Insecta > Coleoptera > Chrysomelidae > Chrysolina > Chrysolina haemoptera. The sequence continues at coordinate 29,414,214 of OY282593.1, forward strand.
GAAAAATAAAAAAGTTCAAAAAATTATCTATCATGATATACTCGACTTTTTTGTCCGTCAATTTTTTTCGTTCAAATCCTCGGTATATACTAATTCGGCCATTCTGAATCGATTGGCGTTCGCAGAATTGGTCTATCTTCAACCGTTCTTGAGTTGGTCAGCTCTGAATCAGTTTTCAAATGGTTTTTTTGGCGCCAAAAATATTTCCGATGAGTTTTCGACATTTTCGTGCCAATATTTGGAATCAGCATGTCAAAATACGTTAGAGGACCAAAAATTGAAATTCGAAAATTAAAAAATAAAAAAGTTCAAAAAATTATCTATCATGATATACTCGACTTTTTTGTCCGTCAATTTTTTTCGTTCAAATCCTCAGTATATACTAATTCGGCCATTCTGAATCGATTGGCGTTCGCAGAATTGGTCTATCTTTAACCGTTCTTGAGTTGGTCAGCTCTGAATCAGTTTTCAAATGGTTTTTTTGGCGCCAAAAATATTTCCGATGAGTTTTCGACATTTCCGTTCAAAGATTCGGAATCAGCATGTCAAAATACGTTAGAGGACCAAAAATTGAAATTCGAAAAAAGAAAAATAAAAAAGTTCAAAAAATTATCTATCATGATATACTCGACTTTTTTGTCCGTCAATTTTTTTCGTTCAAATCCTCGGTATATACTAATTCGGCCATTCTCAATCGATTGGCGTTCGCAGAATTGGTCTATCTTCAACCGTTCTTGAGTTGGTCAGCTCTGAATCAGTTTTCAAATGGTTTTTTTGGAGCCAAAAATATTTCCGATGAGTTTTCGACATTTTCGTGCCAATATTTGGAATCAGCATGTCAAAATACGTTAGAGGACCAAAAATTGAAATTCGAAAAATAAAAAATAAAAAAGTTCAAAAAATTATCTATCATGATATACTCGACTTTTTTTTCCGTCAATTTTTTTCGTTCAAATCTTCAGTATATACTAATTCGGCCATTCTGAATCGATTGGCGTTCGCAGAATTGGTCTATCACTAATCGTTCACGAGTTGGTCAGCTCTGAATCAGTTTTCAAATGGTTTTTTTGGCGCCAAAAATATTTCCGATGAGTTTTCGACATTTTCGTGTCAATATTTGGAATCAGCATGTCAAAATACGTTAGAGGACCAAAAATTGAAATTCGAAAAATAAAAAATAAAAAAGTTCAAAAAATTATCTATCATGATATACTCGACTTTTTTGTCCGTCAATTTTTTTCGTTCAAATCCTCAGTATATACTAATTCTGACATTCTAAGTCGATTGGCGTTCGCAGAATTGGTCTATCTCTAACCGTTCTGGAGTTGGTCAGCTCTGAATCAGTTTTCAAATGTTTTTTTTGGCGCCAAAAATATTTCCGATGAGTTTTCGACATTTTCGTGCCAATATTTGGAACAGCACGTCAAAATACGTTGGAGGACAAAAATTTTAAATTCGAAAAAAGAAAAATAAAAAAGTTCAAAAAATTATCTATCATGATATACTCGACTTTTTTGTCCGTCAATTTTTTTCGTTCAAATCATCAGTATATACTAATTCGGCCATTCTGAATCGATTGGCGTTCGCAGAGTTGGTCTATCTTTAACCGTTCTTAGTTGGTCAGCTCTGAATCAGTTTTCAAATGGTTTTTTTGGCGCCAAAAATATTTCCGATGAGTTTTCGACATTTCCGTTCAAAGATTCGGAATCAGCATGTCAAAATACGTTAGAGGACCAAAAATTGAAATTCGAAAAATAAAAAATAAAAAAGTTCAAAAAATTATCTATCATGATATACTCGACTTTTTTGTCCTTCAATTTTTTTCGTTCAAATCCTCTGTATATACTAATTCGGACATTCTAAATCGATTGGCGTTCGCAGAATTGGTCTATCTTTAACCGTTCTTGAGTTGGTCAGCTCTGAATCAGTTTTCAAATGGTTTTTTTGGCGCCAAAAATATTTCCGATGAGTTTTCGACATTTCCGTTCAAAGATTCGGAATCAGCACGTCAAAAATACGTTAGAGGACCAAAAATTGAAATTCGAAAAATAAAAAATAAAAAAGTTCAAAAAATTATCTATCATGATATACTCGACTTTTTTGTCCGTCAATTTTTTTCGTTCAAATCCTCAGTATATACTAATTCGGCCATTCTGAATCGATTGGGGTTCGCAGAATTGGTCTATCTTTAACCGTTCTTGAGTTGGTCAGCTCTGAATCAGTTTTCAAATGGTTTTTTTGGCGCCAAAAATATTTCCGATGAGTTTTCGACATTTCCGTTCAAAGATTCGGAATCAGCAAGTCAAAATACGTTAGAGGACCAAAAATTGAAATTCGAAAAATAAAAAATAAAAAAGTTCAAAAAATTATCTATCATGATATACTCGACTTTTTTGTCCGTCAATTTTTTTCGTTCGAATCCTCTGTATATACTAATTCGGACATTCTAAATCGATTGGTTTTCGCAGAATTGGTCTATCTCTAACCGTTCTTGAGTTGGTCAGCTCTGAATCAGATTTCAAATTTTTTTTTGGCGCCAAAAATATTTCCGATGAGTTTTCGACATTTTCGTGCCAATATTTGGAATCAGCACATCAAAATACGTTGGAGGACAAAAATTTTAAATTCGAAAAAAGAAAAATAAAAAAGTTCAAAAAATTATCTATTATGATATACTCGACTTTTTTGTCCGTCGATTTTTTCCGGTCAAATTCTCAGTATATACTAATTCGGCCATTCTGAATCGATTGGTGTTCGCAGAATTGGTCTATCTTTAACCGTTCTTCAGTTGGTCAGCTCTGAATCAGTTTTCAAATGGTTTTTTGGCGCCAAAAATATTTCCGATGAGTTTTCGACATTTCCGTTCAAAGATTCAGAATCGGCATGTCAAAATACGTTTGAGGACAAACATTTGAAATTCAAAAAATGAAAAATAAAAAAGGTCAAAAAATTGTCCATCATGATATACTTGACTTTTTTGTTCGTCGATTTTTATTGATCAAATTCAGTGTTCAATAATTTGAAATGTTTATCCCCAAACGTAATTTGACGTGCTGATTTTGAATCTTTGCACGTGGGAAATGATAAAATAGCCAGGGTTGCAATTGTCAAAATGGCAATTGGTACATTGAAAAGTCCTCTGGAATAATTCATTCATATCTGCATGTTGTATGTTTGTGTTGTAAGAAAAAATATTTGCATTGATTTATTTTTTTCCCGTCAAATTTGCAAAGATTTTTTTTTCTTTAAATGCAATTGCTGCATTTTGGCCGGGAAGAAATGTTGCATCTCGCTTCAATATTTAAAATCATCTCTCATTATTATTATGGTCAAATATAGAACATCAAAACATCTGACTTCGAAGTGCGACTTTGAACCTTTTTTGTGTCACTTTTTGCACAGACGGCAGTATCACTTTAAAACTGAATTAATATATGTCGCAAAAGTCTACTCCCACCACTGGCTTTTCCTACGGTAGTTCTCAATCTAATTCAATAGTAAATCTCCAGTGATTCATCAAAGTAGAACTTTAACCACCATGTAACAAGCATGTAACAACCAACGAATACTATTTCTAGTTTGGTAAATATACTCGGTATTCGTTAAATCCGGCGCAACCATTTTGATAACATTCTGTGGCAGTTCGCAATTGGGTAACTCGTATCTAGTTGGTTGGAGGCGCTTTTCAAATATTTGCGGTCATCGATTCTGGAAAGCTCGCTGTTGAATTCGAATTTAAACCGTGTTCCCAAATGAGAAACATTAATATTTATTTATTCATACATTTTGTTTAATCATTCATTCATTTCATTGAATTATTCTATTTATTCATTCTTCTGATTGTATCGAGAAATATATGTATAGCCCTATTTCATTGATAATATTGATTTCCAAAAACGCATTCGCGAACGGCTGGAGGTTTTTATCACGAATTATTTCGCAAAATCAGATCAGTTGACTGAAAGCGTTGTTGCCTTAGATGAGTAGGGACTCTTTGAATTTCTGTTTAAACCAGTGTTCTTCCTTGTCTTAGACGTTGGCATATTTCTACTGGATGCGGTGGTGTTCCACCCAAGCATGTTCTGCGACTTCCGACTTCGACGTACCTCCCCCCGTTGAGCCAAGCCTTTGTGTTCGTCTATCTTAATGCTGAGCAGACTTTTGGTCTCACCAATGTAGGAGCGTCCGCATTCGCATAGTATTTGTTATGATTTGGTCAAAAGATTCTTTGAAGTATTTTTGGATCTGACACATATTTTTACGCTGTACTTCTTTCCTATCATTCTTAGTCTCTCCGATACGCCTTGATGTATGGTAGGAGAACAAACTTGGCTAAGTGGTGAGTGACGCCAGAGCTGATTATTGGTCTCAAAGGAACTTCTGCCTTATTGTAGAGTATGAAGGTGGCTTGCTATGATGTGGTGTCGATATTGATCTTTTTCTTAGTAAAAAAAAAATTATATTAAAAAAAATGTTATTGTCTGTCAGATATTTGGTTCATGTGATAATGTTGGAAAAATTAGTATTTTGGTTTTTTCGAAATAAGTCGTTTCATAAAAAAAAAAACAGAAAAAAACCATATTCGGTTCAAATGAGTAACCTTTATGTTAATTCAATAAACTACACGATGTTAATTGCCATTTTAATTTTATTGTGATTTTGATGTAATTTTATTACTTTGTCAGTCAACACCGGTTTATAATATACGAATGAATGAACAGTATCATTAGTATTCTATATATCAGCTCTACCAATATGCCCGAAAATAAAATGGGCCGACACCCGTTTTTCACAGGTAACTAAGCTTACTTTATCAAATATTGGAATGTCAGCCTTAATTCAATAAAAATCACATTTAATTCCAAATATTATTGAGAATTCGTTCATTCATTATTACATTTGTTCTCGCTTCAACGAAAAACGTAATTTATTCAAGTTCGGCTGAACGGATTTGGATTGTTCAATTGATCAAAGCGAATAAGCCTATTTGAATTCACTTTGAAGTTTCAACAAATCATCGAATTGGATTACTACTAGCACAACGTTTTTCAGTAATTCATTATTGGATTGTTAACTAATCCTGGGTCGATCTTGGTTCAGAGGTTGCTCTTTTTTCAAATAATGAAAATACTAAATGGTTTTATTTTTTTTGGTGGAGTTTCGCTTTCACTCTACGAAATGCCCCCGTTTTTTATCTTATTTTTTTTTTGCGTCTGCTTAACCAATATTTCATTTGTCTCACTCAATTCTGAAATTATTTTGATCCTTCGAAAAACGCGCTATGAAAAAGTCCAAGCATTTTTTTTTGGTTTTTTAATTGTTGACCCTGAACTTTGAAGTGGCAGAGAATTACAGAAGCGAATGAATTCACGAATAATAATACATGCATGGTCTATTTTTGTTATGGTGGAAGTTCGGGGTTGAACAAAAGTACTTGTCACACATCCCGTAGGTTTATCACATAGTTTCATTTCCCATCCGTCTTATTTCTCTCGGGAGCACTTATATAAACACACTCCAACCAACAGGTTGCTGGGTGTAATGACTTCCGTTGCTTCACCCAGTTCTCAAAGCCAGCGTGATCCCAACCAGATTATCTTAACACGGTCCCAAAATGCCGCTCATCGTGTAATTTCCAGTCAGCGGATATGTCTATTAGATTCGAGCATAGGGGTGGAAGAAGCGCTAATTGTTGATTTATAAAGGGTTGTCATTACGGCAGGTATCGGATGATCGTGTAACAGTAATGGATAGACAGGTGTAAATCATCTCTAAGGTCATTATACTATAATATGTTCTACAATGTAAGCTCTTGAGATTGAGTGGGCAAGAACCCTCGGAACTGTCGAGAGGGTTAAATGGGTTCAGCGATAGTTGGTTACATAATAGCAATATATAGTTGATTGGAATGAAGCAGAAATAGAAGAGGTGATGTTTCACCAGAGGGCGCCGTAAAAACTTTAGATTAAAACAACTTCTAACATCGCCCACTCAAAAAATATCCCATTTACCTGGCTCTTACATAACATACTGTATATATAGCTTAGCTTTATAACAGGATACCGACTTTCCTTAAAACACTTTATATTAATGCGTTCAAACTGAAGTATCCTGGAAAATGAACTGCTTTGTCTTTATTAAAGTTCATTCATTAGTATCCAGTGTTTTCCTTGATTCAGTATTCTCTATAGAATTCAATTTAATTGTTTTTCCATGTTTCTCCCTATCTCGAGTAGGAAGATCAAGCCTGAAGCTGATGTAAATCTTGGCAAGAGATCGAATCCTGCCCTTGGGTAGTATTCGTACTAGTATTGTAAACAGCTTTATATTTTATATATACGTTGCTTTCGATAAAATAAAAATAACTTGATATATTTATTAACATAAAGTCATCTCATAATCATCACGAGAGCTGAATAAAGTTCTATGCTATTCGTATGCTTGGTTGCTGTTGTGAGTAATATGTTCGAAGTATAGCTTTTTTGATATTATGTTACCCAATGAGATTTTTGTTTTCGGCCACGTGACATCAGATTCAAAATTATTAATGGGGCAACCTGTACATCTTGGCATTTCCATGTTGCTCCCGATAAAATGTGATTACAACAAACTGTTACACTTGTGGTCTAAAACGATTAATTTAAGAACTACAGCTACTTCAATTTCCTTTGTCCCTTAATCGTCGTATGGGACACCCTGTATATCCACAACTTAAATTTTCCACATAACATCAAATCATGCATCAACTTTCTGTCACTCAAAGGAGGATGCACTTAAAGAAGGCACGAATCAATTCTTCACTCCTTCGGTTCTCATCATCGCTTCAGTGCAGTCAGCATACTTTTCCACTCAGTGCGAAAGAACATGAATATTCAATAAACGCCATAAAATTTCTCCTAAAAGCCTCCGTCTGTCGCTGAAGTTGCGTGGCGAATAACGTCAAATCGTTCTTAATGGACGTCAATTTGCGATACATCTGGAGGAACGCGAGAAATATGCGAACATCGTTCGCGAATATCAAACGGTAAACAACTACTGTCCCTTACGACCACTGGAACGTATCTGCTAGAACTATGTACAAAATAAATATTCTGCTAGTACGACATTGCCAGTAATTGCTACTACCTTGTAATAATAATTATGGATGATCTACTGATAATGGGTTACATTTTGTTCGTGAAACTCAATACCTTACATTCACTCTATCCGGACGATTATGAGACAATTTCATCTTTTTCTTTTGAAATCTGCTCTCATGTGTTATAATATTCCCACATGAAAGTATTAGTGTTAAAATATGGCCATAGGTTGGTTTTATCCTTTTCACAAGCTTCTATTTAACTTACTTTGTTCGTTAGTTCATCTGTCGTTCTGTCCATCTGTCTTTCGAAGGACCAGGCAGCAGCCTTTCAATCCTACGGCTAGTTTTCGAGATACACGGCGTCGAAGTTGGAAAGTGACCAGTAAAGAAATCTTGAATGAAAATGTTTTGCGCGAGAAATATTGCCTGTCCATGAGGCAAAAATTTCAGTTTGGTTTATGATAAAACATATTATTAGATACAGGGTGAGTCAAGCATTATCTAAAATGAAATTCTCAATCAACCCTATACAAAGAAGATGTGACCAAACCAAATAACACACTGAAATGCTCATCGTTCGAATATGTCAAAATTGACAAATCGCTTTTCGCTATTTTTGTCATCACTTAGCATTTGCTTCATACTGAATATCAATTTCGGACAAGAAGTACGCTGAATGGTTCATAGTCAAGTATTTCTAAATCTCAAAATATAAAATAAATATATACAAAATTTCACCAAAAAAAACTGTCACTTTTTGACTCATCTTCTACAAAATGTTGAATTTGTCAATTTTGACATATTCGAATGATGAGCATTTTAGTGTGTTACTTGGTTGGGTCACATCTTCATTGTATAGGCTTGATTGATCTCATTTTGAATAGTGCTTGACTCACCCTGAGTGAAAAAAAAAAATATTTCCAGCAAACCAAGACATTTGCTCCTGGGCAATCAGCAAGATGTTGCACTCTATTGAAAATATTCTAGAATTATACGATAAGGTGACAAAGAAAAGGCAGGAAATGTTGAGCAAAGTGCAATCGTTCCAATTTAAATTCCGAGAGAATGATAGAGTAGGGATAACCTACAAAAAAATAAAATTTTGAGCACGTGCCCTGCTGCATTCTGAGCTGGTTCTTTTTTTTTTTCGGTTTCCCGAACTACACAATGTGCGATTTCTCGATCAGAACAAAGAGACCCTGATTGAATTTTTCAATCCGCGCAACTCAGATAATTACTTTTCCATCAGAGGTCAGATTATTTAGATCCAATTAAATATGCCAAAAGTCCAACGATATCTTGGGAAAAAAGATTCTGATTGATATACTCAACAGTAGATTTCAATTAATTTAAGATTGCGGAGTCGGATTTCGAATTAATTTTCGTATCGTAAAATATTTTTATGATGGATTCTCCTTTGAAATATGATAAATCCTTCAACCCTTTTGAGTTTCATCATGTAGGATCAGGTAGCCGAGTGGTTAGGATCACCGCTTTAGAATCATTCTGGCTGCCGGTAGGAGGTTCAAAGCCTTGCGATTGCAGAATCGTTTTTCTGCTAGTCCGAGAAAGTGATAGGAATCGCACGTTAAAAGATAATGCCTCGTTAATCCTTGGCTCACACAAGTTTCGAATTCTGAGGTCTGCCGTTCATATGGGGACAACAGCTGGTTACGGAAAAAACAAATTTTCCTCCAACCCTTATATAAGAAGTACACACTTTCCTCCCTCAAATCAGGGAGGAAACTCATACTTTTCCTCCCTAGGGAGGAATGTACTTTTCTTCCCTATAGAGGAAAGTACTTTTCCTTCCCCTCATGTCAAATAAGTTGTAAACGATGAAACTTGAATCTATTATATTCAAATTAGTTCCGTATTTTCTAAAACATCTTGTATAACAACAGCATATTCTCATTATCTATCTTCATAGACGACATCATGTTTTTTAACTATGTTGTGAAGGATTTTCTGCGCGTCAGAAATCCCTGGTATTACGGAAGCAGCAAATAATCCTTTAATCCCGGAGGCCATGGATTCGACGGAATGCCAGCAAATTTCCAGATTATAATCGTAACATTAAATTCAGAGCCGGTAATCAAAAAAAGGAAAAGCGTGAATCAGAGTGATCTAGAGTGTTTCGAGGATGAACTTTTTTGGCGTGTTTGAGGAAAGGGTTAAATTCGAGTTTTTGATGAAAAAACCACTGGATAGAGACAAAATATTGTGTGAACGATTTTGTGTTTATAAACTATTACTACACTCGCTTTAGGAACTATGTACAGATACCCAAAAAGAGACTTGAATCAACCAGAAGATATCATTTAATGTAAGTTCTCACTCTAAACAAGAAACTGTTTTATCAATATGTACTCACCTAGTCCAAGACTAACTCATTTGTTTCGCGCCTGCTGAAAAAATAAGAAGACATGAATAAACACTCAGAAAAAATCAAAATATACTTGTTACAAATAATTTCCGTTTAATAATGCTATCTGAAAAGAATATCAATCAATAAGTTTTTAAAGTTAATAGACAAGAAGTTTGATTGATAATCAAATTTTTTCAAAAAATCTGAAATGAGTTTTTTTATGTTCTGGTTCCCATGAAAACGAAAATTTTGTAATGTTCAGACAACATCGTGAGAGCCGAATGAAAGTAAGAAACAAGATGTCCGGCCCTACCAGGACGACGCTCATTGCCATAATCCTATACAATAGGAATTAATTTCTAATAATCCCAAGTGAGCTGTTATCAGCAAAGTCGACTTTATAGCCACAAGTGAGAACTCGCTTGTTCCCTATGCTATTAGAGTTTCTTGCTGGGGTAATTCGATTTCTAACTGGGGCTAGTAAAATTTTTCCTCGGTGTAGCGTTCACTAAACCACGGGCGCCATCTCAACTCCAGCCCCTCAACTATGAAGAAAACTTTATTCAAGGCACTTTTCGTGACTATTTTCGTATCCCACCACGAAAATAAATTCTCACATAGACTCTTATTACACAAATACATGTAATTTCCTCACCTTTTCCCATCGTGTCAAGCGAGCTGCTACCAATAATTCATCGATAGGAACAAGGAATTTCATTTTGTCTTCAAACTCTATATCCTGAACATCTTTCGTTGCCGAATTTCGAGTTAGTGAAACTTCACAGAACTTCACAAAGTCTGATTGCCGTGCATGCATAATTGGCATACCAACTCATTGAAGTGTGTCCTTGAATTATATTAGTTGCCGAAAGGGTATGTCTAGTTTGTGATTGGTGCTTTGTGCGGAAGTAATTTCCGTGAGTTGGGTCGATCTCTAGCGAAATCCAGGAATATGAACAAATCACAAACGGTTCAATAGACGCAGATATTAGCCTCTTTTCAATAGGTGTTTGACATTTTTTTCAAAGCCATACTAGGAGACAACCCTTGGATGGGATTTGTAAGAAGTCGATGTCGCAAAATAATGAAATTTCGACTTCGAAGTCAAAATTTAATAAACCTCCAACCTCGAAGTAAGGGGTAATAAACTTTGAATTGAAATCCGGCTATTATCAGTAACAGCAGGTATGTCACTAACAGTTGCTCGTATAATTTGATTATAATCAGTAAGCAAGGCTTTTGTGACTGAATATGTTTGGACAGTTTAAAGGCGGAATCATGCAAAGTTCATTCATTAATGTAATTACATTATCACTGCACTCACATTAAGAAAAGTTGTGCAGTAGCAATTCATAGGAAGCGTTCATGCAAACACATTTCATTACATTCATACTGATTCACTGAGAAGTTGGCCAACTTTCAACAATAAATTATAACTGCATTACTAAGCTACACCCAATGAACAAAGAGAAAACTTTGTGGAAACAACAAAAGCTTCATTCGCTAGTCGTCATGGTTCATAAGGTTTGTTCCTTTGTTTGGATAGCTGTCAATTAGTGCGGAGTAATGAGTGATCAGCTGCAGTTCATTTGTTCAATTTCGGTACCGGATTGGGAATAAATTTACAAAATTTATAGCTGGTATACTTAACTTCTCAAGTATCCCAATTAAATTTAATCCAGAGGAGTTGAATCTGGCGCCCTATATGGCCATTCGATTGATCCTATTCGCCCTATCCACCGATCTAGAAATACGTTGTCCAAGTAGTTTTTCACCAAGACATCACAGTAAGGAAGCACATCATCTTGATGCAGCCACAAATCATTTATGGTTGGCAACATTCTTTTCAGTTCGAGTGGAATGGTCAAGGTCTCATCGAAAAAATATAACCCTATCATCATATTTTCATAATTTCTGCCCAAACATTTAATTGCTCTTGGTCTGACGATTCACGTGACCATTTAGCAGAAATGTAGCTTCATCAGAATAAAAATTGTAAAAACATCGAATCAATTCAATTTTTCTCCATTATAGTTTCGTAAAATTCAATTCGTCTATTAAAATCGTGAGGATGCTACTTTGTTTTTTACCTTTCTAAGAACTGTTGAATAATCAATGTCATGATGTAATTCAATTTGCTTGGAACCAATATGAGCATTATCTTGCAACGCTTGCAATTCCTTGCTTCTAGTATTTGTTACTGACTACCATAAGTGGAAAAAGTGCTGACAGAAAAGAGCCAGGATATCACTGATGATGGCCAGGGGATTCTTCGGCAAACTATGAGAACTTAGACCTAAACAATCCCTCTGCCTGAACTCAACAAGAGTGAGGCCCTCGATTAGATATAAAGCCCTGATGCGGTGGCCAAAAGTTCAACAAGTGACAACCAAAAGGAAGCTGGCTAGTTCACAAAGACAGCACATGCTCGAGGACACTGGTGCTTCCCTAGCACATCTACGAGTGACACGGAGTTAGTTTTAAACCTTCCTCCTTTTCTGTATTTGCATGTTGTAGCGGAGGCGAGGATACAACCAAGCCTCCAGACTCTGCAATTCCTCGACAGCCGGTGCTGATACCACTATTGAAGTGTCATCTGCAAACATTGTTATCAATCCATTCGTCATATGCAACATGCTTTCATATAATATATTCTTCCACTTCTTATATTATTAATGATATTATAGGGACCCTTGCTAAAAAAGGGTTTCGTAGAAATGATATATTTAGTGATTTTCTCTGAAGAATTCCAAGTGGATGAATCTCCAATCTGAGTGTTTACCATGTCTTTGAACATTTGCCGTATTTCTCACCGATCCACTGTAGTTTGTGTACCTACCCATCCTGAGTTTATGTGCTTACCCTTTGTGAGAAAATGCTTTCTATCACGACGTTGAGATTTTTGCATCAATATTTGTTGTGCGAACGAGGCTTGACAAGGTAAAATTCTCTCGATCGGAATTAAGTATTTCTATTGGATCGTCTAACGTGGATATGGCAGGCCCCAACGCCCAATTTACGTGTGTCACAACCCCATGTCATTTTTATTCTGAGATGTGACATGAAAGGGGGAAAGTGTTTACGAATGTGGAAACTCGCAAAATTGAGTTTCAACCCGTCAACCCCTTAATAAAATCGTTTTGTACCAGGTGAAAATATTTTCTGTTGACAGATTTCATGTGTGTGTTATCAGGAGTTATTTGAATCGACGATGCCCTCGCAAATTTTTTGGTTTTGGTTTATTATTTGCTATGGTAACGATTAAAAGTACAGGCCTCAAATTGGTCGAAGATGTTAGGTGTGGAATTTTCTAGTTAATTCAATAATCTTAAACTTATTCTTCCAGAGCATTACATGGGGAAATTACAACACTAACAGCCTGTCCCTTATATGGGGATATTACCAATTCAATGATAATTTAAAATAGTTTTGCTGTACAATTTCCATATCGTATCCCTCGTAGGTTCCAGTAAATTTTCGAGAAACTTTCGGCCATAATTCGAGCACTTGGAAGAAATCAAGTGGAAATTTGCTGCATTATTAGTTCTTTTCAACTACATTACCATGGGAACTTTACTCATTGCATAATTCATTCAGCTCTAGAACTAGGTTATTAAAAAGTTATTGAACACTGGAGCAATTAATTTTACTATCCCCTAGGGTTTTGGCAAAGAAATATTCCTAATTAAACTCGCATTCCTCAAAAAAATTCCCAGTAGAAACTTCCCTCCTGCAAACTTTCCTGCTAAGGCACTATGCTCGATTGTTCCAACCAGTTATGAAATTTCATACTGGGAGTTTTCATCTACTGCCGACATAAGAGACTCCTCATAATATATTCATATCTGACGTGATAAATTCGCCAAAAAATATGCCGGAGCTGATGAAAAATGAGTGTGCTTGAAATGATTTCCTTGTTGGTGTCTTTTCAGCGAGAGCATATGAAGATTGATGCAGCTTTTTGATTGAATCGCGTAAACAGCGGACGCCTTATACGTTTTCGGGTTAACGCCGATTGAACTTCACGTCAAGGAAAATATAACATTATCGATCAAAAGTAACGAAAACCCGTTTCAAATTACAGGGTGTTCAAATATGGACCAAACGTATATCCCCTTATAGAGACGAGTTTTCTTTCTTCATAACTGTTACTGAAGTTGGAGATTGAAGCTTGGGAACTTATGATGATTATGTAATTCAACAACATCAGTACAATTTGCGACTCAACCTTGATGCCAGGCGCACAGAGTAGCAAAATAGGCCGAAAGCGCAATGAGAACGACCCCAACCACAATATTGAAGGTACTGTTGAGGCTACCGCCCCTTCCAGTCTGGATCAAGAAGGAGACATCCGCAGCACATTTGAGCATGTGAGACTCGGAGGTCTAGGAGAACGAAGGAGAGTGATAGGAGATGCGGAGATCGCAAAGTGGTCGAAGCAGGAGTTTCCTATTTTCGCTCAAGAAAGACTGTATGGAATAGCACGTTTGCTCTTACTAATAAGCCAAAACGTAAAATGAGTAAAAAATGGACTTGGTATTGACCGCTTTGAACCACGTACTATGGCGTAGGAAGTCGCAGTCCTATCTATGCGGCTATGAACCGTGTTCGTATATTTGTAGATGAAATGGTTGTTCATAAGAGAAAATGTGAAAGATCTCGCGAACCGAAAGGTCCTAAGCCGTAAAATAATAGATTTTAGCTCTCGGTTTTTTGTCTCCATCGAGCTAAAATCTAATACTTTTTTCCCTTGCATAATAAATAATTATTAGAAAACAATTTGAGGTAGGCCGGGATAAGTAGTATAGTAGTTAAATTCCAAAATATTGTTGATTACTAATAATCACTCAGATAAGTAGTATAAATAGAATTGAAATAGGATTATTGGTTGAGTATGCTTTAAGCTCTTGAGAATGCAAACTTCCTTAGCGAAACGCTCGTCGACTGAAAATTGAAGTAGTTTTGTTGTTTTGAATATTCTATTTCTTGAATTGTATTCACACCAATGGTTCCAAATATTTATTCAATCCAGTGATTTTCTTCTCTGAACGAATACCCCTCGATATTGAAAACTCAATTATCGCTGTAATTATTTGTTTTCTGCTTTGCTGGGAATTGAGGTAGCAATTTAATTTCATGGAAGATAGATGACATCGATTTACAGCAAATTCAAAGGTGTCAAAGTTTATGACCTCTACTTGTCGCGTGTTTTTCTTCGTTTTTCAATCAATTCAAAAACGGCATAGCAAGCTCGGAATGAGTAATGGGCAGACGGATGATGATGATAGCGGGAATTACTCTAGAGTGTATTGTTTCTCACGAAACATATGTATAACATTGCTTGAGTATGACGCCATATCCGAAATCTCTACTTCAGTCCCATTCCTAACGTAATTTCTACTAGTGAAGGAGTGAACTTAAAAACAGCACTAACATGTTAATTCGATAATTTTCGAATCTTTAATGATAACTAAACCACTTCTCTACCTCAGACTCTTTTCACAAAGCATTCTGAATGATTTAGAATCCCGACGTCCCCAAATATATAACAATGACAACATATCACGAATAAAACGGCCCAAGCACATCGGAAAATAATAATGTCAGGCCTCATTATCCCTAAAAAAATCGCCCCATTCCTCTCCGAATTTCATAACAATAATAATGAAAATCTCAGAAACGCCGTACAAAGGAAGACGTTATAATGAGAGGAATGTCATCTCCAGGAACAAGTTTCCGATGCTCGAGTTCCTAATAATGGTGAGTTCGCCTTCAATGTGTATTCCTTATTTCTTCTGCCATTCCCTTCTCGAGATTTGCATGACAAAGTCGTCTGCAGATGTTACATATCAGACACAATGCTTGCAAGGGTGAAATATATTAGAACACGTTCTTGATTTTGATGGGTCACTAGTAATTACATTATTGAGCTCAATAGCAAACGGTTCGAGATAGAGTGAGGATAATACACTTACTGGTGAAATTGGCTCAATTTCCATTGGGTTTATGCGAAGAGGGATATAGGAGATTCGATTTGTTACCATGTTTGGCTGAACTTTGGTTTACTGGAAATCTGATATAAAAAAACAATTGAACGTCGCCATTGTTAAACCTCAGCCAAGGTAAAATTCCGTTTGCCGGGCGCTACAAACTATATTAAAAATTCTTGGTTCTTGAATATTTTGGTCTCCTGAAAAAAAAATGCAAATGAAATTTTAGGCGGTCTCAAGTAATTTCGAAGATACTAAATAAATATATTCCTGAAGAAATAATTGAGTGGTTGAAGATCCACCGCCCACCAATAATTAATTCATGTAATCTTTCGAAGGTGTCTTGGTAGAAGAAAATCGTTTTTTTTTTCGATCACAGCGAATCAATATGGTTGCTTTCATTCACCGCAACCTATGATTTCGTATTATAAACACACGGTCGAAATTCACGCTAAAACTTTCATTACCCGTTACTAATATCTACAAATATTTATGTAAATAATTACACCGCAATTCAAATTTGATGTTCGAATATTCGCAGATATGAACGCGGTATCGGTAATGTTTAATTTTTATGATAATTCCTGGATAAACATTCGTCCAATAAAATCGAGCTTTGACCTGTGGATTTGGCTCTCCTGGATAAAAGTTTGTTTACGCGAATCTGGTCATTACTTTCATAGTTGACGATGATTTATAATTTTATTTTGGAAGACGGTATAATACCTGACAGAGTAAATATTCCGGAAGAAACATATGTTTTACAACCGGCGTTATTTATATTTAAAAATTAAAAATATCCTCAGATAACGGACATATGGATAATATACCGACTTTGATTTACTAAAACGTATCTCGAAATAGGGATTTGATAAGCAAGATAAATTCAGAACGAGTAAGACTCGGGCTGAATGGAATATTTTCTGAAATTCATTAAAGTATATATACCATTTTCCGATCTGATCGAATAAAAGTTTGTGACATATATTTTCAATTGTATTCAACAGATAAGACGACCAAGCTTGAAAACTGTTCATTCTACACATTATCATTATGGGATACTGGATTTATTCGAAGTTTTTTGCGTTACTACATTTTTTTAATGTTTACACTTGTCAAAATGTGAAGAAATCTAAAATAAAGATAAAATTATGTAAATACTGCGAATAAAATTCTATAACTGTAGACAGAAAACGTATACATACATCAATACACATTTATATACACACCTATATTATCACCAGAGCTGTGCCGAGCCTTGTGCTTAGTGCTTGCCTAAGCACTCTAAGCACTTTAATGCTCATGAGCACTGGACTTACAAGCAATTTTTCAAATTGGTGCTAAGTGCTTAGTACTCTCAGCACTTCATGAAAGGGCTTAGTGCTTACTACTCGTGAAAAGTACTCGGGAGCACTTTGAAAAAAATTGTTGAGATTCTTTCTTTATTAGGGATTCCAGGAATGAAATACTGTTCATTGCACTTTGAAGAATGCCTTTATTTTTAAGAATAACAGTATCCCTGCCAATTGATACTACATGAAAATGCATATAGTGGGAATGCACCTATTCGAAAAACTGTGTTAAATAATGACCACCAAACATATATATCGACGATATTTTTCATGAAATAAACATCCATGGAGAATAAAAAATAAATACCCTATAAATTTCTTTTCTTACTCCAGCGGAAAGTTTTCAGAGCGCGTCTTTTTAGGATTCTCGATTCAAGGATGCGTGGTCTCTGTTTATTCTCAAAACGGAAGAGAGAATTATTCATCTTTTTCAGTTTCCGCAAATATATACGAGTGCAGATGCATGAACAATGAAAATATAGTATTCGAGAGTAAAAGTGAACCTCGCAAGTTGTAATAGTATTTATGGAAATTGACCACGAAAGCATACTTGTGGAACACAGGGTCGAATTGAAATTCTGGCATTATGCACAATAGGTAGATGTATTTTCTACTCTTCTTTACCTCCGTCTATTTTCTTTTCTCATTTTTATGTTCGTGAAGTTTTATCATTCTAACATTTTCTCATTTTCAGATTGTGGAAGGTTACAAACCCAAAAAATCATGTCAAGAATAACTTTCACGTTAAAACTAATAAGGCCTTGTTCGACTGGTAATCTATTTATTTTGTGGACATTCATATTGAATAAGATAAAGAACCGGTCGTAATGAATAAAAGTCATAGTGGAAATAAGAAAATAGTATATTGTGTATCTAGTAGTAAAAGCATTACATTCCAGGACGACAATGTAAATTGAAGTCTTCAAAACACAAAAGGATTTGGTGTAACACCACATTACAAAATGGCGAGTTTTTTATACACGACGTGTTGAATCAATATCAACGTCAAAAAACACAGAAA
Source organism: Chrysolina haemoptera (assembly GCA_958298965.1). Classification (NCBI taxonomy): domain Eukaryota; kingdom Metazoa; phylum Arthropoda; class Insecta; order Coleoptera; family Chrysomelidae; genus Chrysolina; species Chrysolina haemoptera. The sequence goes on from OY282593.1 coordinate 29,432,026, forward strand.
TAGCTATTATGAATGATTGACGATATTCTAACATTTACATTCTGTTCAATATTCAGGCAGGGCAACTTGTGCCGAGTCCGCTAGTATGACGACTATAATACACTACCGTGCGGAACTTGATAATTAGTCTCGGACATTTTGGATCTCCGCAAAAATCAAATTATTTTCCAGGAAAACGACGAAGAAATTATTTCAATGGCACGCATAGATAATAATAGGCCAAGTATATCCTTGACATTTCAGAAAACTCGTCCATTAAAGAATACTGGGTCACACTGAAGATAAAAATTTGGAGGATAATGAATAAACACAAGTAGTACACAAGTTGTTTTGGAAATATCAACACAAAGTTATTCGCAAGCGAATGATAAGTTATTATTCGAATCAAGAATCAGTTCATGCTGTTGAGTGTTCGTGATCGCTCAAACACGTCTTAATTTAACCAGCAGTTCTCTAAAAAAAAATAATGATCGAGACTTTGAAACTGCTCCGATACTGGTTGTATTTTATCATGTTTTCCAAGGTTTCCCAAAACGAAGCTACGAAAACGGCATCTACATTTTTTGCAACTGCTGATATTATTGGAATAATGAACACATCCTCATTTGCCATACATAGGTCGAATTTGTTCTGGGCCCGTCTTTTATTTCAAGGAACACCACATACCAGATTTCAGGGAATCTTTAATCTTTTTTTCATATTTCTTCACACGATGTCATGATGCGGTTGTTATTCGCCCCAATCAGGTATTCAACGAACTCAACCCTTATAATACCGTCAAGTCAATATTATTTCTGAGAGGCTTAACATACTGAATAATGATTTGTTATGCATAGAATATTCATGAACTATATTTTCATTCTCAGCTGACTCCCTCGAGAACATGTTGCAAACATCGCTGGCAATTTGCTTCCTAAACTTCAAGCTGTATTTGACATTTTCAGGAAGGTATATAACAAATGTAATTCTAAAGAAAAAGTCAGAAAGTGAAAATTTGTTTATACAGATAATTGATTCTTTATTTAATTATCTTTAGTTTCATTGAAAATTCATAAGTCATAAGTCTACCTACAAACTACCTACATAAATACGTTTTCAGATATCAAATGTATTAGTTAGTTATTATACTTGATAATGGGATAAAAGCCAAACCGGTCGTAAAAATAAAATCACTAGTGGAAATTAGACAAAAATATTTTCATTCATTTCATTAAAGTGATCATAAAAATGAATGAGAAAGGGAGAGTGTTATATGTAAGAGGTAATTTGTCTCGCAGCAATGTTTTGAACGATTTCTGTGATTAATATTGAATAAATTGAACGATTATCATTGGTAAATGTATTGTGCTTCACCACTAATATTACTACCTATAAGTGATTTTTATACTATTATTTCTGTTGTTGTTCTTTGCAAGGTGCAAGAGTGAGAATGGTCTATACCAATCTTACAATTTTCCATCAATAAACGTATATATTATCGTTATTATTTATCCCAGTTCGCTAAAGTTCAATGGCATGCGCATAGATAAAAGATAGGCCTATAGGCCAATCATTATCCGCTATGGTTAATATTTGAGAACTCATCCACGAATGAATATTAGGTACACACACTAAAGATAACCAATTCAACGGATAATAAACCCTGATTCTTATACCCGAGTTGTTTTTAAAATATTATCGCAAAGTTATTCGGAACCAAATTATATCATGTTAATTGAATGAGGAATCATCAGTTCATTCTGCTGAAATTATTGTGCTAGTGGTTAACAGTGCCCTAAGGAAAAATAATGATCCAGACTTTGAAACTGTTCCATTATTGGTTGTATTTCATGATTTTATTCAATTTATCCCAAAACGAAGCTGCGAAAATCTTGGGAGTTACTCACGTACCGGCTTATAGCCATCAAGAATTATTCAAGCCCATTTGGAGGGAACTCTCTATCAGAGGCCATAATGTTACCGAAATAGATATCAGTTCCAGCAAAACAGTCTTTGAAGAAAGAAACATCGATACGACTTTCTCAAAAAACAATTTCTTCCTGTGGAATGTTTTACAGATGATACAATTGACGAGGGACTTGGTGATATCGCAGCTTGATAGTGTAGAAGTGCAGAGACTGATTAATAATTATGATGAACATTTCGATGTGGTCATTATAGAGGGAGTGTTTCCTATCATATATGCCTATGGGGAAAGATTCCAGGCTCCTGTCATAAGTGAGTGAGTTGGTTTCGTTTTATATTTATTCAACTTTCATTTCAAGAGAACTAACAAACAAAAAATTATTGAGGTCATACTTTTTTTAAAATCGAATAATGAATCACTTGTCAAGATGTATGTTCGAGCTAAACTCCAAAACTACTCAACCGATTTTTTGAGAACATCTATAGTTATTTCACTACACAAGGGTGGCACTATAGAAGGTTCCTCAAACTTTCGTCCAATTTCTCTCAGCCTTACGCTAGCAAAATTTATTGAAATACTCATGGAAAAACGTATAAATTAATTCTTGGAAGCAAATACTTTGATGAGTAAAGTCGAGTTCGGATTCCAATCGAAGAAAAATACTCATGATCGTTCTTATACTAAGTTTATACCTCAATGAACGGACGTGAAGTGGTCGCAGCTGTATTTTGTTATTTATCTAAAGCCTTCGACTGTGGCATAAATGGAACTCTACTTAGATAGCTATAATATAAGAAGAAAAGCTGTTCTGGAAAGTACTAGAAAATTCGAAATCGCCGTGGAAAGAACCAGTACAGAGTCTCTGATTACAGTTCATTTGTAGGTGAGAATGCAAAACAAGCGAAGCTCGGTAACCCTGGTACTCATTGAAAGCTCATCGCAGTCCGGTATAATTCAATGGCGGGCATATAAAATAGATAAGTCAATTGTTGCACCCTGTCGTTAATGTTTGGAAGAACTCATCCATGAATGAATATTGGGCGACAGTAAAGATAACCAATTTAATGGATAATAAACCATAATCGTTAAATTTATGTGCCGTTCAACACAAGTTGTTATAAAAATATTATCTGAAAGTTACTCGTAACCAAATTATAAATTGTAAATCAAATCAAGAATAGGGTCATTCTGCTAAAATTGTGCTAGTGGTTACTTAAGCACCTGTCAATTTGTCCAAAAGTGAACTAAAAAAAATAATGATCCAGACTTTGAAACTGTTCCGTTACTGGTTGTACTTCATGGTTTTGTTCAAGTTTTCCCGAAACGAAGCTGCAAAAATCCTGGGAGTAACTTTCGTTCCAGCTCATAGCCATCAACAATTATTTGAGCCCATCTGGAGGGAACTCTCTCTGAAAGGACACAAAGTGACTTTGGTGTCGTCCCACATCTTGAACAATTCCTCTTTGACGAATCTTACTGAAGTAGATACCAGTCTGGCCAAAGTAGCCCTGGAAGAAGGAAACATCGATGTAACTTTGTCGAAAAACAATTTTTTTCTGTCTAACGTTCTATGGATGCAGCAATGGATGAGAAACTTGATCTTAGCGCAGCTCGATCATGTTGAAGTACAGAGTCTGATAAATAATTATGATGAACATTTCGATTTGGTCGTTGTAGAGGGATTATTTCCTGTCATCTACGGCTATGGAGAAAGGTTCCAGGCACCAGTCATAAGTGAGTGAGTTTCTTTCGTTGTATGTAACTTTCATGTCAAGAAAATATGTAAAATAATAAAATATATAAAATAAAAATAAATAATCACTCTGAGCACTCTTGAAAAGTGCTCCGAATTCTCGAGCACAAAGCACTTTAATTTACGAAATGCTCGCGATTACTAAGCAAAAAGTAATTCCAGTCAGGGAGCACTAAGCACTAAGCACTTCTCAGACTGTTAGATACTTAAATTACCAAAACTTAATCAAACACGTAATATTTTCACAAATCGTAATATTTTCACAAATAATATTACATCGCGACAATTGTTTTTTAAACAGTCGTTCCGCAACGCTGCACACGTGGATAAAATCGTTACTGAAAGGACGTGTATAACTCTGCTAACATAATATACTATTTTGAAATAGAATTGCTGAATTCAACAATTTGATTCCAATAAAATAGGAATATTGATTGAATGTTCGGTTTTGTGGTTTTCTTGAGTGATTAACCTCGCACAGTCTGAAAATGAACCAAAACGTGTAAATCAAAATCAAAATCAAATCGAAATGGACCGCATATGGTTACACAGAAAAGAAGTTTGAAATAACAGAATTGGTAATTGACACACCGCACATCCCTTGTATCAAGATAGCAAATGTCATACGAAATGTTTTGAAGACTGGGAGTCGGAGTTGACTCGACTCCGACCCGACTCCGATCCGACTCCGACCCGACTCCGACCCGACTCCGATCCGACTCCGACCCGACTCCGATCCGACTCCGACCCGACTCCGACCCGACTCCGACCCGACCCGACTCCGACCCGACTCCGACCCGACTCCGACCCGACTCCGATCCGACTTCAATCCGACTCCGATCCGACTCCGATCCGACTCCGATCCGACTCCGATCAGACTCCGACCCGACTCCGATCCGACTCCGACCCGACTCCAACCCGACTCCGACCCGACTCCAATCCGACTCCGACCCGACTCCGACCCGACTACGAACCGACTCCGACCCAGCTCCGACACGACTCGACTCCGACTACACTCTGAGCACTCTTGAAAAGTGCTCCGAATTCTCTAGCACTAAATACTTTAATTTACGAAATGCTCGCGATTACTAAGCAAAAAGTAATTCCAGTCAGGGAGCACTAAGCACTAAGCACTTATCAGACTGTTAGATACTTAAGTTACCAAAGCTTAATCAAACACGTAATATTTTCACAAATAATATTACATCGCGACATGGTTCGCTACACTGTCGCTTTTTCAAGCATGTTATTATATTAACCGCTTGAAAAACTACAGTGTAGCGAAACATGTCTCGATGTAATATCATTTGTTGAAATCTTATCGTGTTGAATTAAGTTTCAGTTACTCACAATTCTAACAGTCTAAAAAGTGCTATGGATTTCCATCAAGTTACAACCGATTCAACTAAAAACCACTCAAATATCTAAAATGGCATTCAGCATACCACGATAAATGATCAATTAATCATATATTCCACAATCTGTATTTAATGATTTTTTTTTTAAATATTACCATAGCAACTCCATTTTTTAAGTACATCGCTAGGGTTACTGTTTGATTTCAGTGATTAAAAACCATGGAGAGTAGATAGTTTTTGACCTGTCAATTGGAACTGTTATGATAAAAAAAGATATAAACATAATAATATACAATTTTGTGGTTATAATATGAATTCGTAAAAAAAGTACGGTATATGCAAAGCATTGATGAACTCTTCGAGACAAATATTTTTTAAACAGTCGTTCCGCAACGCTGCACACGTGAATAAAATCGTTACTGAAAGGACGTATATAACTCTGCTAACGTAATATACTATTTTGAAATAGAATTGCTGAAATCAACAATTTGATTCCAATAAAATAGGAATATTGATTGAATGTTCGTTTTTGTGGTTTTCTTGAGCGTTTAACGTGTAAATCAAAATCGTGTAAATCAAACTCAAATCGAAATGGGCCGCATATGGTTACACAGAAAAGAAGTTTGATAAAACAGAATTGGTAATGTAATTGACATACCGCACATCCCCTGTATCAAGATAGCGAATGTCATACGAAATTTTTTGAAAACTTTTTTTGGCTTAAATAACAATTTGACTCGATAATAAAAATAAAATTGTTTTAAAGGTTTTGATAACGGAGAAAGATTTGGTCTCCGATTCGTCAACGTAGTTTGAAAAGAAGAAGTAATATTCAATTATTTTGAACTTATTTTTTTAGATAGGAAAAGTAACTTACAAAATTGTAGTTTTATTTAAGACAGTTATCTTCTAAACGATGCAGTCAAACCCTTCACCTTCAAATAATTTAAAAAAAAAAGTTCTATTGGAAATATCTAGTGCCATATCCTTCCTGAAATTAAAAATAACTAAGAACTGGAACACTATTTACAATATCAAACGACGACGTTGAATTTGAAAAAAAAAACATTGGATGTGTCATAAAACAATAAATTGTCGATTTTACAGTGCACATAAACAAAGAACTGGATAGTTTTGATATCATGAATCATTGTGGTCCATTAAAGCAGATTTCTTGGAAAGATAAGGTAAATAATTTATTTTTGTTTCGCCTCAAATTGTCATGCGAAAATAGCTAAAAATGCTGGCCTGCTGCCTGATTCTGAATAGTAATTTTTTAATATGGTTATGATATTGGGGCTCGTGGCCACAGAAAATATTGGACAGTTATGACTTCATTTACAGCTACAAAATAACAATATATTCCAATAAACTAATTATACAATCCAAATGCTATAAAATTTAAGAAATTCTAAAAAATGTCGTGTCCACGCTCTATCACCATTCTCAAAAAAAAAACTATGAACGTAATCACGGATTACGTTCATAACAAAAATATTCCCGATTACCCCTAGTTCTCTAGGCGAATTTGTTATTTTTGTGATGAAAAATCCATACTGAACAAACAAAAATGAGAAGTATTTCGAATCATCCCAAAAACCGTTTGAAACTTATTAATGATAGTCAACCAATGAATTGAATAACTGAAAATTAACTATTTTTCAGGACATACAAAGAAGACATACAAAAAAACGTGATAGCATATGAATTAATTTACCTTGTAAACAAGAGTTCCACATAAAAATTCCATGACGTAGAGTCTATATGAAGTGAGTTGAAACATTATAAAACCTCAAATTGGACAATCAGTGGATATTGTGTGAACAGAATTGGCGACAGAAATTTGTGTCTTTTCGTAACTACACAATTATCTGAATTATTCCCATTTCACGTCGATGTGAATTGATGAAGTCTAGTAAGATCCTTAAATACCAACGTGTCTGAAACAAAGTTTTTTCCGTTCAAACGATGGAAAAAATATGAATAGTCCATCCCAAAAGGCTGAACTATAACTGGATGCATAGATAATAACAGATACATTAATTATCACCTATCTGTCATATTTCCCAGAACTCATTGAAATATATAATAAGAGAATTGAATAAATCTTGAGGTTGCAGTCTTATACTGGTCTTAAAGAAAACTTTTCATTGAGACACCCTGTACATGTTCCAATTCTAAGCATGAGGATTTTATAAATGGTCTTAACACATTATGTTGGACTTTAGCAAAGAAACTTTTTTCCGGGTAAACAATGGAAAAATATGTTCAGTCAATCCCAATAGGCTTCTCTATTATGACAGGCATAGATAATAATAGATAAATTAATAATTATCCCCTAATTTCCCCTAATTAAGCATAAAATAAGGTCACACTCATGATAATCACTTTGTCAAATTTGTGAACCATTCTTAACAAGTTGTTGAAAAACATTTTACGCAAATTTATTCGTAAGCTTGTACAATCGAATGAATAATCGGTTAATTCTGCTGAAATTGTGCTGGTTGTCGCTTATATACGGACGTGTTTATTTGTCAAACAGTGATCTGAAGACAAAAAATGATGATCGGGAGTTTGAAACTGTTCCGTTACTGGTTGAATTTTACGTTATTGTTCAAGTTTTCCCAAATCGAAGCTGCCAAGATCTTAGTGGTAACTTTCGTCCCATCGTATAGCCATCACGAATTGTTCAAGCCCATTTGGAAGGAACTCTCTCTCAGAGGACATAATGTGACTCTGGTGTCGTCCCACATCTTGAACAATTCATCTTTGACAAATCTCACCGAGATAGATATCAGTTCCAGCAAAATAGTCTATGAAGAAAGAAACATCGATAAAACTTTGTCAATAAACAATTTCTTCCCGTGGAATGTTTTAAGAATGCTGCAATTCATGAGGGATTTGATGATATTGCAGTTTGATCATGTTGATGTGCAGAGACTGATAAATAATTACGACGAACATTTCGATGTGGTCATTGTAGAGGGATTGTATCCTCTCATCTACGTCTATGGAGAAAGGTTTCAAGCACCAATCATAAGTGAGTGAATTGGCTTCATTGTGAGTTTACTCAACTTTCTTTCATAAAGAACTGGGGAAAAAAATTATGAAGTATACTTTTTATAAAATCGAACTATGCCATAGTCATCAAAACGATTCTGCATTTGATAGAAATCAGGGTATTTGAAAATGATAACTATCACCTACATTTCAAAATGGCTTTCGATTTTTCTGTAGCTTTACAACAGCCCTCTCGAAAGCAGCTTTTGCTGGGGTACCACAAGGGTCGATTCTGGGACCTATCTCAGTCATACTAATGCTGATGGTACAAAAAATTAACAACATCACCACTAAACAGTTATTTTTTCTAAAAGCACAAGTACATATTTGTCGAAACGACAATGAGAAATAGTTCTGAAAATGAGATGAATATCCATCTTAATGATACATAATTGGTCTTTACCGAACAATTTTAACAATTTTAACAAGTTCAACAAATTTTACAAATTAGAATTAATAAGTTTCTCTCCCCGAAAATAATCAATTATCACCTGATTAATATTAGAGATGTGCGTTTACTGACGCAACGTTGACATGACTATTGTTTCAGGTATCTCAACGTTGTTACCATTCCTCCACTGCCAGGAAATTATGGGCAACCCCACGCACCCCGTCTACCCCGATATGATGATCACAGACACTGACAACTACAGCTTCATCTACCGGCTACGAGGATTCCTGTACAACATCTGGTACAGGGCGGTCTTCTATTGGTACATTCTGCCCACGGACGACGCGATAGTCAAGAAATATTTCGGAGCGGATATGCCCTATCTCGGAGACATCCTCAAGAATACTAGCTTGATCTTGGTCAATGCCAACCCGATCATGAACATTCCAAGAGCCAATGTACCCAATGTGATCGATATTAGCTTGATGCATATAAAAGACAAAAAACCACTTCCTAAGGTTAGAATGTATGGAGTTATAATTATTATGGAAAAGGAAATTAGCGTCTGTGATATAAATAAAATAAAAAGAAATCGACATACAGACAAATTTCAAAATTCCAGAAAAAGAATTCTCTTAGAGCAGGTTTCGAACCCACCACCTTGTAACCAAGCATATTTTTTGCATCTTTCTGAATTGTTGCCTGGAAAACAACTTTTCCATCCATCCTTGTCCATTTGTTTTCTGCTATTCGAAAGGCCGTCTCACATTCTTTCTTTCGTAAGGCCGTCTCACATTCAATAAAACCGTACCGATAAATCTCTCGAAACCGCTGTCTTCTTCAAAAATTAGTTGAATTATTCTGTAATAGTTCAGTCAAATTAAGTCAAGTGTCCTTGATTCATATAAAGATTGCCGACCGAAGTAAATTACAACCTCTAGATTTCCGGTCAGTGTTTTTCCAACTGAGCTACCAAGAAAAGATGCATTCCAGCTGCATATCAAGATGCCGCCCATCAATATCCATTTACCTTTGACACCTAGCATCGCCGATAAATATCGATATTCAGCAGGAATCGGGTATGGATCTCCGACCACTTAACAAGAAAAAGGTAGCTCGGTCGCTCAGTTGGTAGAGCACTGACCACCGGCAATTCAGAGGTCATGGGTTCGATTTCTGCTCGAGCAGTTTTTTTTTCTGGAATTTCAATTATAATTATTGGCCATTTTCACTTCGAACAGAGAGTTAACTCAGCTTTCGCTTTCGCATGAGTAAAGTACTGTACCGTATGGTCCTTGAGGTGCCTTGTCTCTCACGATGTTCATTAAAGTTCAAAGGATTTCACTTTTCTTTAGATCCACGTTTGTGAATAAAGCCATTTCTTTTATTTCGATAACGACTTCATATCTTTTTCCAGGATCTTCAAGACTTCTTGGACTCATCGACAAATGGTGCTATTTATTTTAGTCTGGGTACTAACGTCAACTACAAAAATATAAATCCAAAAATGATAGAACACATCATTAAATCTTTTTCGGAAATACCTTATAACGTTATATGGAAATCTGATATCGAACATTTGCCCAATAAAACTGACAACGTTCTGATAAAAAAATGGATGCCTCAGCAGGATATTTTAGGTGAGTTCCAGAGTTGCTCATCCGAAGGTTGGAATGAAGTTATTAACATTAGCTCAGAGTTTTTTCATATATTCCCAAAGTTTATAGTATTTCCAAGATAACGAATTTCCATCTGAATGGCAAGCTCTACAAATATAAAAAAAAATCTCGTTTTTTTGTGCGTTATATATTTCAGTTCTTTGCTTGCCCTAATTCTATTAAAATGATTGCCAGATTTACTGGGTTGTCATGATCATTCAATATCATGATAGATCCACTTTCCATTGTATAATTCTGAAGAACTTCTGATAGTTCTTGAAATATGTCACTCACTTGTCCAAAGAAAATATGAAGGAAAATCTGATCACATACCAACATAACTACGCTACTGGTTCACGAAAATTAAAAATTATAACTTCAAATTATCACGCTGATAAACCTCGATTAGTGTACCAAGATTGATATTATTTCCTTGCATTTTAGGGCATACCTTGATGGAAACTTTTCACCTCGAAATGTGGGGAGGAATCTGAATTCCGAGCTTGTCGGTTTTATTCTGACTCACCCTGTATATTTGAGTGGGTTTTCCAAATCATTAACTCACTTGAGCCAATTTGGAAACAGTTTTAGAACGTTGAGAACGTGTGATATTCTTGTTCATAACAAATTTATCAACATCAATATATATATTCCAATTTAAATTTCAGGACATCCCAATATCAAAGTTTTCGTTACCCAAGGAGGGCTTCAATCTATCGAAGAAGCAATCTACAATGAGGTACCTATGGTTGGGATACCATTCCTTGTTGACCAACCCCTCAATATCAACATTCTTGTAGAAAGAGGGATAGCTGTACGTCTAAATTACGAAACCATGACGAAAGACGATTTGACCAAGGCCATTCTGGAGGTTGCCGAAAATGAACGGTAGGTTGATATGAAATGTATATCACTTATATAACTTATGTCATTCAAAGCAAGGAATCAAAATATCCTGACAGGACTGATCATTGCAATAATCCTATACAATGGGAATAATAATCAGAAAACAACTACTTTCCTGGCTCATACCACGACGAACGTTAAATTACATGCCAATATTTTAAACATTTGAAATGTTTCGATGATCATTTCCATGCAATTAGCAATGGCAAAGAAAGCCTTGAAGGAACTCAGCACAGAAGTTCATCAAATGTAATTCAACGTTTGTCGTGGCCAAATATTCGAGTCTTACCGACAAGTTCCTCCTTCGTTCACTTCCCTTCCAACATGCCATACGATTATTTGATAAATCCACTAAACTCAGATCTAGAAATTTCTAGATCTGAGTTTTTACTCTGATTTTCTCAATAGTCATTCTATTTGGTTCGCAGGTATAAGCAGAAAGTCGTCGAGGCATCTGCAATTCTCAAAGACCAGCCCATGAAGGGGGTGGATAAGGCCATATATTGGATCGAGTACGTCATTAGACACAAAGGCGCGAAGCATCTACGTAGTCCCGCAGCTGACATGCCCCTCTACCAATATTTCATGGTGGATGTTTTCCTGTTCCTGCTGGCCGCTTGTTGTATTTGTATTTTTGTTATTATTAAGTTGTACAGGTTGGTAAGACTGATTAAAAGCACAAAACTGAAAGACTCTGATAAAAAATCTAAGGAAAATTAAATTTTACTGTGAACATTTTTTTTATTTCTCCTTTTCGTTACCACTAAGACAATTCTTGTGATGTTTTTACTAATGATCAATAATGACGAATCATTCATTCATTTGTTTTAAGAGTCTAAAACACTCTTACAATGAATAATTATTATTGGTCAAAACTATTAATTCCTATCCAAAAATAATATTCATTAGCAATAATAAAACAATACAAGATCCTCTAGAAACTGCAAATGACGTTGCAGAATATTTCTCAATCACCGTATCTGAAAATATAAAACGAGATTTCAATTCTAGAAGTGGTACTAGTGGAAACCATAGAGTGAATTCTATGTATTTTTACCATCTTAGTCGAGACCTAGTGTTACAATCGACAAATCAACTCAAAAATCAAACATAATTTATTTGATTATTCATCTGAGCCTGGACTGGGTTCGAATTTCCTGCGAACCACTAATTAATTCTTTCCAGGCCGATACCCGACAGCTATTGACTAACATTTAAATGATGTTAAACGAATATCCACAAATTACACGTACTTTATTGGTGGAAACTCTACAAAAGGACATGAATTATGTATCGAATAATCAAGCAATTAACGAATAGAATCGATACACTGCCCAGAAAGTAATTAGCAATGGAAAACAATACACTGGAATTTGATACCAACACCCACACCGCTATTTTTAACACTTCGATACTCCAGTATATTCATTTCTATGCCAAAGATTACAAAAAGTACGGTACAAATGATAGAAAACAAAAATTTGAACGTATTTTCCATATGAATTATTTTCTTGTAAAATATTTTTCACTTTTTTCTTGAACTGAGTTACGTCGTAAGTTTTCAGTTCTCTAGGAAGGGCATTCATTACTTTGAAAATAACTTTTTAAATAGGAATGTCTTGGGTTTAGGAATTGTAAGTTGTCTTTTTGACGTCTGACGTCGAAATTTCAGTTTTTGGTATGAATAAATTGGTGTTTTAAGCTCATTTACATTATGGAATAACTATGAAGAAATCTCCGTTCTTTGATACTCAACCACTTCAGCCCGATAAGTTTGCGCGACACATATGACAGTCTTTTCATATTGAAAATGAATCCAAGGCAGTTCTGGATTTTCTGTAATCGATTCTCATTTTGTTTCGTTAAACATGGTCCATAGACAACATTGGCGAAATTAAGGTGATGTGATAATCCGAGTGCTTCATATTTTTAGATTTCATACTGAGTATATTCCTTTTGGCAAAGATAAGTTTTAGGCTACCGTATGCTTTTTTTTTAACAGGGGTTCATCAATTGTTTCAGATTGCTATTTGATGTCGTATCAATAGCATCATCAGCGAGTGCTGCTACATAATGACAAGGAAATTCTTGCATAAGGCTATCATAAGGCTATCAAAGAAAGGTAACTGGAATGAAGATCGAGGAAACTGAAAAGTCATTCGTTTTTTTTAAGTTAGTTGTTTGCTCTCTATCGGTAAAGTAAGATTTTTTTTCACGATTAAGCCAACCGCGCATGCCACAATAAAAAAAACGAACATTAAACAGATGCTTATCACATAATTTCTTCAAATAAAAGTGAACAATCGACCGAATAGTTATATTAAAATATCCCTGGACATTTTATGATTATTATTCTCGAATTATCCTATACATCGAGTAAATTGAACATTTATCTATTTGACTATCTCACTTTTGTTTTATGAGCTGAATTTGAATAACAAACTTGGTCGACTTTTACAGTTCATGCAAAACAAAATTCATTAAAAGAGCCCTCACCACACAGAGTAATCCAAATGCCAATAGCATGTTCATAAACTACTGTTATCGATTGTGTTCCTTTATATTCATCCTCCTCTCGCACAATGAGGCTGCTAAGATCTTGGGACTATTCATATATCCCTCGTACAGTCACCAAATAGTGTTCCAACCAATCTGGCGAGAGCTGTCCCTCAGAGGGCACAATGTCACAGTGATGTCGCCAAACATCTTGAACGATACGTCTCTCACCAATCTTACCGAGATAGACGTAAGCTTCACTTATAAAATGATCGAGGAAGAAAACTTGGGAGACAATCACTCGAAGGATAATTCTCTCTTCTGGAACGTTCTTTGGAGTCAGCGGTTCTTAGGGCGGTTGGTGGAAGCGGAATTCCAACATGAAGCGGTACAGAAGCTGATCGAGGATGAAGAGGAACATTTTGATCTGGTTCTTGTCGAAGGCCATTGCCCCATGATATACGCCTTTGGAGCTAGGTTTAATGCACCGGTCATAAGTGAGTATTGGGACATTCCTGGGTTAATTCGATTTATCCAATCAGCTATTTACTAGTCAGTGTTTAATACTTGTTTGCACGTATTTTACATGTGCTAGGTGCATGCTCTTAGTATCGTATTTTTATAGATCTTTCCGCACACTTTGTTCGTTGGGTTGCCCCAAAAGCACTCACTATTTGAAAAACTGAAACTATCAATTCCGATAAAACCGGTGCTAGAGAATTTATTCTCGTCTCGAAAAATGGCACTTTAGTCCCCTGAATCGGATTATTTCTATCAAAAATAGGGGTGCGCCATCTCACCCGGCATGCATAATCTAGTTACCAAAAGCTATTTCAGCACATATTCAAGTAAAATCATTGGTGGACAAATGTTTTCAAGATTCGGAGTACCAGTGGAGCTACAATTCTCACCTTGGGAATAATTGTAAATCCAAGTTCTTCATGAATGTTTGTGAGCTGATGGGTATCAGTAACACTTGTAGAAGTATGCATATAAACTGAGGAACAGTTGTTGAAAATTTACGAAGCAACTAGGAAAAGGATGAAAAAAGATTTATTTATCACATTGATTAAATTCAAGAATTCTGTTACTTAAAATATGTACTAATTTGATTTTGCAACTTTTGAACCTTCACAAATCTATCCCTATTGTAGCTTAATTGAAAAAAAAGAAAAAATATTTCATTATTTATCACAGTGTTTCAATTTAGGAATGTTGTTACTCAAAATATGTACTAATTTCATTTTACAACTTTTCAATCCTCATAAATCAACTACTATTAAACTTAAAAAATGTACGAATAAACCCTAAAATTATAAACGCAATTAAAAAAGAATTGTAAAATTCAGGCACTTAAAATAAAAAATATAATCATACATTTTTTTATGCACTAACCAATTTATTTTTATAACTATAACAAACACATTTGAATAATTCTCAAAAAATTATCAGTACACGTGCTATTTCTTTCGAATTTGAGAATACACGGGCGAGGAATCAACGATATATAAACTCATATACGTAGACACATGAGCAGACGTTTCTCCACCTGTATTTTGGGATAAATTTTAGTGGAAATGAGATGACAAAAAAATTCAGCTTTGTGAAAGAATTCAACAGAAAACTAAGGATCAAAAGTGAATGTGATAAAGACACCATCCCAAGACTCAAAAGAAGTATCATTAAATGAAGGTGAATGAAGGTGGATCCAGAAGAACAGTAGGAACTGGAATAGGAGTATGCGGGTCTGAAACCAAATATTCCGAAAGTCTCGGATAATCCCCTAGCATTTTCCAAGCGGAAATCTACGGCATCGGAAAATGCGTCCAGTTCAATATCAAAAGAAATTTTTGCAGACAAGAGATAATCATCATGTTAGATAGCCAAGCATCCATTAATGCTCTAAACTATAGAATCACAAGGAATGAGGCAGGCCAATGGGAAACTACAACCAGAAGAGATCAAATAACTGCACCAGCAATAGTGAAAACAAGCTTAGAATACTAACGGGAATCCTACCACAGCCGGTTCAGAAGACACCTTAAAAAACTCGAACTAGTCGAGGAAGAAGAATGCAGATTTAGCGATGAAGAGGACGAAACTTCCATTCACGTTACCTCAATATGCATCACCCTGCGAAACCCGAGGGTAAGATATCTCGGAGAATACCAAATAGAAGAGAGAAATCTACCTAATCCGAAGCCGTTCCATATCCTGAACAGCAGCCACAGGACTGCATGAACTGCTCTAGTCATTGAGATATTTTGAATGACAGCATCAGAAGGTGACACAACAGATCTCATAGGTCGCAGTGTACGTTAGCTTTTGATATAGACGATCAAAAATAGAGAGGGACCCTATGCCTCAGACAATGTTCACATATTGTGGGAATTGAAGAAAAAATCTCCAAGGGCATCAGAACCAGTCGGTCATTTGAATGAGCAGATAAAAAATGCACGTCATCTTCATTTCTCGTATCCAGTAATGAATATTTGGAATGCTCAAATCAGTTAATTGTCCTCTCCTAATTAGTTCTTCCCCGGCTGATACCCGACAGCTATTCACTAACATCTAACAAATGTTAAAAGAATATTCACAAATGAAACGTACTCTATCGGTGAAAATTTCACCACAGGCTCTGAATTATGTTTTGATTGATCAAATAAAAAACGAATCGAATCGATATAGCAGCCCACGAAGCAATTAGCAATGCAAAACACGGAAAATTTGAACAATGTAGAATCGACGTATTTTCCACATCAAACAACTTTTAGGTGTGAAAACTCGTATTTTAATTATGCATTGTTATCGAAAGTAAGCATTGAACCAATTAGCCACATTAACACGGACCTGTCATTACTGAAACATCGTTAAATAATATTGTATGCGGTGTTCATAAAAAGTTTAAAATTTAAATTAGATTAATCGATAGAAAATTTTTTCAGCCTCACACACGATATTCTTGAAATATGTTAATCATTTTCAGGTACCTGAAAATACAACCCTGTACACAATCACACTTTAGAATAGAACAGACTAAACATGAATTTGGCTTTTTGTCCACTGCGACCTTTGCAGGTCTATCGTCGAACTCTATGTAATTAGGAGCACTCTGTCTTTCTAATGAGACGCCAAAGCTTCGAAACGGTTTTTTCTTGTAGTTGTCTTGTTAGACCTTCGCAATGCCATAATCTTTACAATAAAAATGGATCATCAAATTCCTTGCTAAGCGTAAATCTCGGGAGCGGCTGGATTAATTTAGCTAATTTTTGTCAATATTAGTTGAAGTTTGAGGATTCCATGAAGAGAAAAAATTCAAAAACAATAATAAACAATCCATTGAAGTTAAATCACTGTCTCCAACATTTAAAAACAAAATGTATTATCAACTTGACAGCAAAAAAACGATCACCGATAGCCTATGGAATATTGTCAATTCCCATCACTTATCAATAATTATTTCAGGTATCACATCTCTATCAGCATGGCTTCATTGTCACGACATCATGGGCAACCCCACTCACCCCGTCTACCCTGATATGGTGATGACTCCAGATGGTGATTTTGGTTTCGCTTATCGATTAGCGGGAGTCTGGTACAACATTTGGTCCAGGATCTTATTCTATTGGTACATTATGCCTAAAGAGGACACGACAGTCAGAAAATATTTCGGCGATGATTTTCCATATTTAGGGGATATTTACAAGAATACTAGTTTGATGATGTACCATACGAATGCGATCATATCCAGACCTAGAGCTAATGTACCAAATATGGTAGAAATTGATCAGATGCATATTCGGGAGAAAAAGCCACTTCCAGAGGTGAGTAAAACAGTTCAGCCAGCAAAACGCACAGGTCTGTAGTTGCCGGGTTGGGTCTTTTTTCCTTTTTTGGGGACTGGTTGTACCCTTGCAATTTTCCAGTTGGACGGGAATACCCCCAAATTATAAGAGAGGTTGAATAACTTACAAAGAACTGGTGCAAATTCACGTTCCATGAGAATGATCGGCGAATTTTCGTCAGATCCACTGAAAATGATGAGTCCTATACAATTTTAAAAATTGTCAAAAAAGGATATTAGAATGATTTGATTTTGATAGTCGAACGGAAATACGTCGAAATAATGTCTCAGTAAACACAGTAATGAACTAAAAATGACAGAGCGCTCCGGAAAAGAATCAAAACATTGGTGTTCCATTCAGTAGCGCGTCATCAAGGGTTGGCGAACAAGGAAATATATAAATCATCACGGATTGCTCTGAAAGGACCCCGCGCCGTTTCAATGGGAATTTGGCTTTCGGTGAATTTGCTCGAACTTTTTATTTATTGTAGACCTCGTGATGCTGATCAAAAGTCTCCATTGCGCAAATGCTCTAAATTCAACGGGTGCTGTACAGGGTGCTGAAGCTGACTTTTCCAAAATTTCAAATGTCCATTGTGAAGCCATTTCTTCGAATATATAAATCAAATCAATTATTCATCGATTATTTATATGGGCCATACAAATCCAATCTAGAGTCTAATAATTCCTGTACATACCCACGATATACAAAATTATGCGGTGGAATTACATTAATTTCCAGATATTTGCCATTGAAATTGGGATAAACAAGTACCCAATATTTTCAGAAATTGGTCGAAACTCACCCAGTATACACATATTTGCTACTATTTTCAATGTTAACGAGTTATTATCATTTTCAGGATCTTCAGGCCTACTTGGATTCTTCCACCAGCGGCGTGGTATATTTCAGTTTTGGTACGAACATTAAAAGCAAACATTTGAGTAGCAAATTGCTGAACACCATCATACAAGGCTTGTCGGAACTGCCGTATAACGTTGTATGGAAATGGGAAACGGAACATATCACTAATAAACCTGATAATTTCCTCATCAGAAAATGGCTGCCACAGCAAGATCTCTTAGGTAGGTATAGGTCTAACTCATGTGGTAAAACTGGTTGTCATCAAAATTCAAAGTAGGGAACTGGGGGAGGTGAACACTGATATCGGTAACAGTAATAGATATAATTTTGATATAACAAAAAAAAAGTTGCTTAAAAGAAGGGTGGTATGAAATTTTCAAAAAAAAATCAATTGGAAGAATATGAATAATCTAACTGATCTGTAACAACTGATAATAAACACATTACTCCAACACATGCAATTGGGGAGCACTCTTCACACAATCTAATTTTAAATACCTAATTGAAAAAAAAAATTGAATTTTAAATTGTAGTCCCGTTTTGTACGTATATTTTATTGTCTTCTGCTTTGTCCTGGACCTACCACAAATTGATTTAATTTTATGTAATGTGGCTGAATAAACTGAATAACATTCTTGTTACATTATACCATAGTGTTACATAGTAACTTGAACTTGAATGTTTCTTTTTTAAGCTTTCATTGGCATGGATTTCCACAAAACACATAAATCATCAATCAAGTTATACAGGGTAACCCGGAACTAATTTATCCTCCTGTATGTTCGTTGTTATTCTGTCACACCGAATACCGGAAGCGCATTTTTTTTTGTTCCAATAAAAAGTACCATTTTTTAAGATTACGATTTGGTAAAAAAATTCCTTTCTAACCACTGATATATTTGAGATTTTATAAAAAATTACTTTTTGTATTCCCCTCGATCAAACAATAGCACAATTCAATATCATAGTATATTACGTATCAAGTGTTGTAAAGAGCATTTTACGCACGAATGGAAAAATTGCGCATGAGCCGCGTAGCGGTGAGTGCAGTTACTACATGAGTGATTAATTGCTTCACAACACGCAATACGTAATATACTTTTTCTACTGAATCAATTTGAACCGTTTTTTCTCTTTTATTTTACAGGTCATCCCAATGTGAAAGTTTTCTTCACCCAAGGTGGATTACAATCTGCCGAAGAAGCCATTTTAAATGAGGTTCCAATGGTTGGAATACCTTTCATCGTCGATCAACCACAGAACTTAAAAATTCTTGCCGATAGAGGCATAGCGATAGGCCTCAACTCTGAAACTATGACCAAAGAGGACTTGAAAGGTGCTATCACAGAAGTTGCTGAAAACAAAGAGTGAGTTGATACCGTTTGTTTTCTTTCATCACTGGATATGAACTTATGAAGTATATTGAAAAGATCAAATGGATATAAAAAATTACCGGATGACATGTCATTTTGTCAAAAAAAATCATTGTTCCATGATTATGATGAATTCAAGCAATGAAACCTAACTAGATTTAATAAAGAATAGCGTTCAGTGTTGCGATCCCTACGGTATTATAAGTGAAATTGTAATACACTTTGAGGAAGTGTACTTTACAACACACAACCACAGGCAAATGACCTTTGTAGATCTGTGTTCTGTTTTCCGGTGAGCGATCCGTGAAGGAAGTATATTTTTCAATAGCATGAAGTTTTCAGGTATCGATGATATTTGGTATTGCCATCGGATAGCCATTTTCTAGAGACCTGCGATTAGGGAATTATAATCATAAATTTTCTATAGATATGCTATCATTACAAATTTGAATCTTTTAGCATTTCGGTAAATCTAATCAAGGTGTAACAAGATTTACTTAATTTGACCATATATGTGCCACTGACTTTTTAACCAGCACATAATCTACATCCAAATGAGCCTTCTGGAAGTATCTTCAAGGTCTGGAGAAAGGTACGAAGAAAATCAAGTTGGTGAACAGAAAGGCAAGTAATCAATTTCAGGGGTTTTCGTTCTAATGGACAGCTTTCGTGATGGTAAACATTTTCACTCACCTAATTCAGAACATGTTCCTTCTTGTTGAACATCTTGTTTCCTGGCGGATGTCTGTATTCCTGGTGAACATATTCGGTCTTGTTGGACATCTTCCTTGGTGGTGAACATTTTCTCCCTCCTCATTCAGAACACATTTCCCCTTTCTTATTCAGAACACGTTTCTAAACAAACTCATCCAAGTATAGGTACTGAGAAAGATTTGGGCCAAACTAATGATAATAATATTTTACTACTATAGTAATCCTCTCTCTATCTCAGGTAAAGTTGTATTGGCAAATAATGGACTCGTATTAAAGATTGAATGGTTCATTAGTTTTGTTTTTTTTTTGTATTGCAGATATAAACGAAGGGTGACTGAAGCGGCTGAAATTCTCAGAGAGCAGCCAATGAAAGGAGTGGAAAAGGCTGTTTATTGGATCGAGTACGTCGTGCGGTTTAAAGGGGCCAAACACCTCCGAAGTCCTGCAGCTGACATGCCCCTATACCAATATTTCATGGTGGACGTCTTCTTGGTCTTTTTGGTTTTCTGCTACTTATGCGTATTCGTCATCAAAAAAACTGTTGTTATTATCAGTTTTAATATGCAAAAAGTAAAACTGAAAACGGAATGATCAATTTGCGATTTATTGAAGGTGTTGAGATTTCAATGTTTGTGAAATATTCAGACAACTAGAACAAGAAGTATTTCCCCTTCACCACAAAAGTAATTGAATTCCCAGATGCGCATTGCTATAACCAAGTTCCCCTCATCGGTAGGCATTACTTAACTGTTCAGTAATGCCTACTGATGAGGGTAACTTGGTGATCGAAATTACTCGTGTGGTGTGTGGTAAACGGAACAATACTTCTTGTTCTCGTTGAGTGACACCACATGCGTTCAATATTTCATTTTCAAATATTCAGACAGATGAAGTTTTTGCTTTTAGATATTCAGAATTTGTAAATTGATTAACTTTTGCCCAAAATATAATTGGATTCAACAAATAAAAACTCAATTCGAACAAATCGGCGGTGTTCCTTTTT
The DNA here is from genome assembly GCA_958298965.1 of Chrysolina haemoptera. Taxonomy (NCBI): domain Eukaryota; kingdom Metazoa; phylum Arthropoda; class Insecta; order Coleoptera; family Chrysomelidae; genus Chrysolina; species Chrysolina haemoptera. The sequence continues at coordinate 29,453,353 of OY282593.1, forward strand.
GAAGTAACCTCGGTATTCTCTAGGAAAACAACTGTTGACTTAATAGAAAGGTTAACCTAGGTCACATATCAGAACATATAACCTCAAAATTACTCCTTCTCATCCCATACAGATGTAACCAAGATGAAAGTAGGAGAATTTTGGTACCAAGATGGACCCTTGCGGGACCTCAATATTTATTTCATAGCTAGAGTCTCAGATGAAACGCCATCGAATCCCAATCGTAAAGTTTATCAGTATCTAAGTTGTTAAGTTTATTTTTGCATTCTCTCAGCAAAATGAAAAAAAATTCTTCAAGAACCGAAATGATATCTCAAAAATATCTTTCAGTAAAAACAAATAAGAAGCAGTATCACCTTTTTCTGAATATCATCTTTCGGAATGCTACCATAAAGTCAAATGAAAATGCACTTCAATTTTTCCATTCCCGCCCCACATATCGATTTAGAGGATATGACGCCGAAATTGCTCAATAAAAAGTGTTCGTGTCTAGTTTTCGGACGCTCTTTCGAGGAAGTTTGGAATGGGTGGATGTAAAATAAATGAAGAAGAATGCACTTTCGAATTATTCGCTTCGTAGGGATCGCTTTACTGTCTCGAAAAAAGAATTTATTAAACGAATTCCTGTTAGACCGGCGCGGCGGACGAAGTAGGCATGCCTTATAAGTCCTACAATGAATTCTTCCAGGAATTATTCGTTTGTATCATTTGTGTTTTTTTCGGTAGCTCCACAGATAAGTGGTTCGTAGAAACTCTGAAGAGAAAGTTTATTAACGTAGCAAAGTGTTCGGTTTTCTTATTCCTTTTGATTCATGATATATCCAGCACTTACTCTCTTTAGTCAAAAGTGAACTAGAATATTGCAATCAGAAATTCATAGTATAATTAATGGCACAGCAGGCGCAAAGATGAAAATCAGAACTGAATTTAAAAAATGTGGATCAACCGAGATTCGAATCCGAGATCTCATGGTTTTGATCCTTTTTCTAAAAACGGTGATTCACATGAAAACATGGAAACATGCTCGCATGCTCACCCAGTGAAATTGTATCAGCAGGTGTCAATCACATATAGGATTATCGACCGACTTCATATCCGAAATTTCAAGTGTGTATGACTCAGCAAAGTAAGTTCAGGAATTTTTGCCGGAGAGTATCAAATAAATGAAATAGTAAAATCGACAATGTCGAAGTACCCTTCTCTCCAAATATTTCCACTATATGGATAATATGAGGCAAAAATCTGACAGAAAACAACTACTTCCCAGGCTGATACCACGACGGATATTAAATTATATCTGACAGATATTTGGGCAACGTTCTTCCAAGAAGACTCAAGTGCCAATGCTTATTGTAATTGTGGTATTAGCCATAGAAGTAGCCGTTTTCCAAGTTTGCCTCATATTTTTCACATAGTGGAAATATTTGGAGAGAAGGGTACTTCGACATTGTTAGCGTATTTTGAGTAAAGCAGATAACTATCGATTGTATCACAAGCAATTGATGAAAATCAACTAAACAAATGAAAAACAGACTGCTAAAAATCTCAGATAAGTTTTCATAAAAAAAAACTCTTTCAAACTGTTTTTAAAAAGTTTATGTCCTCCAAATTTAGTCAAAAATATTCTGTTCAATACATACATCCTAACAATACAATAAATACATTTTAACAGTAATAAGCGACCATAATCTTTAGGGCAGGTTGGCATACAACCATGGCCATCCTCTGAAATCAATATGAATATGTATTAAATATATTGAAATATATTACGTGTAAGTTGTTTACTTAAAAACGATACATACTGAATAGTTTTCAGAAGAGAATAATTTTTTGTTTCATTCTTTTTAGAGCGTGACTTTATATAGTCAGGTTTCAGTTTTTGAACTTGACCTTTTTAAAAAAATTGTCACCCTGTGTAAAACTCTAACAATTCCAGTATTCATACTGTGATATTTCTTTCTTCTCATCATTCATTTGAAAGTTAAATACCTACTTTGGTAGATTAAAAAACATCACCCCGTACACAATAACTCGTTCCAATAGGTTAAGAATAGTATCTATTTACTACTCATGGGAAAACTAACCCCACTCCAAACATTCACCAGTAGTAAACTCATATGTTCATCGCATCCATTAATCTCTCGCCTATATAAGCAGAAAAAATTGTTTGAAACTCACTTATTTTATTTATTTGTTGGCGGAAGGATCCTCGCCAGGTCTCGATCCCTAATCGCTGGCAAAGTCAAAATAAACGATCCATTCGCTTGTTAACTCACTGATGTTGAAATGGCTGGAGGTCCTGAAACAATAACAAGGCATCAATATTGGGAAATATTACGGTCATGACACAGAGGTGTGTTTATTGTCAGTACAGACCAAATCGAATGTGCAAATTACAGTTCGAAATTTAATTTAATAGATCAGAACTCTGGTAACCCTGGCAAACGGTGTCAAAAAACCATAATTCAGCGTATTGTTCAAAATAAAGTGTTGAACGGAGTGCTCCAATGATATTTTTCTACGACCGTGCGTTTTTATTCATTTCCCCGCACTCATTTTAGTTTTGTCACTTCAATGCGAAAAAGTGGACTTTTCCGCACGCTAGTGAAAAATATATATTATACCTCCATCCCTTCCTCAATAAACATAATTTTACTGAATACACTTTTGGAGTTCTTCAGCTATCTTGTGAGATTTTTCAACAGTAAAAGCACAAAAGCTTTTTTTTATCTCATAAATTTATTTCTTCAACGAAACAATTTTACTAGATGAAGTCTGTTTTTGAGGAACAGACATTTTTATCGCGATAAAAAAGGTGCGTCCTTTTTTTATCGCTGTCAAACTGACTCAGACGTCATATTTAAATGGATTTATTTCTACAGGAGTTGATTTATTAACTAATAACTAAATCAAAGGGTAGCACACATCAAAATTTGAAAAAAAATTAAGGAATTGTTGCTCTGTCGCAGAGACTGGGCATCAAACATATTTTGCATGAACAAAAAATTGGAATGCACTGTTGGGAATCGCAAGATCACATTCTCAAGATTCTGAGTGATTTACTGTGTCAGCATGATTATATTTCGTCTTCTTTTCTACACTCGGCTGATTGCATTAGCGAAAAGTTATCAATCCCGTCATCGATGGTCATCGATTGTCGACTGTTATTTCGTCGTTTGTCAACGGACCTACTCTGATGGGATGGGATAGGATGGGATGAGGGTAATTCCGGCAAAGCGGCGATTCGTGCCGAACTCGGGAAGCACAAGATTCCGTAGCTTAATTGTGTCCTAACAGAATTGTGAGAAATCGGTCTCAGAAGGCCATGATGTGCAAGATGTTCTTTTCTTTTTTTTTGAGCTTGCCACGCATACTTTCCAGTTCGAATACCGACATTACACATCTAAAGAAATAACTTTCTACGTTTGAGCAAATTTCAATGGAAGCTTATTTATTTTATTTTGTGCTTTCTAGTTAGTACGCATCAATCTGTGGATTTTTGATAAAGCATGATTATGACAAATCCTGTTTCCTGTGAGATTGACCATTGGCGCAGCCAGGGGGGGAGCTTTGGGACTGCAGCTCCCCCCCCCCCAAGCCACCAAATGACTATTAAAATGATGGCGTAGAATACGGAAAAAATATTGAAAAAATTCTAAAACTTTCGGAAGTATTTTTTTGGCGGTTTTATGTGCTAGTATAGGATCCTAGCGCACCTTTTACATTTATCGCATTTTGCGACCATAACGAGACACATTCGTTAAATACATAGGTATATAGAAAGGAAGCTAAGAAAATTTCCTACAAGAGGATGTTATTGTTTGCTGGCCTTACAGTTCGCTTGTAGCTGTTATAGGTGGTTTTGTGTGCTAGGATGCCGGATTCGTGCGATACAATTTTTGTTGCACATTTATCTTCGTTTTATGGTGCACCGTGTATCCGAACATATTCAAATCATACATTTTCGGAATCAGCATAAAATTTTGAGTATATCTGTGGTAATTTCGAGTGAATCTCATGACTTTGGATTTTCGCCCATTTTTAAGGTAAGTATGTTTTTTCGGCTGAAAATTCATTTTGTGCCGATCGACTCGAAAATCACAGCATATACTAATTTTGGCATGCTGAATCGATTGGCATTCGCAGAATTGCTCTAACTCGATCCGGTCGTCTGTTGAAAATAGAGGTTGCAGCTGCCGTTTTGCCGCCAAAACATTTTTCTAATTTTTTTCTATATTATATTCGTTAAATTCATTCTTTTTTCTATACGCTGACCGAGTTTGAAATCAATTGCTAGTCAAACATAGATTTGGTGGGCGTTTTTCCGAACGTGTGCACTTCGAGTTGGACCGATTTTTAAATTTATCATTTTTCATTTTTCAAATACTGTGTCATGTTGAATTGATGGCGTAGAATACGGAAAAAATATTGAAAAAATTCTAGAACTTTTTGCGGTTTTATGTGCTAGTATAGGATCCCAGCGCACCTTTTACATTTATCGCATTTTGCGACCATAACGAGACACATTCGTTAAATACATAGGTATATAGAACGAAAGCTAAGAAAATTTCCTACAAGAGGATGTTATTGTTTGCTGGCCTAACAGTTCGCTTGTAGGTGTTATTCATAACATCCGGCTGACGAAAAAAAAAAGCTCTGTAAATTTTATGTTCACCCCCCCCACAAACTGAAATCCTTGCTACATTAGCCAGGTAGGGGGACAATGGGTTACCCATAGCCGTTCCCTCTTGTTTTTCATAAAAGCGACCTTCTTCATGTAAACGGTTTTGTTTCATACACAAATTAGTGAGAGAATTCTTCTTAGATTGTTATGTGAAAAAGTCGGGTATGTGATGCTCGTTTACCAAATATTCAAGTTGATCAGTTATACATCAGTGCAAAAAAGGGTTTTGGCGACCTGGAGCCGATAATTTTCCAATAATTCCCCACCCGTTGTCGAATTGAAATGAGTTTGAAAGACAAGCCTGCAATCCAGCTTGTTAGTGCTAGCTTATCTCCGCCCAGCAAGCATTTTGTTCGAATGGAATATTGGATTTGAATACCGGACGTGACAGCCGCCCGAAGCGTCATTACACCGGTATTCTCTTTCAGTACGTGATGCAATGACGTTGGGTCCATTTGTGTCGATTGGTGGGATGAAAACTCAGACGAAAAAAACAGGAGCTGATTGAATCAATTTACTGGCTTCACTGGGATGCAAAATATCGAAAGCTTCTCGAAAAACAAAACAACAAGTATGTTTCAGGTTAATGATTGCTATTACCAGTGAAAGTCAAAGTGTACTGATAACATTTTGCAATACTGTGTTGTTTGAATATTTGTAAGCAGGCCTACAACTATCGCAGCTAAAACTAGAGAATGCAGTATATTTCTGGAACTGACTTCTTTTATACTGAAGACCGACCTCATTACCGTTCATAGTAATTCTAGAAATAGGTGACCATTGTCCCATTTTGCTGACCAAAATAGCTGAAGATTCTTTATGTTACCCTCGTAGTTGCTTCGACCTTCTGTTCTGTTTTGGATGAACAGTCTGGCAGGTTAAGCTCCACAATGCACATTATTCATCATATGTTGACTTGTTTGCGTTCCTAACTATGTTGTAATCATATTGTTTGGTTTGTCTGTTGTTCAACGACATGAAACACCCAAATGAATAATCCACTATGGAGAACGAGCTTCTAATTGGCACATAAAAGCTTTACTCATTACGAGGAAAGGCCTTGTGGACCTGTTAAACGATGCTTTCAAAAATTGCAGTTTGTGGTCCACAAAAGAGCCTAGTCATTTCTTTTGTTTTTGGAAAAAACAGAAATTTGTTATGTAACTTCGATATATTTTTTATTCGGTGTTGAAGTGAATTGATGAAAATTTGTCAATACTATAAAAATCGTTCTTCAAGCAGACATTCCTCATGTATTCGCGAACGAAACTGTTTGTTTGTTATATTTTCTGATAGTTTATTGAATAGAAAGGACGTAATAATTTTCGAAACGCTGCAGTCTTGTAAAGTTTTTGTGATTGTCTGGTATTATGGAAATGGAAATCGTTTTGATTCAGATACAAGTGAAGTAAAGTAGTAGTAGTAGTAGTAGTATTGTGAAGTAAGTAAGAAGTAAGAAGTAAGAAGTAAGAAGTAAGAAGTAAGAAGTAAGAAGTAAGAAGTAAGAAGTAAGAAGTAAGAAGTAAGAAGTGAGAAGTAAGAAGTAGAAGTAAGACGTAAGATGTAAGACGGAATACGTAAGACGTAAGACTTACGACGTACAACGTAAGACGTAAGACGTAAGACTACGACGTAAGACGTAAGACTTCAAAAGTAAAAAGTAAGATATAAGATATAAGAGTAAGATGTAAGACGTAAGAAGTAAGAAGTAAGAAGTAAGAAGTAAGAAGTAAGAAGTAAGAAGTAAGAAGTAAGAAGTAAGAAGTAAGAAGTAAGAAGTAAGAAGTAAGAAGTAAGAAGTAAGAAGTAAGAAGTGAGAAGTGAGAAGTGAGAAGTGAGAAGTGAGAAGTGAGAAGTGAGAAGTGAAAAGTGAGAAGTAGAAGTAAGAAGTAAGAAGTAAGAAGTAAGAAGTAAGAAGTAAGAAGTAAGAAGTAAGAAGTAAGAAGTAAGAAGTAAGAAGTAAGAAGTAAGAAGTAAGAAGTAAGAAGTAAGAAGTAAGAAGTAAGAAGTAAGAAGTAAGAAGTAAGAAGTAAGAAGTAAGAAGTAAGAAGTAAGAAGTAAGAAGTAAGAAGTAAGAAGTAAGAAGTAAGAAGTAAGAAGTAAGAAGTAAGAAGTAAGAAGTAAGAAGTAAGAAGTAAGAAGTAAGAAGTAAGAAGTAAGAAGTAAGAAGTAAGAAGTAAGAAGTAAGAAGTAAGAAGTAAGAAGTAAGAAGTAAGAAGTAAGAAGTAAGAAGTAAGAAGTAAGAAGTAAGAAGTAAGAAGTAAGAAGTAAGAAGTAAGAAGTAAGAAGTAAGAAGTAAGAAGTAAGAAGTAAGAAGTAAGAAGTAAGAAGTAAGAAGTAAGAAGTAAGAAGAAGTAAGAAGAAGAAGTAAAAAGTAAAAAGTAAAAGGTAAGAAGTAAAAAGTAAAAAGTAAAAAGTAAAAAGTAAAAAGTAAAAAGTAAAAAGTAAAAAGTAAAAAGTAAAAAGTAAAAAGTAAAAAGTAAAAAGTAAAAAGTAAAAAGTAAAAAGTAAAAAGTAAAAAGTAAAAAGTAAAAAGTAAAAAGTAAAAAGTAAAAAGTAAAAAGTAAAAAGTAAAAAGTAAAAAGTAAAAAGTAAGAAGTAAGAAGTAAGAAGAAGTAAGAAGAAGTAAGAAGAAGTAAGGAGTAAGAAGAAGTGAGACGTAACGGAAGACGGAAGACGGAAGACGGAAGACGGAAGACGGAAGACGGAAGACGGAAGACGGAAGACGGAAGACGGAAGACGGAAGACGGAAGACGGAAGACGGAAGACGGAAGACGGAAGACGGAAGACGGAAGACGGAAGACGGAAGACGGAAGACGGAAGACGGAAGACGGAAGACGGAAGACGGAAGACGGAAGACGGAAGACGGAAGACGGAAGACGGAAGACGGAAGACGTAAGAAGACGGAAGACGGAAGACGGAAGACGGAAGACGTAAGACGTGAGACGGAAGACGTGAGACGGAAGACGTGAGACGGAAGACGTAAGACGTAAGACGTAAGACGTAAGACGTAAGGCGTAAGACGTAAGACGTAAGACGTAAGACGTAAGACGTAAGACGTAAGACGTAAGACGTAAGACGTAAGACGTAAGACGTAAGACGTAAGACGTAAGACGTAAGACGTAAGACGTAAGACGTAAGACGTAAGACGTAAGACGTAAGACGTAAGACGTAAGACGTAAGACGTAAGACGTAAGACGTAAGACGTAAGACGTAAGACGTAAGACGTAAGACGTAAGACGTAAGACGTAAGACGTAAGACGTAAGACGTAAGACGTAAGACGTAAGACGTAAGACGTAAGACGTAAGACGTAAGACGTAAGACGTAAGACGTAAGACGTAAGACGTAAGACGTAAGACGTAAGACGTAAGACGTAAGACGTAAGACGTAAGACGTAAGACGTAAGACGTAAGGAGTAAGACGCAAGACGTAAGAAGTAAGAAGTAAGTAAGACGTAAGAAGTGTACCCAGATATGAACAAATTCATGAGCATTTTCCTAGAAATATTTACCAACTGCACCAGCCCCGGTAGATTGGCAATATCACAGAATCATCCCATATGATACGGGGTTACTAAGCTCAGCGATGACATTACATCATCTTTAAATATGAATGCGTTCAAAAAACAACTTAAATTATTTTTATTGGTGCATGTTGATGAGTTTCTCCTGGAATCCTAATATGATTGATTAATCTAACTATATTTCAATATGTGTCTATATATTTGTACAGTGTTATTATATATATATTTTTAATAAATCAGGTGTAAATATAACAATAACATTAATAATAATAATATATATAAAATAAAACGTTATTATTGTATTATTTTCTGATATTGTTGTGGAAGAAATCTTATTCAATAAAAATGTAATTGATTGATTGAAGTACGTTTTTATTCCTTAAGACACCCTGTACATCGTGAATAAAATCTCTTGCCACAAATTTCGATCAAGGCACGTACTGCGATAGAAAAGATCAAAAGACTACGTGTTTGGTGTCTCTTTAATTAGAGCTAATGTCTTGGAGAATCGGGTAAAAAGACAATTCAGGAAATGAAAAACAATAAAAAACCCGCCAGCTGCCCTTTTTCGCATTCATAAGAGAAAAGTCGTTAATTGGCGCTTTTTTTCGTGGAGCCGGTGGAAAAGTCACTGTTAATTTTGTTTAATTAAAGTTATCTCCAGGTGTTCGAAGAAGTAATTCGAGAAAACATTAAATTTGGTTGAGTCCAAGTTTCCAAAGGGGTTCATTAAGTACCTAATGGAGTAGATGAAAGTATTTGGGAATGTTTTTTGGAAATCTTTTTGTTCGTAATTTGTTTGTATGTTTTTCTCGGTCTTCAAAATTCATTGATCGTCTTCGAAAGTGTATGCTGTCATGATCGTATTCATAACTATTTTTCTGGAATGATTTTAAATTTTACACGTGTTCATAATTTCGGTTACAATACAATAAACATTATTGTTATAAAAAATAACAAAATGGCAGCTCCAAGATGGCAGATGAAATTATTTGTAATAATAGTCCGATTCGATTCAAATTTACAAAATACAAGGTTTTTCGGGGTTTCAGAGATTATGATTTTTTTGTCAAAATTCATAAATTTAAGATGGCTGACGAGATTTGTGATCAGTATCAGTTTCGATTCAAAATTGGTATATGTAGGTTTTCGGGGTCAGATATTTTGATTTTTTAGTCATAAAACAATAATGGTTTAATTAGAAAACTAAAGAGCACGTTTTACGAAAATTTCAATGGTCCTTCTATTCTCCCTCCTATCTCTCTCATTCCAGATTGATCATACTTTCGATGAAAAATTCGAGATATGTATTATACATAGAAAACAAAGAATTAAACCTAAAATGTTTCACGTTTTGGCAAACTTCTCCAACTTGGTCCGAATTTACTCATGCATAGTATTTGTGGTTTCAGAAATAATCCACTCGTGGCTGAAATGATATCCGACCGCACTTGCTATGTCAATTAGAGTCTAGACTGCCCTTAAGGGTGCTGTAATGAGTTTGTGGATTTCAAACTTGATACCACTCCGATCATACTTTACACGGTAAAACACCTAATTTAATGGTCCGAGTTTCATGTCAGCTATAATCTGGTTTAACAAGGGATTTCTCTGTAAACATACCCTTCTGACTTCCCTAAGTAGATGAGAGTAGGAAAAAGCGTACGGGTTATTTTTTTTCAAGTTCTGGTTTCGACGAAAAGTAAAATACTGTATTGTACGGGAAAGTAGGTAGGAATTGATGTTCTTGAATTTCTGAAGGCTGTATGCCTCAGCGAACGGCCCCCGAAGCAGCAAGTTTCGAAGCTTTGCCGTTCGTTGACGGCATATGGATGTGTGGACTGAGTTCGACGGGTCAGTCTCGATGGGACCGCTAACGGTGAAATGGTTCATGAAAATATTTATAAGACGAAAACAGATCGCCAACCTCTCTGCGGCGGTGTTCCAGAGAAGAGAGCAAGCTTATTAGCGAACTATCACCGGCGAGACGAATGTCTTTTTTTTGTTGTTTGGACAGAATCTTAAGGTTTCAAAGTGTGTTAGGGTGCTGCCGAGGGTGCTTTACCATATTTTTCGATAGATTGCTGCCAAATATGTGAGACTTAAATAAGCAGGTTACCAGTTGATCTTTGAAGCCAGAAACCATATTGTCGATCATCGATAAATCCTGAGCGTTCTAGATATTTCATGAACTCGATGTTGAAAGCTTTTTCCATGACCTTCGAGCAAACAGCAGTACGATAGGTCTGTAGTTGCTGGGTAGGGTCTTTTACCCTTTTTGTGAACTGGTTGTACTCTTGTAATTTTCAAGTTGGACGGGAACACCCATAAGAGAGGTTGAATAACATACAAATAATTGGTGTTAGTTTTTCGATTGAGTATGGATTAAGAGATAAAATTGTCCGGGACGAATTATCGTAAATTATTCGAGAAAAAAAATTCAAAGGATGCTGCTATATTACTTTGTTTTTTTAATGATAAATACAGTATTACTTCAAATAGGGGTGGTGCTGTAGGTTTTCCAGGTTTTCCTACAGCTGAAAAGTGAATATGCCACCAAAAATCGCCCCCCGGAGCACCACGGCAAATAATAATAATGATAGCCGTCCACAACATACGGCGCTTTTTTATTTTCTGTCACCCCCGCGCCACGAATTACTCCCCCATGGAACAGAGTTCTATACGCGCCTCTGCCTTTTTACCGAATACTCGTTTCCTTGAATGTATTGGAAATGAAATTATTTGTCAAACATATTCATAGACTTGTTTTTTATGTATCCTGTTTCGTTTTCAATGCCGAAATACAGAAACTTTGTGGCTTGTTTTTCCAAATCCAAATCCAAAATTACTTCATTATCGAATTTTATACGTGTTAATCACACCCCCAAAAGTTCGTTACGCTTTCCCTTTGAAGTAGTTTACCATTATATATGCAATAAAAGCGTTATCAAAGCAAACGCCCAAAAATCTGTAAAACTATGACGATTTAATAGGCTCAATATATCGATATAAAATAAACAGCTAGCTTTTGATATTGATGACAATTTATGTAAATATGTTTCACTTCAAAGGGTTTAATAATTTATAGAGTTTGATAAAGCAGATGGGAAATTATATCTTCAATAAGCCAGCTAATAGTTATTACGAACCAGAAACACTGAGCGCAATAGATTTGAATTCTGCTAGACATACTCTTAGGAATATCGAACAATTTCACATACGCTTTCTTGATGCCAGTAAACAGTCTGCCAATACTGCCTTTGAAAGAAAAAAACATTTTTCGAAGCATGGTTTCATCAGCCAGTAGGCCTGCAGGCGGATGCTCAAAATGCTCAAAATCGATAAGCCCAGACCAACATATTAAAATTACTTTCTTAGTCTGACTCTAGATAACGATCAACTCCCATCTTTGAGGGCATGGCGACCAAAAAAGCAACGACTAGAATCAAGGAAGATATCTTTCTATTCCTGCTCCTAAAAACAGGCTGGAACTACTTTCACCCACTCTCATTAAACTGATTAGAGCTAGTCTGGCGCGTGGAACTATATCGATATTTTTGGAATGCAGTCTCTTCAGAAACAAGTATACACATCAAGGATGGAAATTTATTCAATAAATTTTCAATGAAAACTAGAGAAAATTATAAAAAATCAACTATTCGAATGAAAATGCAAATTTTCACTTTCCGATTTTTTCTTTTCAGTTAGAGTCTTTTCACAATATCTATCAGATGTAGTTCAATGTCCAGCGTGGCTTTAGCCGGGGAAGTAGTTGTTTTCTGTTAGATATTACAACTCGAAATTAAGAAAAAACAACATATCTCATGTCTGCTCTAAGTACGCCTTCTTACGATACAGTATAATAAATAACTTTCAAATACATTTTCACAAAAGAAAGACATACTTTCTTATGAACCCTCCTACTCCGAATATAAGTTTTTCGATTTTCGGGCCATTAAGCTCAACTGAAGACACTTTTTACATCAAACAGAACATTGTTCTCTCCATCAAACTCCGATGGCTCTGCTCTAAATATTCAGACAGTTCAAGACTTTTAGTTGAATGCAAGAGAACATAATTTATATCAAGTTTAAAGCCAGTTAAGCAGGGTGCCAGATTTATCGCGAATTTTATCACAAGATGCACAGTGACAACTCCGCTTCGGAGAACTTCCCATTTTTCCAAAGTTAGGGCGCGCGCCGGGATTAGCGTCATATTTCAATTCGCTTCCTCCTTCATCCTTCTCTTGTTCCGAGGATTTTCGTAATAATGAGCTCAAACAGCAAGTACGAATATCCACAAGTAGTCTTGATGTCAAGAACCAGTGAGCCGCTTCAGAACAAGACTTTGTCTACCAACAAGACGACTAAATCCTAATATAAATGAAAGAAGTATGATCGTTTTATGCATGTACAGAGTGAAAATGTTTAAACATTACGGTATGTGAATACGATGTACTTTTATCCAAATTCAAAGTCTGTAATAATCATCCAGAAGATGACAATGGTTTTTTCATTTCATTTCATGTTCTGGTTCCAACGAAAAGGAAAATCCTGCAATGTTCAGAAAACATTCTGAGAGCCGACATCGATGAGAAGAAACAGTGTTCGTGCTAAAAACTGATCCCTGCGATAGGTAATGGGGTAAAATTCCGTTTATCGGACGCCACAAGCTATCAAAATATTTTTTTTAGGCTCCTGAACAAAAAAATCCAATTGAAATTTTCAGCGGTCTCAAGTAATTTCGGAGATACGGCCTATTTTTAGATTTTCACTGGCATTTTCTGTCTTTATATGTCTCCTTCTTTTCACCAGCTTGATATGCACATCCTGATTTATCCGTCTCACGCTTTTTTTTTTTCGCTGGAAACAGCACTTTTTTTTAATCGTGTTTTTTATAATGATGTCAGAAACAACAAACCCTCTAATATGACAGCGATGTACTAAGGGAAGTTTATTTATGTATTGGTGGTAACACTGAAATTAATGACCGCCAACTTTTCAAATTCAAACGAGAGTGGATAATGTCTTTTTCATAACAACGGCAATTGTAATAATTTGTTGTAACTACCGGTATTGCCTCTTTTTTTATTCGAATTTTTAGCAAATATGTTAAAATTAATTGAATACACTGCTCTGGTTCAAAATAAAGCAGCATTCGTCAATTATCTAATTACAATGGGTGTTGTTACAATTCCGTTTATCGGGCGCCACAAGCTACCAAATTTGTTGGTACTTACGTATTTTGGTCTCCTAAAAAAAATCCATATGAAATTTTCGGCGGCCTCAAGTAGTTTCGGACATTTTCTAGAGACGTTCCTACCGCGAAAAAAAACACTCAATAAGTCTCCTTCTTTTCACCAGCTCGATATACACATCCTGATTCCTCCGTGCCACGCTTTTTTTCCATTGGAAACGTCACTTCTTTCAAAAAAATCGTGTTTTTTTCTAATCATGCCAGAGACAATATACTAATAAACTAGCGAATATGACAGATACGTGAATTCGAATTGTATGTATGGTTGGTAACACTGGAATCAATTATTGCCAACTTTTCAGATTTAATAATAGTTGCGTTTTTTTGTGAATATATGTGACAGCTCCAGATCCAGATCCAATCGCATTAACCACGAAAGATTGGATCTGTGTGCAGTTGGGTCGGGAAGTAATAAAGGCGAGCGAAGCGACGAGCGCAGCGGGCACCTATTTGTCCATCTTATTTATGAAAAAAAAGGTTTTTAATAAACAAGAGTTTATAATAATGCTACAAAATGACACATAAGACAAAATAGTTACATAGATTAGTTAGTCCTAAATAAATATCCTCATTTATGACAACACAAAAATCGCACGGAAAAGTATAACTTTCAAAACGAAAAATCGTGCGAAAAAATAGGAAAAAAATGATTGATATAACATATTTGAAGTGGGTTATAGTTATTATCCTAACAAGTACGGAAATAGCACCTTTCCGGAATGCGACTGCCGTTACCCGAACGACGCAAAGTGATGTTCGGGCAAGTAGTCGAGTGCGAAAAAGTACTTTCCGTTTGAGTTACGTACCGCTCGTCAAGAACTTTTGCAATCGGGAAGTTTTTTGTCCCGCACTAGTATGGGAAAAAACTAACTTAAAAAAAATTTTGTGTGCGGAGTTTTTCCCAGGATTTTTTTCTTGCACTGGTAATGGGAAAAACTAACTTGAAAAAACCTTAGTGGGCGGAATATTTTTCTCGCACTAGTGTGGAAAAAACGAACTTGAAAAATCTCTAGCTTCTGGATTTTTTTTCCCACACAAGTGTGGGAAAAACTAACTTAAAAAAACTTTGTAAGAGGGTTTTTTTTCTCGCACCAGTGTGAGAAAAACTAACTTTTTTTACGCACTAGTAAAAATCAAATTAATTAAAAACGAGCAAATTACTCACCGTAACATACACCTTCCGAAGCAAGTAAACATACAATCGCACTTCTTTCACTTCGGAGGAAATGCCAAGCGCGCGCGCTGCTCCGCAAACTGTGCCAGTAGGACCGAAGACGCGAACGTTTTTCAACTGTTCAGTGTGCCAGCGGAGCGTCGCTGGATCTGGACGCTCGGCGTCGGAGTTCGCTTTCGCGACTCGCGCCCAGGACGCGCAGATGCGAAAATGTTCGAATGGAGATTTTTGTCGAAATTACGAAATTAGGGATGCAGGAGCGATTTCGGATAGTGTCCTTTGGCTAGGAACGTACGCCGTAGTCTTAGACAGAGCTATTGATGATTATTTACTATTAAAGATGTTTGAAGACGAACTCTGGAAAAGAATGTTGTGCTGGATTAGCATATGATCATTCGCGAGAACGTTTCATGAATGAATACGGGAGTTTAATTCGAACAAAGTCCGAAAAGTCTGCCGGAAAAAGTTTCAAATGAATGAAACGAATAGTTTCGACGAAGTCGAAATCCACTTCTATCCTCACTATCCCACAAAGCGAAAAACTTGAGGCAGGTGATCACTTCCAATCAGATGGGAAATAATATTCAATGCTTGAAATTACAATAAGCATCTGCAATTGTGTCCTCCTGGAAGAACATTGCACAAATTTAATTCAGGTTCGTAGGGGGAAGTAGTTGTTTTCTCAAAAATATTTTCCTCGAATTTTCCACTTTGTGGGATAGTGTGGATATTCCTTTCTGTAAATGTAAAATTACTTCTAACTCTGAAATCTTCCATTTCAATGCTCGATATTACCATCAGCAGTACCCTTTCGTGGGAAAAACCTCTCAAGAACTTGGTTATCTGTTTCGTGACAAGGAATATTTCAGTTCCTGTCAACTGATTATGATTTGTAAGTCACAAATCTGACCTGTTCTGAAATACTGTTCCCATATATGGAGTGCAGCACCCAAAGATACATTGAAACATTTAGATTCTGTCACACCTACAGTCTCTCAGTTCTCAAAATGTTCGCACATCATTTTCCTTTTTATGGGAACTAGAACATAAAAAGAATTTTAGAGAATACGTCTATTTCAGTGGGGATTGATTGAATATTGAATAATGAAATAGACATATTGTTTTGTTGTTGTTAAAATTGTTATTTCCATCAACGGTCTGCCCCCTTACGAGCAAACCTTAGAAGTCTTCGAGAGACTTGTGCGAGCTGGAAAATATGCAGCCCTTACCTTTTAACGTGTGATGCCATGCACGAGGACGGTGTCATAGCAAGCGAGAACACAACCTAAGGTGGGATTTCGTATACCATAGAATTTTATTGTCGACAGAATAAGTGGGATGCCATTACAGTGGAATTAATGTAGATGACAGAGACAAAACTGTCGACAATAAAATTCTACGGTACACGGAATCCCACAATATGGTTAGTACTATTATAGTTATGTATAATAAAAAACTGCTCTCTGTAATTTAATAAATTCACTTTCAACATTGCCACGTGTTTGCCATTCAAGTCAAGAAATCTCTTCTGCATAATTACTAAAAGCCTTCCTCTATTTTGTAAGAGGATTTTTCCATTCAGACCTACTTAATGAAATCACTCTCTTCAGTTAGTGGTGTTCAGTTACTTTGATTCTAAAAGAAAGTTCCTTCTCCGTATTCTTTCATTCAGATATTAGGCCGGTAGAAATAGACATCATAAATCGAAAATTTAACAATAATTCTAAAAGTTTTCAAACTTTGGTCAAGTGAAGGTTGAAAATTTGTGAATGCATCAGAATGGATTTTTTCAAAATTTGCAACAAATTTTCAACACTTCAACACTAATTATTTCGAGACCACCTTGATCAAAAAAATTACAACGAACTAAAAAAATGTATGTTCCGGTCGACGTAAAAGGTTTCAAATCTGTACAACTGTTCGTAATATTTTTCCGCTGTATCTGTCAAGTTTGCAGATATTTTGGAATTTTTTCAACGAGAATACAGCAAAATTCAAGTTTATTGCAATTATGACAATGTTGCGGAAGAGGCAAACTGAGATTTATGGCTTTCTCGATGTAATATTACTTGACCAAAGTTTGAAAACTTTTGGAATTATTATGAATTGATTGTCTATTTCTACCGGCCTATATGATAAGATGCCCTTCGAATGCTAATGGAAAGCATACTATTTTATTGATGAAATTTTATGAACGAGATGCATACAAACTCTCTAGTGTATTTAAAGATTCCGGGAAAAGTAAATGTGATGCTTCGAACAAAATCCTAGAGGAATTTGCGTCAGTGACAAAATATAGACAAATAATTCCAGAATATCTTTAGATATAATATTGAATGAATTATATTATGGATATATTTACAATTGAAAACTTCCTACCCTTCATATCTCACCTCGAGTTTTGTCATAATGGTCCGATTCACTTCAAAAGTTTTTTTGTTGAAATTCATAAATTCAACATGGCCACTGTTGAGATTTCCAGGTAGGTTCATTGTTATGTCAATTTCATAAGTTGTATGAGTCTAGGTATTAGCGATAATTATAGGTACCTAGTCCCTAATTATGGTAATGGGTAAGAAAGGTATTTAAGTAATTTCAATGAAGAATAGTTTAATGTACTATATTCACTTGAAAAAGATACTGTGTTTCGAAACATGTCGCAAAGACAATAAAAATTGTGGAAATTTTAATCGTTTTTTTACCTTAGTGTCATAACTATGGATTTCCATCAAGTAACGGCCACGTCAATCCAAAATTTTTTGTATGCCACTAACTCCGTGTGATACCTTTCCAACCCTTTATCAACTGTGCTGTTTCATGTACATCCTAGTTTTCATAAAATTACGTAGAAGTCAGTGTGTTTTCGTTTATTTAAATAGCGTATACGTCTATGGTTGAATACGTAAATACGAGCATATATACATTCACCCTGCTAGAGATAGAAATATTCGAGACAAAACAAAAATTCATGAATATTAAGTCCGTATTCATGCATTCATTACAAATAGACGCATTTTATCTTTACGCCTGTCTGATTCATTACGTGTCTTTCGAATGTAATAAGACATTTCTGCCAATTCATCTCCATGCGTTGGCGAATAGTAATTTTCTTTTGTTCTTTTCAGACTAGTGGATAGTATCTGTGAATCGGTTTTTTCAGATTAATGATGTAGAAAGTTAGCTTTGCATCTTACTGAAATAAACCTTCTATTATATATATATAATTTATTTATTTATTATATTATAATGTCCTCATTATTATCAATACCATATATGTTATGACTGTATTGCTGTATTACTCACATAATGTATATCTATCTCTGTAATATCTTTAACTGGGCTTGCCCGTATAAATAAATAAATAAAAATATAACACGTTCATATTATAACTTCACTTGTATGTATGTAACGGAAGTTGAACGGAGTTGTTTGAAATGTTTGTCTGAAATGAATATTTGGAACCTTACTACGCGTAATAAGGTCAGAAATGAATATTTAGAACCTTACTAGGCGTAGTAAGCTCTTGAGAATGTTAACTCGATACAAGAGCTGTCACGATACGACGTAAAAATCGCCGTGGTTGCTTTATGACTCGACATTCATTTCGGTACGAGTCACGTCCAACTCGCATCGGATCGGATCGACTGTTCCTAATTCTATAGCTGGTGCACCGACTGATTATATTTTATTTAGGTTTTTTTAAAGACAAAACATATGAAATATTGGTGTGCTTCATAATCCGGTTTCAGAGATGGCGTCCTCATAGGATTTCAGTCATTGACAAGTACTAAAAATAACTTTTCATGTACCTGAATTTGAAGACTGGTGTATGAAATACATTAGAAGTAATTTTAGTTAGTTGCATTCCATCAAAAATTGTTTAGAGTTTTCCGAAAATGGATATCAATAACAATTAAATCTACCAGTGACAGTAATTCCACTTGTTGTTTTTCTTTTCACATTCGTACGCAATACTTGAAACTTTTATTCATGAAAATCCTATGAAGAAATTCAATGTTGCTATAAGCGAGATTACAGTAAAACAAATTTCATTATACATTTTAATTTTTTTCATTTATGCGTACGCTCACGATGAGTGCCTTATTACTGAATATATTACGGACTATAATCCGTTGTCCGTGAAGTGCGCAGCAAATAATTCCACCTCAAGCTAGGTTAGTTTTACTGTATTGCAGGATATTCGACCCACACGCGTCACAAATTCTGATTAGCGAATTGGCGATACGATTCGCCAATCAGAATGCGTGACGC
Organism: Chrysolina haemoptera; assembly: GCA_958298965.1. Lineage (NCBI taxonomy): Eukaryota > Metazoa > Arthropoda > Insecta > Coleoptera > Chrysomelidae > Chrysolina > Chrysolina haemoptera. Next base: position 29,472,263 of record OY282593.1, read on the forward strand.
GCAACGCAAAAAAGCTGAATTGAAAATTCACCTTAACTTTGATAACGCCAACGCCGCTTCTTCTTCACTTCTTCAACTCTTCGAGTTACGTAAACTGTCAAGAGAAAGATTTTTCTCTCTTGTTCTGGTAAATTATTTAAAAATACGAGCAAATTTAGTTTTTAAGTTACATTACTCAATACTTATCGTCAATTTAAATTCGAACCGAGAATTTGGTGTTATCGCTGCCACCACCTACCTGCAATCTGCATTACCTTCTGAGCAACATGGCAGCAAGGGTAGGACGAATTTGTGGTACTGGCTTGTTAAAATCATGCAATTTATCGCCAGTTAACCAGGTAATATGAATTATTGTATCTTTTATAAAAGGGATATGTTGAATCCCAAAAATTTTAGTTGTTACCGTCCCAAATTGTTCACATTCCAAAAGTTGCCCTTGGTACTGTTATGTCATCCTTTTCATATGTGTCACAGATCGAATATTTATGATGGATTTATTTACCTTTTCAGATCAGTTCGTATTCAACAACCAGAGAATGGACAAGAAGTAAAAAAGCAGTAAGTACATCCTGGTAAACACACATTGTATTCTAACCTATCACCTTTTCTCTTGTATGTCACTTAACCTTCTCGAAAAGCCCTACATTTACATGAATTGGAAAAAAACTTGAATGATTTTAGTTCTCTTGAGAAAAGGCTGGTGGTAGTTGAAGTTGGTAAACCTTGTGCTATGTGGTCAGCTCTGAAAAACATCTGTTTGATTTCAGCTTCTAGGAGGTCTCGGAGTGTTGGCAGGTGGTGCTGGAGCCCTTGCCTTTGCCTTAGATCAATCAGTCAAAGCTACTGACCTTGAGCTACACCCTCCTAAGAATATTTGGAGCCACTCTGGATGGTTCGACTCCCTTGATCATGCAAGGTTAGTAATTTTTCAAATGATTTCACTCAGTAAAATCTCGAGCAATTTACCAACGATTTTCCAGAAGATTCCATTTTTGACAACTCAACATTTTCAGTGTAAGAAGGGGTTATGAAGTCTACAAGCAGGTCTGTGCCGCTTGCCACTCTATGCGGTTCATAGCCTATCGTAATTTGGTCGGAGTTACACACACTGAGGAAGAAGCCAAAGCTGAAGCTGAGGACCAGATGATTGACGACGGGCCTGATGAGATAGGAAATATGTTCAAACGCCCTGGTAAACTATCCGATTATTTCCCTAGTCCTTATCCAAATGAGGAAGCTGCCCGAGCAGCCAACAATGGAGCCTATCCCCCAGATCTTAGCTACATAACGTCTGCCAGACATGGAGGTGAGTGCCAATACAGTTTACACTTCTTAGTTACAATCCCTGCTCGATAAGCTCTTAGGATAGGATAGTATAGTTCTGAGACACTGAGATAGAATAGAATAGAATTTTTATTGGTCTAGAATACTCCGTAGGGTTTTGACAGGTCAAAATGTATATGTTACAAAACAGTACAGTAACAGTTTTAAAACATAGAATGTGTTACATATATAGTAATACAGTTTACTAAATGTCAAACTTGAATTCTGATATGTCGTAGTAGGCATTGGCTGTGAGATGATTTTTCAAGGTCAGTTTGAATTTTAATCATTCGTATTTTTGAGTTGTGTGGCAATGAATTGTTGAGATTAATAAATACCCAAATTATATCTTCTTGTTGATTCAAGTCTTTGTTTGGGTATCTGTATATCTTTCCTATGGCGAGTATTATAAGAATAATTTTCTCCATTGGTTGGATGTTCGGAATCATCTTCTTTTATGTAAAGGAGATAACAGAATTTGTTTGCAGATGGTAATGTCATTATATTAAGTTTTATAAATCATGGTTTACATGAGTCATTCCTTTGAAGACCTACGATTGCTCGAATTGCTCTTCAGCCAATATGTCATTGTACTGTGGAATATTGCATGATAGGCAGCTATAGCCGCCTTTTTACCAAAGTCATTTTTCAATTTTCTAAGGGCATATACTTTTCTTGAGTTTGCCAGGTTAATTTTGTATCAAGCCATATTCCCAGTGGTTTCACAGCTTCTGTTTCGTCATGTTTGATTTCAAAATTTAATGTTTTGGATTTATTTTTATTTAAAGATAGCTTATTTGCATTGAACCAATCTGATGTGTCCTTTATAATGTCATTTACAAGAGATGTCACATCAGTACCTGTATTGAAATGTTCAGCAAAATATCAACTGATCTGAGATACTTAATTGGAATTTTGACTCAGACTATATCACTGGTTTATGAGAAAAAAAATTCTAACTCTGAGTCTCAAGACTAAGCTTATTGTGACTCACCAAGAAAAAATTGTAATTCAAAGTTGGAATTTGAACTGCTATTTAAATTACCCCATTTCTACTAGCAAGTCACAATCAGCTGAATAATAATTCTAACCCTATGTCTTTGTATTTGTAAAATTTTATGAAATCGCTTTCAGTTACCTTCGTTTGGGAGGCACTTGTTTGATTCCCCAGGCCACAGAGTGTCTGCCCGCAGGCAGTGTTTCAGTGCCTTTTGCGCAGGCTGTATACCCCTGATCAGTGATTAGCAAAAAAAAATTTAAAAACTTTAAAATTCAATATCTCCCAATATAATTTTTTTTCTACAAAAATGTATTTTTGCATTTCGTTTTGTTCCATCATTTTCTACTCCCCATTTATTGCTCCAATTTGTTAACACTGTATATACTTATACTCAAAATTTTGACTCATTGAATCAGAATAAGCTGGAATTCTAATTAGGTGAGATGGAAAAGCAAGAAAATATGCAATATCAGGATAATAATTCAAAATTTTGACTCAGTAAGTCAGAATTAGCAAACTGTAGATGCAGAATTCTGATTCGTAATCGCAAAATTCACAAAGTGAAATTTACTGTGGCCTTTTTATGCCACCACCGAATTTATGGTAACTATTTTATATTTACCTAGGTGAGGATTACCTGTTTGCCCTGCTGACGGGCTATTGTGACGCCCCAGCAGGAGTGGTGTTGAGAGACGGCCAGTACTTCAACCCCTATTTCCCTGGTGGAGCTATATCGATGGCACAAGCCCTCTATAACGAAACCATCGAGTATACAGACGGTACGCCCGCTACAGCCAGCCAACTGGCCAAAGACGTATCCACTTTCCTGAAGTGGACATCGGAGCCAGAGCATGACGATAGGAAGAAAATGCTGATCAAGACCATAGGTATCTTCACTTTCCTGATGGCTGTTTGTTACTACATGAAGAAACTAAAGTTTTCTTCGTTAAAGACGCGAAAGATCGAGTTCAGGCCAAAGAAATAGGCTGCCTGAGAATACTATAGCGTGACATATAGAAGGAATTCATTTGTATTAAGTATAATTTTATTATATTGTACATATAATTGTGATTACACGTTTTTCCATCTTTTTAATGGGCACTTGTCTTGGGCATGTGTCCGGTTTATTTATTTTTGCAGGAATTTGTCGTGATGGAGACCAGATGTCACGTTCTTTCATTAAAAATGTTGAATAAAGTTTGTTTTTTTTTCTTCATTTTCTGTAAGGATTGTCAATATTGACTCAACTTTATTTTGGATTCATTTTATTCAACTTCCATATGAGCAGAAAAACATAAAATCTCTTGTCGGGGATCCACAGGGTTCTCTACCAGCTTTTAGTCTAATTCTTCAGTTGATTTTGCTGAATGAATTAATCTTTTAGCAACAGTAAACAAGTTTATATAAGAAACCAAATTTAAACTTGTACGAATTGGGAAATAAATTCCAACACAAGTGGAATTATATTTCAATAAATGCAATCATAAAATATAAGAATCATTGAAAAACAATGAATTAAATAGATCTCGAAACGGTATGACCTTCATGACGGTCTGGGAGTTGGTTTCGAAGAGTTGAAGGAGTCATTAAACATTTTTGTTGAAAAAAAAATCAGCCAGTTGAAAAATTTTGTCTCTACTGAAACTCTCCTTTTCTTTGAATAATCAATAAATGAATATTTGGAACCTCTGGTAAGAATCAGTTCAAGAAATAGAAGAGGAAACGCATTTATTTCTATCAGTTTAAATCAAATAATATAATGCGCAACCATATCAGACTAATCAGTTACAATAAGAAAATAACGTATCTCTTTTACTCGTAAATGATTCCTTTGTTTGATAATAATTGTAAAAAGAAAACAATGTCACAACAGTGATTTCAACTAAAGTTGATTGTAGTATTGCGCGCCATCTATTGTGCAGTATCTAAACGCTCTGATGTCAGTAAACTGAAAAATTATAGAAAGCTGTAATTTTGAAGTCATCCTGTAACTCATCTACTGTTTGGTAGATAGCAGAACCTATTTCAAGAAAGAATTGGGCGCCATCCTTTGTGCAGTAACTGAACTTGCTCTTGGATGTCGGTAAACAAAAAAATTATAGAAAACTAATTCTGAAAATCATTCTGAAACTGTCTACTGTCTGATAGATGGCAGCACCTAATTCAAGTATCTGCTTTCCAATAACACTACTCTTTCCGATATTACTAAAATGATCCCATGGTTTGATAATTGTGAAAACTGGTAATGTATGTTACAACAGTGATTTCAATAAAAGTATGGCTTCAAATTGATGTATAGTATAAGCGTTATCTATCGGGCAGTACCTGAACCTGAATGTCGGTAAAAAAAATCATATAAAACTGTAATTCTGGAAATAAAAAAACCTAATTCTGAAAATCATCCTATAATAACTAACTCATCATGTGTTTGGTAAATGGCAGAACCTATTTCAAAAATTTGTGTTCCATTAGCTTTATACATGGAAGATTTTTCTTTCCGATTTTATTAAACGGATTCCACAGTTTGCTCAACCATCTAGTGAAAAACAGCGGAATAAACGCCTTTTTTCCCAAAAACATGATTATTCAAAAACTATGACAAACAGAGCAAAACGAATTGCATAACTGACTTGCCCATTCCAAAATTCTCCTATACTAGCATTTTAATGAAGTTCCGAGACATGCAACTTTTTCAAAAAAGTTCAAAGGGATCTTGAAAATCCCAAAAAATCAACTGTCTCCTAGAGCCTACTGACAATCTAAGTAATTCTGAACAGCGGAATAGCCAAAATTATCTAGAAAAATGAGTTTTTGGAAAAATCTATTTTTTTTTTCACGAAAAACACTATTATTCAAACACTATGATTAATAGAGCAAAACGAATTGTATTTCTGATTTCCGCAGACTAAACCAAAATGAAAATAAAACAAAATTAATGATTATATCAAATATTTTTTATAGTACATTGAAACATCTGGTGTAAATATAATCCAAGAGCTATGTAATCACTACACGTCATAACTGCAACTTTACTTGACTTGATAAATAAGAGTTTTTCCCAGTCAAGTGCTTCAGTAGTTAAAAACTAGCTTCTTTACATACCAGAATCAATAAGCAACAGATTATAGTGAAAAAAAGCTTTATGGATGGAATACATCCCAAGCGAATTTGACATAGTTTTGGTATCCGTGTAGTTTACTATTTTTTTTCTTATGTCAAATGATTACTACATTATTTGACAAACATTATCATCCCCTTTTTCGATGTCTTCCCTGTCTCCTGAATCGCTTTCTTTATTATTCTTGGCAACAGGCCCGGAACTGTCCTCAGAAGCCCCAGATTCGATCTTATCGAGCGCCTCCAGGTTCGAATTTCCCTCAAACTCCATCCCATCGCTGTCGCTCGACTCATTTTCCGAATTATTCTTGCTGAAGCTTTCACTCGAATCGCTCTCTAAATTATTCTCGGAAACAGGCTTGGGATACCAGTCAGAATCTCTCTGAGGCAGGCAAGCCGAGCTTTCATCATCGGTGACGTACTTCAACAGAGGGTGACTAATCGGATGGGTATCGTAGAGTACCGTGGAAGACACCACGCAGTCGGTGCAGAAATACTTGAACCCCGGACAAGTGTAGCAGTGCCAGCGAGCCCCCACGATAGGCCAGTCGTTGCAATAGGCGCACCTGTAATAACCTTATATATTTATTCACATAAAGAAAATGGTGAGCTTATAGTTTGATAATAATAATATTAATAATATCAATTAATTCAATTAATATGTTAATTGATATAGGAACATTTTAATTTACATAAATCAGAGAATAAAATATATACATATACCGGGTGACCCGGAACCGATTTATCCTCCTGTATCTTTGTTCACAAAAAATGTCCCAAAAATTGCAGTTACTTTGAAGCAATTTTTTGGTTAGATGAACAAATAATTTTAAAAAAACATTACAGCGCGTACACAGATCAACGTCGACTATCTATGAAAAGAATCATGAGGTGCTGTCCTTGTTTGAAATCGAAACAACGAAGTTCAAACTGCCCTGAAAAAAGTTAAATCGAAACATACCTGAATCCAGATATACGATAAAATTGATCCATTCTCAACATCCATTGGGCTACTCAAAAAGGAAATAAAACATATCATTTCTAATATGTTATATTTTTGGTGCCATCAATATGAAATTAATAATCATGCCCATCGTAAATGTTTTACATATGTTATTCATTCGTACATGTTATTCTGTTATTTTATTTATTATGCTATTTTTCACTTGTGTTATTTGTTTTTTTTTTGATTATTTTGTACAATTACGTACTGAGATTGTCATAGCAATCTATAGTTTTGAATTCTTGTTCACAGTAACATGTTTACATCATTGTTACAATACTGTAATTGGGTCTTGTGCCTGTTTAGACAATAAACAGTTTTTGTTTTTTATTTCTAAGAGATATTGCTCAAACCTGTATCCGATATGGTGGAATGGACGTTTGGTATCTTCCCGCTCTCTCAACTTCTCTGCCCTCACGCGCAGCAACAATTGTGTCTTCATTTCTTTGACGTTTTTCGGGTCCTGCTTGGGGGCACTCGGTTGATGGTATTCCGTATTCAACAGGTAATTGCTGGAATTGGAGGGTGGAGGTGCGCATGAGCTAGGTCCTGGGGCGTTCTCTGAATCGTCCATCACCACTGGGATCGAGAATTCTGGGAAGAAGGTCGTCGGCTTCCACAAGTAGTGGTTGAAGCGTTGGTGCTTGTGCATGGCCGATTTCTACATAAATGAGGGCTCAAATTATAAGAGGCAAGATATTATGATGAATAAAATGCAGTAAAAGGATGTAGATATCGTCAAAATAGGTAGTAATACTGAAAATACAAGATACCCAAGGGGCTTTCTGGTATCTTTTGGCCTCAGGGTTGCCTGTGGTTACCTACCATGTACTAATGACGAGTCAACAACCTCAAAACTAGTCTACATGTGGTCCCCCTGTTCGAAGCAAAACAAAATTCAAATATCGAATCATATGTACTATTTGATCTTTGGAAATCAAACTGTGTTTTATGCATTTCCAGAAATATGAGTATTTTATTCTATCCTAACGCAACAAGAATAAGATGGGAGGGACTGCAAAATAATTTCTACTCACTCTGTTATTGTTTTTGACTGATTTCGGAATCCTTCCTGGTATAGGCAATCCAGCTTTGTAAAGTTTCAAAAAATACTTCTGGACCCTACTGGTGACTTGCGTAAGACTTCTGTTACCTGAAAAATTTTAACACATGATATTGCACGAGACAAAATTATTGTTATACATTACCCAATGCTTTTGCAATCTTCTGATATCTCTTCCTCTCAATTGGTTCAGGTGGGTACACAAGCAGCAACTCTTCAAGGCGTTTTTGTTCCTCAATTGTCCATGTCTTGAAAATTTTGTTAATTAGACAAAATAATAAAACAAACCAAACTGTAGTTCGTGTTAATACCTCCTCAGATATTGATTATAGTACTAGGGCAAAGGTAATTCATGCAATCAAACATGTACTATGTTATTTTATTTTTCATTATTTCGTTGGAGTTTTGGCATTGACTGCTATGGTCATTAGCCATGTACTATGTTATTGAAATTATTATTCACTGGCTGAAGGGTATTAGTCAATGGCCTTTTGGTAATAACCAATAACATCCATTATTATTATTTGAATCAAATTGTTTTCAATATCTTACTTCCAAGATTATCATTTTTTAACCAGACTCAAATGTAACGCGACTTAATCGACACAACTGTTTGTAATAAGACAACGAAAATGTGTCTTAGTCAAAGTTTCGTATTACAGACATACTTTTTTTTTAACAGCCACCTAACATATGGTATACTTTTATGGGGTCAGTCTTCACATGCAATTAAAGCCTTTCAAATGCAAAAAAAGCAATCAGGATATAGCCAATGTTTCTTACATTACTTTCATAATTACCCAACTCGAAGATGTGCACAACTGAGGCCTCAATTTTATCTACTGAGTCTATCAGCTTGAAATTCACTCAACTCACATTTATACAATAATATACCAGCAGACATTACTGGTTTGAGTTATAACCGTTTCTACTTCATTGAAGAGTATTTGAATTGTAAGACATTAATCTTTTAACATGTTAGTTTTTGTTTTAATTTTAGAAATAACTATTTTAGATGTAATTAGTGTATATTAACTGCAACTATTGTTTTTCTTACTTTGTTAGTTTGACATTTTACTATTGTACATTTTGTATTTAATGTAATGAAATAAATATCTATCTATACAAACCAGACATCCGTATAAACCGATACGTTAGAGTATCCTCATAATTGACAAAAATTATCACTTTAAGTTAAGCTATATTATTTTTGCAATATTTTGTGTGTATGAAGTATTGAATAAAGTTTCTAAGAGTTATTCAAACAGATTTCTTGGAAACACTTACCCTCTGGTCATTTTTCTCTTTCTTTGGATCCTCTTCTATTTTTATATCACTTGCAGAATCTGAATAAATCTCCTTCAATATGGTCTGAGGGACAGTCACTCCGTATTTATCAAAATTTATTACAGGTAACTAAAATAAAAAGATAATGAAGTATTTATTTGGAAACAGTAGTCCTAATGAACATTGAACGTCCAAAGATTATTTTTTATAAACCCCAAATTGTTGATTTTGCACAAAATGTTTGTACCTTCAGAATGATTTTTTTAATGGAAATTACATATGTATCATTTTGTTTATCACTGTTTTTCATTTTCCCAGAATTGAACCCTATTTTCATTGGCTTCTATGAGCCCCCCTCCCCCCAAGAGAAACTCCTGAGTGCGCCAGTGAACAATACTGGTTTTGAAGTTTTGTGACCAAGGAAAAAAAAAGTTGGGCATGTTTTACAGAGCCTGGTTTGAATTTCAAGAAAATGATGGCAATCACCCACCCTACCTTAGAGGGGCTCAAAAAAATCAATTACCCGAGCAATTACCTTTGGCAAGTCAATTCTTGCTGGGAGTTCAAAACCCAAATCTTCCTTATTTTGAATTTTCTCCAAGATCACCTGAGGACTCTCTAAAACAATTTTTCGAATTTCTGCAACTTTTTTAAAATCCTAAAAAAAAACTAGCAAATGATTTCGTTATGTTGATTTATCGCAAATTCAACCTTTATCAACTTTTCTCGTTGGGCTGATAGTGTAATAATAGTTTTTAGCACTTCACAATAATCCTTATTTCCCCTTAGAGCCAAATGGTCAGACTCAAAAAAGAACAAATCATTTTCATTATCGGAAAATAAAGATAATTTGTTGGACATTTTAAACACTCTTCAGCTTTGAGGTTGAGGTTATGTAGACGTAAACAAGATTACGTTAGAATTTAAAATTCATCAGAGCACAGAACACTGTACATGTTCTGTGATGCAGAGTTTGGCCAACGACCACAGAATGAAGCTAGAATTCTTCATTCTGTGGTACGGTATCAAGCCGTAACCCCTACCGGACAATATTTGAAGCTTTCCAGCAAGGTTAAGGCGCGTATTCATTGCAGCGTTTTTTCTTTTTGCATCACGCGTCACGCCATTAATACCTATTTGGAAAGCTATATTATGTTGTTGGTAACTCAAAGAATAGAATAAATTTGTTGTGCAAGAAAACGGAAATATTTAGATCAGTTCCACTCTTCCACCACTCACACCAAGCCAAATAGGAACGACAGTTTAATAAAACGACACAGAATATAGTTCCGGAAACAGAATCATATAAAAAACCCAGCTTATGACTTCCACAGAACCAGTGTGACACAGAGCACAACCATTCGGATTCTGACACCCAGCTCCCAGCTGTAGACTCATCAGCTGTCATAGCTGTCAGTTGTGCTGTTTGGTTTGGTTTGTCTTATTTCATTGTCCTAGTCTTAGAATTTGGCATACACCCATTCTTTTTGGGTAAATTTATGGCAACTTCTCGTAATTGATCGTTTGAATACCCTGAATCTTCGTCCCGGCCACTCATCGACGTTCCTACAGTATTTTTCCACGATGGGGGATGAAAAACAACCACTTCTCGCTACAGAAAATACCACCTACAATGGGGAAGTAGCGGGTGAGTTAACAAGTACAGTATTACAATTTATGTTAGAGAAACATATCTTGTGTAGGTATTTGATAATTAATGGCTTCTATCCTCTGTCCTTTTCTATAAGCTAATTCTGCTTTGGATAGGATGAGTAAACAACATTAAATTAATCAAAATAAAAAAACGGAAGTTGGACGATTGATAAATAAATATACTGTAAATAATATCGAGTTTATTTATATTCAATTTGTTGTGATTCAGATTATCTCCTCGAGATTTGAACTTCTTATCAACTTAATGCAATGACAATTTAGTCAATAGACTCACAAAAAATATAAACACACTTGTTAAGGAAACAAAAATACACCCAAGGCGAATTTTTTTGGCTTTCAGTTTCTGTTTCAGTGTGAAAGATGTAAGCATGTAGAAACTAAGAAAATATAACCAACTAACTAATGAACATTCTCTGTAGAAATGTGTAAACCATGGAAAGACAATTTTCCCAAATATGAGAAGGTTGAAAAAGTCTATTGTTCAGGCAATAGGTATTAGATCACATAGAAGTCACTTCTTTATCTCTATTTATTAATATACGTCATCAATACAACATAAAAGCAATTATTAGTGAACCAATTTGAATATGGAGTGATTTTGCAACATGCATTGACAATATTTCATCCACTCTTAACTCGCAACTTTTCATATGAAAGGGTTGATGACAACTGTGAAACACTTATGAGATTTTTTAGTGAATATTTTTGTATGATCCTGTCAGCGAATCGTCAATCAATCAATAGCATCAAAATTACACTGATAATTTGTTAGTAGCAAATTACACCTATAATTTTTTCACATTGTTTGATTGGGTCTCTATTAAATGATTGCATAAGAAAGTTAGCCATTGATTGAGTGTCACGATGACTGACAAATGTCCGGTAAAAAAAAATAATCTAACTGAATTACAATTACATTCGTAGTAATAATTTTATTTTTGATAATTTTAACTAGATTACCACTCGTCTTTGTTGCTATTAGGAAATCCCACTTGTGGACTTCGTCCACTCGTGAGATTTCTTTAGCAGCAGGGATTCTTGCATCTAGTTAAAATTATCAAAAAATTACCACCATTTGTGTAATTACTGTTGAAAATTCCACACCTAAAATTTTCGAATAACAGCCTGTATTTTTTATCGTTACCATAGCAACTAATAAAATTTCCGGAAATTTTTTGTCTCCTTGGGATAAGGAGCATGAAATTACACTGGTTTTTTTGACGTTTATAGGTAAAATGACTTTTAAAGAGTGAGTTCGAAAAAAAAAATTAGATTCAATCAGAAATGTAGTTTTTAAAATGGTTGTTTTTTCACAGGACAGCAAACCACAGTTTCGCCAATTGGCCCGAACGAGCTTCCTCCGGCGTTCTACCAATCGACAGATGGCGGCACAGGAGTGCCCATGGTCACGTGTCGCGTGTGTCAAGCCATGATTGACATATCGGGCAAACAAGACCAGCACGTGGTGAAGTGCTCCCAATGCAATGAGGCAACGGTAAGTGGAATTATTTTATTGTCACGGTATTTGTTTGGAACGAATTCAATCAAGAAAGAAAATTTGTAAGTAGTTGTCATTCACTTTGATTTTTATGTGGTAGTTGAAAGTTCAATTGTGCCTTTTAAGTCTTCAATATGAACAATTACCCTAATATTTTTATTATTAATATTTTTTTGTATAGTAAGATATTCCTATTTAATAAAGCTTATAGGTATATGAAGCAACAATAGTTTCTCTTGTCCTCGCCCATTTAGAAACACTGTATACATATACTGAATCTTGTGGAAAGCCCTAGAACCCTACATAACCTGAAACCCATACATATAGTCTTTCTAATATTAATGAGGTATAATGAGGCATGGTATATCAAACAAATTTGCCGCTACGGGTTCGGAACGACTTGTTATGTTCTGTTATTGATATTAGAAAAAAAGACTATACCATATCTTTTAATCTTATACTTTCGTAGCCCATAAGGAACGCTCCTCCAGGCAAGAAGTACGTGCGCTGTCCCTGCAACTGCTTGCTAATCTGCAAAAGTTCCTCGCAGAGGATCGCTTGTCCTCGGCCGAACTGCAAGAGAATCATAAATCTGGCTCCTAGTCCTGTTACGCCGCCGGTACCCACCATGCCAGGCATGTGCAGGGTCACCTGCGGACATTGCCATGACACTTTCTTGGTAAGTCTGATATTTGAGTTTGAAATATTTTATGTTGCAGGTTTTTCATTTATGACATAGATAAGTATGATAATAAATACTAGAATGTCGATTCTGACTAGTGAAAAGGTCGCCCCCATGGAGAATTCACGTAATACTTAGAGAATGGTAGGTATTTATCCCCTCTCCTCCTTTAAGCTGTATTTACATAGTGTGCACTAAAATGCACGAAATAAGCGCCCCCACCATTTTGTTGATATTAACAATTTTGGATGAATAGTCTTTATATTGCCAAGAAATTTTATCAGAACATGAAATTCTCCATCAAACAATTTATTTCAAATTCGATAGCACAAAGGAACTCAAAATGGCGGACATATGTGTTTGTAAAAAGTTGTGCAAGAATTCATATGAAATAGCATGCACTAAATGTTCAATTTGGTTTCACAGTAAATGTGTGGATCTTACAACAGATAAATTAAATTATTATGCACTTGAAAATAAGTTACCGAACGGTGATAAATGCATTTGTGAAAGGTGCAATAGTTGTTACTTAGTAAAAACTAGCAGAAAGATAATAAAAGCGAGTTAAGGGACACCAAGGATACACGAATAATGACATTAGGAAAAAACTGATTGATATGGAACAAAATTACATGTAACCATTAGAAAAATTTTAGGCCCAAAATAAAGTCAATGAGGAGCTTCGGATGGAATTAAATCTGGTCACGAATAAGTTGAACTATGAAGTCAATAGGAACGAGCAAAATAAACTAAATAAAAATTACATAATAATGGGTATCCCCAAAATACACTTCAACGATGATACTGAAGGAATCATGAATAAAATTGGGAAATATTTTAATGTAAACATTGGAAAATATCAATCCTTCAGATTAGACAGAGGCGAAATAGGAAAAGTAATGCCCATGAAGGTGGAATTTGCCTCTGAACAAGATAAGGAAGCTAGTTTCAAAGCAAAAAAAAATCAAGATAAATATCATTGTCATTTTGTGAACAGAAGCTTTTTCACCAACGCCATCTTTTGGTGAACAAATACATTTCACATCATGATGTTGAGTGAAAACAATAAACAATTCCACGTGGTCAAATTTTTTGTTTAAACATGCAATTATGCCTCAGCAAAATTTTTTATTCAAAAAATAACCGTGGCAATGTTGAGTCGTTCTGCGCATGTACAGTTGGTAGGTGTTCAACTCTCTGTAGGGTGTCGTGTAGCAGAAATATGGAAAGTATATGACATTCTAGTGTTTATCATTGTTATATCTATGGTTCAAACGTTATTTTTCTAACTATATTTTCCAGTTCAACACGCTAAACAATGCCCTGGCCCGCTGCCCCCATTGCCGGAAGGTCTCCTCCGTGGGCCCGGACTACGCCCGCAGCAGAGGCAACATCTTCCTGATCCTGTCCGCGGTCTTTCTGTCGATCGGCGTCGGCATCACTGCCGGGACGTTCACGTACGCCAGAACGCACAATGGCGTCTATGTGGCTTACGTGGGCGCCTTCCTCGTTACCGTCGTCATGCTCATACGCAGCGTCTACTACTACTTCATGAAGGTGAGCATCATTGAGGGGCCCATGTAATCGACCATTCGTGCGTATGGTTTTGGTTTTAAGTGTAAGGAGTAACGGAGTTGTTGATTAGGTGAAGTTGCGCGCGCCGGGTGGGTGGTAACGAGATCGAAACGTTGGTTTAGCGCGGGGAGTTTCTGTAAACGTCGGTCTTGATTTGCTTTCTACTAAATACAGGGCTGTGGATGTGTCAAATTGTTTTGAATTTGATAGAAAAATTGGTATTCTACACAGGATACGGAATCAATATAGAAGGTATTTTGAATTCACATACTTGATTGTTATTTTGGTCAGATTTACTTTCACAGACCACATACCCTAGACACTTAATGTTATTCAGTAGCTCGGAGGTGAACTGCACTATGTACACTTGATTACACATACATATAGTGCAGTTTACCTCCTAGGTACAGCATTGTTAACTAGTGAAGATTAACGCCAACTGTAGATTTGCATTGGAACACGAAAAAAAGAGAAGACACTTGCTCAATAGATGGCGTGGGGGGACACATCAACTCAAAGTAGTGTTGGTAATACCATTCAAATTATTTTCCATCCCATTATTTCACATCAAACCATTCAATTGTTGTCGAGTTAAGGGCACCATTCAAATCCACCCTCACACTTGAATTTCACATGTATATTGTAAAAAAATATTAACGAAATTAAAAAAAAAAAAAATGGTTGAAAAAATTGTATAAAATTAATATGAACAAAGTTGTGTTTCATTTAATAAACATAGTTGCCATATTTTTTAATTATGCTGAATTTTCTTCAAAGTGGCGACTTCTAAATTTTTCAGCTTCAGACAACAGGAGTTGAAATTTTTTTCTTGTTTCTGTCCGCCATCGTTTATTTTTTGGGAAGCTGTTTCCTTACTTCATACATTTTTCTTCCTTGATATCATTGTGTGCTTTGCAGTTACATTTTGAAGAGAATATTAAAACCTTCATCTTTATATATAAAAATCTTCTGTGAACTCCTTTGTGTGTTCAAGTGGATTCGGGAATGGTTTGAACTCACAATTCGGCTACTACAAAATGTTTTTGTAGTTCATTTTTTATTTATAACTTGAAAGCTGATGCCAGCGCCTTCGCCATCGATTCCACCATAAAATGAGTAACATCGACTTCGCCATAAAATCGGGTTAGTCGGAGAAATAGAACTATACACATCGATATGCAGGACGTCTGCTGGGACTGCTAGTAACAATATAAGATTAATTTTGACGAGTTCATTCAAACTCTATTTGTGTAATTTCTGACTTTGAAAATCATGAAAAATTATTTTGAAATCCATGAAATCTGCT
Source organism: Chrysolina haemoptera (assembly GCA_958298965.1). Classification (NCBI taxonomy): domain Eukaryota; kingdom Metazoa; phylum Arthropoda; class Insecta; order Coleoptera; family Chrysomelidae; genus Chrysolina; species Chrysolina haemoptera. The sequence goes on from OY282593.1 coordinate 29,487,791, forward strand.
ATCAGTGCTAGAGCAACGAAAATGTAACCGTAGACACGTTCATCCGTCTCAGATTTATTATTTCTTTTACACATTTTCACTGTGTTGAGTATCACCTAGAAAGCATTTTCTCATCGATGTTTATAGAAATTTTATCGTAAATTAACTTGAAATTTCAGCCTGCGGCGCTGTCGATCTTAGTATGCCTCACTCGGTATATTTACCATCGAGTCATTAAACCTAAAAAAAATTATATATAGTATATGGAGCTATCTTTTTGTCATATATGTATATTCAACTTCTTGGTGGTGTCTAAGAAATACCCACTGATTGAGTTGTTGCAGTTCTGGGATAGTTGAATTCATCCATTGTAGTGCCTTTTAGTAAGAGTTAGGCGCAAGACGTATTTTTTTTAAGAGAGTTAGGAAGTGGAATACCGAACTCAAGTATAAACGATCTCTGTATATTCAAAGTCTAATTATCAAGACATGAGCAGTTCATTTGTCTTTTCTTCTTCTCTTGCCTGATAAGACCAAAGCTACAAGGTCCATCAGCAATAATCAAGAAGAGGATGACTAAATCCCACAGATTTTTCTTTGACCAGAAAAGTCAATTTATTGATAAAGGTTGTTTTCTTCTCTTTAGACAAATTTTCATTAATTTTCTTTCAGTTTTTTCTTTTCAGAAACTCCTTCAGATGAATTCAACTGCATCAGAATGCCTTTGTAGATAAAATTTTAATATCAACAGTTTTAAGAAAAATTATTCGGTTGATAGAGTTATAAGTTACAATGTTTGCTTCAGTCATTCAGAATTATGAACATTCTTAATCTGTAGGATGGACAGGTAAACAGGAGGCTATACAGAGTGCATTCATTTCTGTAAATGTAAAAACTCAAAAACGGATGATTAGAAACACGTCAAATTCTTTGATGTTCGAGCTTACATGACAATTACTGCTAAAATGGTGAGGGATATTGCAAAATAGTTTCTCAGGACAAGTAGTAAATGACAAAGTGTATAAAGAAACCCAAAAAAGACAGCACATCTATTGGAAAATAGTAATCACGGAGGGACTGCTTCCACTGTACTGATTGAGAGATAATTCTATTTATTGTGAAAAAATCGAAATAGCCACCTGTTTTTCTGATCTGTCATTGTCCGTTTTGTTTGAGCTGATTCAAGATGATCTAGTAATATAATCAAACTCGAGAACCTAATATTTATCCAATTTTTCCTTGTATCATTATTTGTGATTTAATTTGTAAGTTTATGTAATAATTGTGTACACTCCAAGTGCTATAGTATATGAATATCGCCGGTGAGGCGATATGTTTGACCATAATGAGCCATTCTTATATATTTTTTTTTCATCAATTGGTTGAAAATCAGTACGATTGTAATGAAATCTAGGAGTCATAGCTTGCTCGAAGTAGCGTTCTTTTAACGGAATGATATATATCGGCTTCATTCAAGTACTCTGCATACAGTTTGATTTTATTTATGCATTGGGTTGTCATTTCTTTATTAGAATAGACTACTTCCGATCAATAATATGAACATTTCTATTATAGACTGTATAAAAGGGTGATAAATAAATTTTTTATGAACTGTATTGGTTTTTGTGACCTTTTCCTAAGCTTTATTTCGTCATTTATTGTGATTACATAGGAAAAATGAGACCACAGAGGTAGGCAGTTGTAGCACGATTGAATTTTGGATAGGTGATTGACACAATGATCTTCATCTTTTTAGCGTTGATCGTGTTACGATATTCTTTTTTCAAGAATTTCAATAGTTCGAGATTGTCTTTTGATATATAGTGACATCAAATATTGTCAGAGATACATCCAGTTCACATCAAAGATCTTTGAAGTTCCGAGAATTTTTAATATTCTTAATAATGAACAATAATCTCCGTAAGTCTCTTACAAAAAACAACTACTGGCCCCTACGACCGTTGAATTATATCTCGTAGATTCCTGGCATAGTCTTCTACAAGACCGAGAATAAATGAAAGCATGATTTACTTGAATATTTTTATTTCAAATGCACTTAATAGAAAAAAGTCTATTTTAACAATAATTATCGAGCTATAGATTGTAACAAATTATTCAAAAACCATTCAAATCCAACTCAATAAGTTAAAAATTGTATTCACACTATAAATCAAATATTTCTTCTCCATGACAAAATCTACAAAAAAATTAATGGATCAAATGGTTTTCAGTAGCCATAAATATATACATGAAATAATGATTTTCCACTTCTAATACACTAAATGAAGTGGGAAAAAATCATTCGTCTCAATGGATTCCATCTACAGCCATGCGTTCTTCAGAAATGGAAAGCCTGAATACAAAAACCACCCAAATATTGAGGAATTGTTTTCATTATCGAAGTACAAATAAAATACTTCAGACGAAAAAATCAAACCAAAACATACACTAGGTGATCACATTCATTTGCCATCTTGATGAAATGAGTTGGTAATCGGAGATCTCAAAAAAGTGTCTGCAATCTGGCAACATCTAAGCAAACTGAGATATTAAATTGTGATCTCAGATTTGCGTTCAAATAAATAACTGCAAGTGTCAAACTGAATATTCGTGTACCACCCTTTAAATTTGTCCTATTTTCGAATTTTCATTTGATTTCTTTTTATATAATTTAACTCAAAGCTAACATTCGTTACTCATAGAATCTTGACGAGTTCGAAATAATCAGTTAATTCACAGCTGCTGATGGAATCCACGCTCGTAATTCACTGTTAACTCTAACCACGTTATATTCAATAAAAAAATCACAGGTATGTAGAATATATTACGAAAGGCCGAAATCACTTTCGTCTCTTCGACATAACCAAGACTCATCATCTGAACTCTATTAGTATTACTTAGCCCTCTTCTAGAACGCTTCATTCTAGAATCAGATAACAAGAGTTAACAGCAATGCTGCTTTTGTTATAAATCTCAAGTTCTATGGATTGATCTCTGAACATCAAACTTGCTACCATATCAGAACTTTGCGGAACTCGGAAATTAGAGTCCGTAATGTTTCTCATTCGTAGTTGCAACTTTCATTCAAATTCGGAACCAGACACGAACAAAACTGCTGAACCGTTTCCGAATAAAACTGTTATAGCTAAGGTACTTATTATCCTATAATACTGACACCAGGACATAGAAAACTGGTTGTCTCAATCGTACCTCAATTTTGTTCATGTGTAGTGTACCCTTGGCAACATCGATCACACAAAACTTGGTAACATGTAGAACAAGGACACACCTGACACCAATTTTCATTAAATCAACAAGATTACTGGCCTCTGCCTATATAGTACAGTCGGAGATATTTCCTACACAATTATCTGAAATGAAAATGTTCTTTCATAAACTGCTAGTAGAGGTCCCTCATATCATAAAACCACAATAATCCGTTTTGGATGGCTTCACCCCTTTGGTCAGTTTTCTCCTATAACTCGTCAACCGCTGAAAATATCAAAAAGTATTTATTACAAAAAAGAAAGCTTGATAAACTTCCTTAAAGAACGTTCTACTAATTTTCTGAATAGGTTATAGTTTACGAGAAAATTGATGTCGAAATATTTTCAAGATTCCTAATGTGGATTTTCGTGCGAAAATGTTCCTTTAAATTTCTTCGCGCGCGTCTTATCGATAAAAACTAATTACTCGGAAAACTAGAAGCTAGTTTGATAAATTGAATTGAATTTTGAGGATATGAAAAATACTTCCAGTACTTGCGATTTTTAATAGTCATGCGTATGTATAAGTATATAATAAAACATAATAAGTGTAATTACCATTGGTAATTACCACCAGTGCCATATTATCCAATATGGCTGACATAGGCTATAGCCTAAGACGCCGTGAAAGAAATTGGCACCGAATGAAAACTCCGAATTGCCAAGTCACTGAGATTTATTTATTACTAAAACGTTGAAAAAAGAAAATCACACGAAAATAGAAAAAATTAATTCGGTATTTTCAGTTTGGAAAATTTTAAGATATGATTTTTTCAAATTTTTTACCTTTTGTGCATCAAACTATGACTGAACACATTTATAACTTATAGTGAAGCCCCTTTATTTTTCGTAGGGCTGTATGCAATTATAAACACGAAAAATCAGTGAATAATTACACTTATCATGTACTTATACATACCTATGACCACTCAAAATGGCAGGAACTGCAAGTATTTTTCATATCCTTCAAAACTCAATTCGATTTTTTATCCTAGCTGTCTAGTTTTCGAGCTATTAATTTTTATCGACAGACCGCGCGCGAAGAAAATTAAATGAACAAATTCGCGCGCAAATCCAAGTTTTCATATTTGTACTAAATACATTTTCAACAGTTGACGAGTTATGGGCGAAAACAAACTTTGTTGACCAAATGGATGATTTTTTAGGGGTGAAGCCATGTCCCCCCCAAAAAAAGGATTGTGGTTTTATGATATTGGAACTGCTACTTACAGTTTATGAAGGATAATTTCCATGCCGATTTATTGGGTAGATATGATGTATATTTTACTTCAGTGATTGTACTAATAGGAAAATATTCAGACAGCACGTGTTAGCTTTGGTCTCATAAGCAGGTACAAATGATTCTTCCTTTGACTTAGTGAATTTCCCCACTTGGTAATTGTGAAAAATCGATGAGTAATGTGGATATCAAACTTTACGGAAGTAAAAATTCTTTTAAACATTTCTACAGTTTGTAAAAAATGTAATCACAAAACAGAATGATTGTACAATTTGAAAATTGTGACATAAAACTCAATTGATGTTTCGTTTGTAGTACCAGCCCAAAAAACTTAATTTTCGAAAATTGAATAATTTATGTACAAAGTGTGATGTCCGGTCAGTCAAATGATCCGTACTAACCAGTCACTTTAAAATCAAGCAAGTTCGTCCCCATACGATAATGGCGACTCTTGCTCAATTTTTATATTAGCCCAGTTTTTGAAATGATTCAACCAGATAACACTGCAATTCGAGAACTTTCGAAAAATACGAGATGAACGAAAAATTAAAAACTATTCTAGTAACAAATATTAGATAATCAGTTCAGAATCTCTCATGAGATCGGTACACATATTGAAACAAGTCCACAACTCGGAGTACGATATCAGTAAATCACAGATCACTATTTTTATTTTTCATAGTCACTCATAACTCTAATATCCTGGCTTTCTCATTCTGATGTCAGATATTTTTCTTTGCTGCTCTTCTAATACACTGAAATAACAAATCAGAGTTGGTAAGTTAAAAATATCGTGGAAAAATAAGAATGATAAAAAACAAACTTGCCCAAAGAAAAGCGAAATTACTAGAATATAAATACAACAATAAAAACAAAACTATGAGAAGTGGCGGTATAGACTGTCATAATCTGCATTATTATTGAAAACTGCTATTGGTTCGTCATTAAAAGGTATATAAGTCAACACTGCAATTTATTGATATAAATTTGGCAATAATGCCAAAGAATCATCTGCAGAAATTATGACTGTCACACCCCTAACAACCTATACCGGGTTAACACCAGATGAGGTATGCCCCATAATTTTCTCTAGTTTTGAAACTAGCTTTGACGGTGTTTTCTCCAATGAGTACGAAGAAAAAAATATCATGAATAAAAAAAACAACACTACTAGAAAAACCGCACACAGGATAAAACATTTGTGAAAAAGACAAAAAATATTTTTACAAGTTTCCCAGGTGTCTGGAGAAACCCCTCAGCATTAAAGTCAAAGTCAAGAGCATGCTCAAGTGAGAAAGTCCACAAGTAAAAGTGTTTTTAAATCGCTGTGAAATGAGTTTGGTATGTAGAAATTAGTTTGAAAGAGCCTTCTTCTTAACGTCTCCATCTCTCTTCGTCACTCTCCCTCCCTGTCCCCCTATACCCCCTCTACCTCACCTGTCTCACTATCTCTTTCTCACTTTTACGCCCCCTCTATCTCCTTCATTATCTTCTCACCTTATTTTACTAATCTCTCTCTCATCTCACTTCTCTCTAAATCCCTCTTTAACTTTACTTTATTCCTTTATCTTTCAGTTTATATGTATATCTCCAAAATCACTCGCAATCTCCCTATTTCACCTATCATTTTTATCTCCTCATTCCACCTATCTACCCAGATCTCTCTTTATTTTTCGTCTCCGTCTCTCTCTACCACTCTTTTACATTTCTCTTTGTATCTCTCTCCCTCTTCCACTCTTTTCTTATTCCCGTCTATTCTAGTCATATGTAACTTTGTTTCCAACCATCTTTTTTTATTATAGTTTGTTCCATCCCATCCTCTTGGTTTTTTTCCTTTCCTCTCTTGAACATGGTACAGGCATCATCACGAAAAGTTCAGAAATGCCCCACAGACGAATCAACAAAGTTCTTGCCCCAATCGAACCTATTTTGCTCCAAATTCGTGAAACTTTAGTAGAATGCCTTTTGGCTTCAAAAACGCACCTACCACTCATAAATTCTTGCGATTCCTGGATTAGTTGCCGGTGGTACTACTTGACATCACACCCAAAAGTGCGGCAAACATTTTCGAAGGCAATGCGGTACTCATCCGATTGAAATTTCAATTGGTTTGAGTTTCACCAAACCCTAGACAAAATCACAAATTCTCTTAGAATCTGAGGAACAAACACATCGCAATTGGAGAGGTTCCGTCCTTTTGGTAGTAAATAAAACGGCAAACATTACCATCCTGATCACTTGAGATCGTGTCACTTACACAAGCTCTTGGACCTCTGCAACATCGCCTTTGAAAATGTCTGCCACAGTTGCAAAATAAACCGGAAAAATTACTTAGAAATTACCAAGTATAAAAGTGTACCATTTCTTTTACCAAACATGATCAATTCGTGAAACTGCAAGCTACCGAGCCTGCAGGGAAAATTAAATATCTGTCTGTCGCTTTTGAATGATTCAGCTCCCAGTTACTGTTTAGATAAAACCCAAAGAAAAACCCGAAATAACGTCACAATGAAAATATCAAGCACGAGTTAAGAGAGCGCCCAGACAAATTTGGAAAAGCTACCTGACATCTCAGGTTCGGTAATCCCGATATTTTTGCTGAGGGTCTGTGAAGGAGGCTTTTCGATCGAATCAGAGGAAGAGGCAACTTCTGCCGTCAATGACGTCTGCTTATCCGACACCAAAGAGGAGTCTTTTTCGCCGTTCGCACTCTTCTGCTTTTGATTCTGTTCTGAACGATTACCTTGTTGATTCTGCGACGATTGCTGCTGCTGCTCGCGACGCTGGGGCTGCCGGTAGTTTCGATAGCCACCGCGGTAGCCCATTCCTCTGTAACCACCACGACCCCTGTAACTGAAGAAAAACGGGTGTCAGAATTCCTCGGGTGGTCGAAAAGTCGTTGAACAGAAAATGCGTCTGTCGAACATGACAAACTTCAACAATGAGAATAAATACACACTAACTTTCCACGCCTCGTAGCAGACACCCCAAATGTCTCGGAGTTGAGTTTGCGTTCGACCCGCCAGTCGGTCCTTTGGGATTTGCCTTTGGCACGTTCGACGGCTTCGCACGATATCTTGTCGAAAAACGATTTGGCTTTGTCGTAAAACACTTCGTGCTCATCCTCTAATTCAGGCTCACCAGCGCCCGTCTCGTTTCCTGAGTCGTCTTTCTTGTCCACGTCGCCGTTCACTTCGCTCTTCGTGCTCACGCTGCTCACTTCGTCCACTTTCAACTGAAATGTCAAAAAATATATTTGTAGTGAGAGAGAGAAAGAAAATTGAGGCATGACTTCTAGAGTATTTAAAGGTTTGTTTGCCGTTACTTCAGTAGTGAAAAAAGGTTACCAAAAAACTATTGAAATTTTTATAACATTGACAACTAAGTCCTTAAAAAGGAAGGACATGCAAGTCCTTAAAAAGGAAGGACATGCAAGTCCTTAAAAAGGAAGGACATGCAAGTCCTTAAAAAGGAAGGACATGCAAGTCCTTAAAAAGGAAGGACATGCAAGTCCTTAAAAAGGAAGGACATGCAAGTCCTTAAAAAGGAAGGACATGCAAGTCCTTTAAAGAGAAGGGCAGTCCTTAAAAGGAATAACATGCAAGTCCTTCAAAGGGTAATGCAAGTCCTTAAAAGGACCACTCAAGTCCTTGAAAGAACGCAAGTCCCTGAAGGCCTCTAAAGGAACAATGCAAGTTTTTAAAACGCTAGTCCGTAAAAGTATGACACAAGTCCTTAAAGGACAATGCAAGTCCAGGACAACTCAAGTCCTTAAGGGACAAAACTAGTCCTTGAGGGACAAAACTAGTCCTTGAGGGACAAAACTAGTCCTTAAAGGACAAAACTAGCCCTAAAGGGACAAAACTAGTCCTTGAGGGACAAAACTAGTCCTTGAGGGACAAAACTAGTCCTTAAAGGACAGAACTAGCCCTAAAGGGACAAAACTAGCCCTAAAGGGACAAAACTAGTCCTTGAGGGACAAAACTAGTCCTTGAGGGACAAAACTAGTCCTTGAGGGACAAAACTAGTCCTTGAGGGACAAAACTAGTCCTTAAAGGACAAAGAAAGTCCTTAAAAGATAACGCATGTCCTTGAAAGGCAACGCAAGTCCTTGTAGGGCAATGCAAGTCCTTGTAGGGCAACACAAGTCCTTGTAGGGCAACACAAGTCCTTGTAGGGCAACACAAGTCCTTGTAGGGCAACGCAAGTCCTTCAGGGCAACGTAAGTCCTTGAGGGCAACGCAAGTCCTTGATGGGCAATACAAGTCCTTAAAGGGAAACGCAAATTCTGATAGGTAACACAAATTCTGATAGGTAACGCAAGTCCTTAAAGAACAATTCAAGTAGGTCTTTGAAGTCGCAATTTCATTCATTACAGGTCAATTCCAGTCCTGAATGGGAGAATTTAAGTCCTTAACGGGACAATCAATTCCTCAACTGAACTGTCATTTCCTTGAAGGGACAATAAATTCCTTAAGGGGATGATCAATTTCCTAAAAGGGACTACCGATTACCTTGAAAGAGTACTTCAAATTCTGGAAAAGAAGTTTTAATATATTAAAAAAGTATTTCAAGTCCTTGAAAGGGTACTTCAAGTCCTTTTAAATGTACATATAGAAAATGTACTTGAGTGCTTGAAAAATACTCAGTACCTACTTGGTAAGAAAATATACCCAAAGTTGTTACATACCTTTCCCAGCTGACTTCTCAGTTCCTCAAACTCTGTATTGGCCTGCTCAAAGTCGTAGTCATTTTCAAACTTCAATGTATTCCTTTGCCTGGCGCCGCCTGCTTGGCCGTTGGGTTGGTTTCTATAGCCTCCTCGTGGTCTGCCCCGGGGCCTCATAGGAGGACCGCCCCTGTTCACCCAACCTCCTCTCTGGTTGACGCCTTGGTTGCCCTGGTAGTTCTGATAGCCGCCCTGGCCTTGCTCTCGACCTTGGTAGCCTCCTTGGCCTTGCTCGCGACCTTGGTATCCTCCTTGACCTTGTTCGCGGGTCTGGTAGCCCCCTTGGCGTTGTTCACGACCCTGGTAGCCCCCTTGGCCGTGCTCACGAGCCTGGTAGCCCCCTTGGCCATGGTCACGACCTTGGTAACCCCCTTGAGCATGCTCACGACCCTGGTAGCCTCCTTGACCTCCCTGGTAGCCTCCTTGACCTCCCTGGTAGCCTCCTTGACCTCCCTGGTAGCTCCCTTGACCACCTTGGTAGTTCTGATTATTTCGGGTGGTGCTTGATCTACTTTGCTGCTGAAAATTAAAGTTATATTTGCTTATGACGTTATCTATAACTCAACATTATTGTTGGAATTTACAAATTAATGATATCAGTAAATTCGCCCAACAGTGCAAATCCATTGGACATAGTCAAAAAGTTCAGCTCTTGCATATAGTGACTAACGAGGAATATCAAATTATAAAATAGCATAGACGAATATTAAGAGCTAAGTATCAGATCCCTGGGACGCTCTATATGGCACACATATGATTATTTTCTACACAATGAACTTCATCAGTAAGACAATTCTTTTTATACTGTGATATAACACTCCTTCTGAAGCAATCATGTACAACAAACTGTGCTAGCACTTAACTTGGTATGAATTAAGATAGTTGGTAATCAGCTCTTGTTCAGAGCCATTCTCAATTTAACGAGATGTCTTTTGCTTTCAGCCAGCATAGTGTACCTCAAGCTTATCAAAAATGTTTAAACAAATAAGGTTCACGAATTTTTCTCTATATTAAACTTTGAAGCCATAACAGCTATTCAAATGACTTCTTATACCTCGCAAGTGTGGTGATAACCTGATTGTTATTTTATTTAATTGGAAAATCCAAACTACCATTAGTGTTGTCTTATTTATCATTTCTTTCTGCCTGCTGCATTTCGGTTTCACAGCACATGTAATATTTATGAAAAGTGAAAAATTCAATAGTGGCTCCCCAAAAATGGTAAAGACCACAGCAAACCCCAAAACTTTAGACCTATCATACTGTTGAAAAAATTATAAAAAATCGGTTGGAATCGATCATGGCAAGCAATATACCTGGCTATCAATTTGGATTCAAAGCCAAGAACTCCAACAATAACCAACAATATAGAAACAACCAAATTGAATGGGAAGGAAACAGGAGCATTATTCATGGATATAAATAAAGCTTTCGACAGTGTCTGGCACAGGGGTTTGTTGTACAAGTTATTCCAGATGAATTATTGTCCATCATACAGGAAGGACCAAAAGTCCGTCGTCCCCAACCATAACTTCTTTATTTTACATATTACAAAAAAATGTTAAATACATAAGTTTCATTCTATCTCTCTAATGGATTAAGTTTCATTTATACAGAGTGTCTCAAAGAAGCTCAGCGACTTGAAGTTTATTTTTTTTAAATAGGACACCCTGTATTTCATTGCATAATCGGTTAGGGACTATCATAAGGAATCCAACAATACCAAGTTTGATGCTGTTATCTCCAAAGACTACGAGATATCACCTATTATTTGATTCATAAGATTAATGAGTGTGAAAAAAATTTATTGACCAGCCAGAAAAAGTTTCTGCCATCCAATATTAGTTTTGTCTGGTATTATAAGGTGATTTTAAGTAGTTGTTATATGTATTTGTACAGTAGAGTTTTGGAAATTTCCAAGCACATTTGGAAATCTTACCTGTCCCTCTTCTCTGGAAGGTCTCCTTTCTTTGGACTTCCGTCTCGGGGGGTTCCTTTGCCCCGGAGGTTGAATTGGCTTGACCACTTTCTTGTCGTCTTGCTTGCTGCCGCCTGCTTGCACTCCTTGGTCGTTAGTGGGGGATTTCCTCGAGGCTATACTGGCCGGGGTGGTGCTCCTCGAACCTCCAATCAGATCTAGAACAGACGCTACAAAACTGAGATGTCTAGAAGTTAAACTTTCGGGACAATTACAAAAATAAACAAAGCTTAATTAAAGGTAGATTTTGCTACAAGCAGTGTGAAACATGATTTATTATATCTATCACTATTGGAGAGTAAATCGCTATAAAAATGGCGCCTAAGCACAGTTGTTTGTTTACATGAAAACATGAAATCATCTTCATTTGTTAGTATCCAACAAGTTCATCTCCCTTCTTCTACTGCATGTATGCAGGATTTTTATGTTATCTTTATAAGGAATGGGAGATGAACTTGTTGGGGAGCATTAGAAACAAATAAATTGAATAAAAACCCCAAACCCACAATGACCAATTAGAACTATTCAGCTTTTGAATTTGTGAATTTTGATAACTAGGTTTAGATCCACTGGTATTTGGAGCCATCCACAGGTACTTTGCAAATGATTTTGGATCAATATTCAGTATTGTTTTGATATGTTATGGAAGTTGGATGTTTTGATATTTTATATAATGGTTTGATATTTTAGGTAATGTTATGATATTTCAGGTAAGGTTTTAATTAACCTATCTAGCGGATTTAATTAGTGTATATATATTGAAGATCTTATGTGATACTACGTTCTAGCTTACTTGATAATGGTTTTATAAGCCAAAACCGGTTGTAACAAAGAAAAGTCGTAGTGGAACCTAACCAATATTCAACAAGAATTTCCACAAAAAAAATAGATTGTCAATCGAACAAGTTACACAGTTGTGAACTTTGGCTGAATAAATATATCTATTCATCTATTGATCTACTAATCATGAGCAACCTACATTACATTTGCAAAGCAAAACCAGCAAAGCTCTACCTACTTCAAGCACCTTCAAAGCAAAATAAACAAGCCGCTACCTACGTCAAGCACTTTAAAGCGAAACGAGCAAAGCGCTAAAAACTGAAAGCCTCTGTATGCCGAAACTAAAAAACCGAATTTACCGTGATGATTAACCGCTAGAGGCGGCTCTATAATAGGCGGCGACACGACGGACGGCGCCTGCTGGGGACCCGGCCCCACGATCAACTCACTAGGCTTGCTGCCAGCCAAACCCCTGGCGTCTCTCGGCATACCTCCCATAGCGGTTCCCAAGCCTCCCATGGCGCCCATGCCTCCGTACGCGCCGGCGGCGTATTGGCCCATCTGCGGCCCCATCGGTCCCAGCACGGGGTGGCCCTGGAACGGCGGACCCCCCAAAGTGGGGGGCACCGACAGCTGCATGATGGCGGGATCGTTGAGCGGCTGCGGGTGGGCGACATTGTTGATCACTCTGATGTCCTTGATGTCAGAACCTCGGAACAGGATGTAGTCGTAGACTTGGTTCTGCGCCGGGACCGGATATTGGGTCTCTCGATCTTCCGTGCCGAACGAGCGCACTGGAGAAAAAAAAAGAGGATATACAACTGTAGAAGAGATTACACGTTGAGAGTCAGTTTTATAATTACATACAGAAATCCAACTATTTAAACTCAGAACTTTACTTCAAACTCACAATCCTGACTTTGAACTTATAATCCCAACATTAACCTTACAATTCCAACTTTAAACTTACAATTCCAACTTTGAAATCACAATTATTCCAACTTTGAACTACTGAAAAGCCCAAGAATGATACACCGAGAGATGGTCCATGTACAGACCCTCTAAGGGACAGTTGACACTTCTCGATTTTGGTAAAATTATTCTGAAACCTCCCTCTGTAATGTTTTGCCAAGTTCAATTAGGACAACATTTCTAAGGGACTTTTATGTTTTTTTCAAAAAATCAACCATCTTTGGGTATATCATTTTTGGGCTTTTCAGCAGTCTATATACAGAAAATTAACTTGGCTAAACATTTCCGAGGTAGTTTTCAGAATTTTCTTTAAAATTCGAAAAGTATAAACTGCCCCTTAAAGACCTGCAAATCGACCATCTCTTAAACTGGCTGCTAGATAAAAACGGATGCTATAGGGTGACCGCTAACTTCACACTGGTAATCCCAACTCATCTCAGATTATGGACTTAAAACTCAGGATTTCCTAAATGGACTTTTAGAATGTCTAGCTAATGAAAAATTTAAAAAATCAATGAAATCGGTTGAAAAATGTATGTTTTATAAGGATACTTCAATTTTAAATGGGTTACACTGTACATGAGTTTCACTTCTATGAAAACAGCCCGTTACTTCCATAGTTTTTTACCTATCATTTTTAAATCAGCAGAATCAATAGGTACACCAAATAATTACAAAATGGGTGTTTATGAAACCCAAGTATCTGAAAGCAATTTGAATTCATTTCCTATAATGAAAAAATTATCTTCAATACAGATAAGTATCGGTGAAGATTTTTTTTTGCGCAGTAAAAAAAGCCGAGTTCACTGACTTGGTTTTGTTTGCAGGACTACTTCTTTAAAAAATCCTATGTTGAACTCATGTTGAACGTTTCTGAATATTTTCGAATTACAGCTAGATATCTGATTAATTCAATATTATAAAGTATCAAAATTTTAAAAAAACTGTTTTTTACCGCTCTTCCACGAGTACAAATCCCAAACAAATCAAACGTCACAAATTACTTGGAAAAATTTGCTATCGCATAATCTGGCTGAATCACTAATTAGAATCAAAAGTCAAATATTCAAGAGATTGTTTTGCTTACCCGACGCCAAAGCTATTGTGCATTCTTGGGGATCAACTGTAAATAAACGACCTTCATAGCGTATATCAGCCTTCGATATTAAGCTTATTTTGGAGCCCAGCTCTGGCATTCCTGTAGTCATGATGATAAAAACTTTCTATAACAGGATGGCGATGATAACTGCGGGTTTCTCGAACAACAATTATTTGAGGACGACGTACACAAATCTTCGTATAATGGCGTCTGAGAACAGCTGACAAAAAAACTACCGTCTGACAGTTGACGTTTGGAACTTTGGAAACCGATGTTGCCACCGTTGCCAAACATTGTAGAGGGCTTCCTTTCTCACTGAGTTTGTCATAGAGTTTCATGTTTTATGATGTTCACCTGAGATAAATAATAAATTTGTATATTAGAAATTTAGAAGATTATGAAGCTCCCTGATATTGAAACGTGTACTTAATATTTTACATGATTTTTACTTACTATCATTTTCATGAATAAATTATTCCACTACATCCACTATTGATGAAATTTGTACTATATATTCATTCAACCATAGAAATGCATAATTTACCCACAATGACGGTAACCGAATAGTAGTAGTAGCGTAAATGTGTGAACAGTATGTGAAAAATTATTTCAAGCACAGTAGATTTTTTTTACGCACTTGCGTGCTTCAATAAAGCTATCTGACAATTTTTCCGTAAGTATTGCCTGAGGAATTTCCCCAGGAGAATTGATGATGTTTCTCACGCATTCCTTCGTATAATGTTTAATGGCCCCAAACGGTATTCCACACACTGGGTTCTGGTCCAATATAAGAGTATATCTGCTGCTCCCGCTCTTGCATCTGCTCTCTTTCTCCTGTATTCCCCTGTGACCTGGTACCTAGACACGTTTTACCCTGTTTTGTGCTCCTACGTCGTTGGAGGTTTCCGTGTTTCTGTTTTGGAAGAGAACCTGCATGTTCACAGGAACTTTATTGCTGCCTGACTATCAGAGGAATAACTATGGAGTGGTTTTCAGTACCCCGCCTCATCAGAATTTCTCTCGTGCAAACGGAAATAGCCATTATCTTTGTTTGGAACATGGAGATTTGAGTATCTAGGCTTACACTTGCTTGCCCTTGTCAGCACTTTTGATAACAAGATGAGCTTGGATTTTAAGTTTAACCCCAGGTATTTTGTCTCTTCTGACATCTGTAGGTTTCCTCCAGAGATTCCAACAGCTCTGTTGGTCTGTGGGTATCTCTTCCTGGTGAAAAGAAAAATCGTGGTTTTTTGTGTACTCTCCATGTACTTCTCATTAACCACTATGACAACATCGTCAACATGGCCCTGGGCATACATTCTTCTACGTTTCAGGCCTGTAAAAAGGAGACTGTGTATCGTGAGATTCCACAGTAGTGGAGATAGTACTCCCACTCCCTCCTAAGAGCAGCCTCTTATGGCTTTGGTCTCCATTGGGTCCCCGAATAGGGAGGCCTGTATTACCCTGCACCCAAGCATGGCCGATATCTACTGGTTTTCAGACCTAGAGCAACACGTTTATTTCCGTAATTGCAATCCTCTTTACTATATTGAGATTTCTTAATCCTGTCGAGTAGGCTATGGAGTGCCGGCTGACAGTATTTTCCAGGTTGATAGGCGTGTTTGGTACTCCAATATTTTTTCAAGTAATTCTACTTTAAATTTTCATGAACATATGGCATAGATAAAAGCGAAGTGGCTCCTCGTCAAAGGTGTTTAAATCTGGACCGATATCGTCAGTCAGTGGTTTTGTTGACTTTATTCTTGATAAACTTATTTGAGGCGCGCCAATAGGAATATGGCAATCAACAAATTACATATGTTGTGGAAAAGTTTTGTATGGGACGCTGCCAACATACAACATACCAACTTTTTTTTTCTAGTTCTATTTCGTCTTGCCGCTACTCATGTTCTACCGCCTGATTGCTTTGAACCCACTGCACCCGGGTTTAGCCGTCCCTGACCCGTAGCGATATTACTCAGGAGAGTAGTTGTTTTCAGAAAGGTATTTGGCAAAACTACCTACAGCGTTGTAGGTGGATACATGGGAGTGAAAACATGAGTCGACAACGACTATGGTTGTTAAACAATTTCAAAAATAATTTGAGCTTTATGTTCAAATATGTGACTATGGGTGGCCGGTTAGCTCATACAGGATTGTTTTTTCTTATATTATCCGTCTTGATAGACGGCCAGTCGTCTTGTTGAAAAGCAAGTGGGGAGTGATTTAAAGAAGTGGTCCTATTATATACATACCTACTAGGCAATAAAAACACCTTTGAAACAAAATTTTTATTCTACTTAATTTCATCAGTCTTTAAATGACAAGGGCGGCAGGAATGATTGTCCGAAAAGTGTTCGTAAACTGTACTGAAGCATTCATCCATCTTTTCCACATGAAAAAATATACAAAGGAAAACATTTCATCATAAATCTCAAACTTAGATGTCCGGTATTCAGAAATCGTTTGCTATCAATTCTAAAAATGAAAACTGTACCCAAAAAACCAAAACTACCTTCGTCAATTCCACGTCACACGCGTTTCATGTGTGAGATTTTAGTGATTTGGATAGTTTCTATTTCTTCAATCTCATTCACACCAAAGGCTCCAAATATTCATTTTCTCGATTTGTTGCTATCAATTAGGAAGTCTTTATTATTCAAGATTCAAAAGAACATCTATGATCAAACATAAACTGCTTTTGCATATGTCTTTTCTTCGAATGAGCTTCAGAATATTTCACTTAGAAAATAATAACAATCCTACGTTATACTCTCGAAATGATGAAATAAATGTCAACTTTGTACGAAGTTTCAAATAATTAAACGTTATCATTCACCACAGACATACATATTTGTAATGTTGTGGGAATGATTACAATTGAATCAATGGGCCCTGAAACTTGTTTATTGAACTGTATATCGATAAATATGGTTGATTTCTATTCAGGTGCTGCGCGACAAAAAAATTATAGTTGGTTATTGAAAAATTCTTGAATATTGAATTATTTCAGTGTTTTTTTTTTATGGAGGTGATCCAAAATTTTTATTAGTTTTTCTATATTTCATGAGCATATATGATTGAGGAAATAGAGGTTATACATTAATTTTTCACGTATTTGTATTCAAAACCACCTAACTATATATAGTCTAACTTTTTTTACTGAGAGAATGTGCGATCTATACTTCTCTATTTTAATTGCAGGTTTGCATTTTTTTTAAGTTCTGACGAAAAGGAATATTCTGTATTATTCAGAAAACGTCGTGAGAACAGGAAAAAGCAGGTGGGAATTGGTGTTCTTCTTGAATATCTGGAGGCTGTATGCCTCAGGGTACACTTCCCGAGGCAGCGAGTTCCAAAGCTTTGCCGTTCGTTGGAGGAACGGGCCTGGGAAAGAAATGTTCACCATGTCTCCAAAGTAAACTTAACGAGACGAATTTCTCTTTTCTGAACAGAACCTAAAAGTTTCAATGTGTGTTTGGGTGCTGCACTCCAATTGTGCCTTATGAATATTAATCGGTTGATGGGAAGTGAAAAACTTTATTGCACAAAACCTCACATGTTTTTTCCATGAAAGGGTACCAACCATTGAAATGGAAGATTTCATTATTGGTATAGATACTCCTGACGTAGAGCTGCAAAATGCCAGTCATCATTCATAAATAGGGTGCGCAGTAGGCTAGCCGTTCGGCGTCCTTGTCATTCCCAATAAAAGTTGGTAGTGGACAGTTACCCTCTCTGTTTATCGTTTGCGCATCTCACATTCCTTGCTAGATCTGCCAAGCTGTACTTGAGAGCACCATGAATTTTTTTCAGATTCTTATTCAGGAGATTAAACTGCGTAAGTAACATCACTTTTTTTATTTCAAGGTGTAGCCTGATAAACTTACCTTTAACCAAATAAACAATAAAATATATCCCAAATTCAAATAAATATTAACGCATATCTAACAAAAAAACTTCTTTTGACTGAATTTCCATTTTTGCCAAGTCTAAAACCTTACTTCAATGACAGCGTTTCAACATTCAAGAATTTTATTTAAAAGAGTGTCACATGAATACAAAAATTGTTCAATATCAAATAGTTAAAAAATTCAATATTTTTGTAGACATCTGAATAAAACTGAATATTCCCATAAAGTGCTGGCAATTTTTTCCGTATGAACAAGCCACTAACATAGAGGAAGAGGGCAATAGCAATGGCATGTTCTTAAGGGCATATAGCCAGTACAAAATATTTCGATACCTCTGAATGTTTTCCATTTGTAAATACATTTATTCACAATTTCTCAACAATAATAAAATACAGTCGTCCAAGAATCCTAAAATGATTATTTAGGTTACAATTTCTCAACAGTAATAAAATATACTCGTCCATGAATCAGTTCTATTGTCAATAGGTCACATGCATGTATCACAAAATCAAAATGTATTTTGACGTTACATCCTCCCGCCAAAAGATGATCGTTTGAATTTCCACTATTTTTTAATAATTTTTATTCTTGTTAATTATTTATATTTTTACAGCTATCTTATTTTCCCAGTTTTTTAATGGATGGTATAATTGATTGGAACAATTAGAAAAAAACATGCATGAGACCTATTCTGCTCAATGCCGGTGGTAACTACAGCACCGCTGGCCGCCCTTGCTCAATAATGGCACATATACAGTACATACAGAGGGTACTCTAACATTGGTGAAACAGCACAGCTCGCAAATTAAGTAACTCATCCCTGAAACAGACCGTCGGAACGTCCGAAGCTCTGTAAAAATATATTTAATATATGTAACTACAGACCAAACGCTCTCAGTCTCACTGCCAAGTGACGACTATTTGCTTCTGGAACGGCAGGTCCAGGCCCTGGACGACCAAATACTGCAACAATAAATCGTTAAAAATAGTTGACAAGACTGGCAAAAGAGATCAAACCTTATACTTCGAATCGACCGTGAAATGGGTGTAGGAAGCGCCGTTGATAGTAACTGTATCCACGTATTTGTCGATTCCCAAGACCGTTACAGAACCTAAGTTCGGTGGTACTATTTGAGTATTTTCATGGACGTTCAGAGTGCGCAGCTCCCCATCTGCTAACTCGAACGCTACAAGATAATATTGCCCCTCCTCGTATGTATCTAATAAAAATAAAAAACAATTTAAATAAACTTCAAAAGCGTTCGTTGAAACTACTGTTAGTTTGGGATAGATCGTCTTGCGAAAAAAAAAGGTCCTTAGGACCGGATAAAGATTAATTATGAATCAGTAACATCATCAAACCTGGGCTTATATCTTCTTCACTTATGTTGAACAACTATTTCAAATAAACAACTTCAGTTTTCTTTGACATCAGATAGTTTAAGAGGTCCGTTCTGTACCAAATTTTTAGCGCAATTCTGTGTATGATAGTGTGCATGAGCTCCACGAAGTTGTACCAATGAATTCGTTGTTGTTCCAGTGTAACAGGCCCAGTCGAGTTCCCAAGCTCTTAAAATCGTATAAAATTTTGAGATAGATCTTTTGAATCTTTTGGGAACTGTTATTTCAGAAAATTTATTTCAAGAAGTTAAATAAAATCCTTTCGAGTCGGATACCGAATTTACTTGTGTAAATGCCAGAAATTTTTATCTTCAAGCACGGATTTGTACCTAGATTGCTCTATCGTTTGAATTTACCGAATTTTTCGTCGATACTTTAGCAAAAATTATTGTAAAATATTTGAAAAAAGCTTTCTCGATAAAAATAATATTCTACACTCCAATCAGTTTGGGGCATTTTTTCTCTTTTTGATGACATTTCATTGTGGTTTAAATGCCAAGTGCACAAAGTAAATTTCAAAGTAACTTGGCGAATATATCTATTGGTGGAAAGTTCACAATTTTTGTAGACGACACGTCCATCCTTTGTCATAAATACACTGAAAACAATATTGAAAATGATCTGAAAGAAGTTAATACTTAGTGTGATGCAAACATATTAACACGTAATATCTCAAAAAAATAAAATATAAAAAACAAACTTTTTAAAGAGAAGCTTGAGTTGAGACTGTGTCATTAGTATTCTAAAATAATAAAAGCTGGTGGCGTTCTCGACCATTTGTATCAAACATCAAGGCGTTGGTCTTTTTTTTGTTGATTATTAATTTTTATCTTATTATCATAGGTAGGTAATGTGACCATCGAGATACTCTCTCCGAACTTTCTGTAAGGCTTTATTGGACCTAGTCTGATACCGGTTTTCTCTGAGACTCTTTTTGTTTGGGGGGTTTTGTGTTTCCTTTCTGTTTCCTAACTATAGTTACTAACAACACAAATATAGAATTCAGTAAAATATAATGGAAAAATCCGTTTGTGCAGCTGTTTTGACTAATACCTTCTAAAATTTCTGGTAAAACGACGAAATATTGGTCCTTCGAGCCGGATAAAAAATTTCACGGAGTCAAAATTGATAATTCGTCAAAACCAAATTCACATCAATATTATTTTGACTGTCAATTACTCACTCAATGAATCGCCATCATCCCAGTAGAGCTCTCCAGAGGCTTTTCCCTCACTATCGCAAGCAACCAGCAGTTCAATTTTCGACTTTCTCGAATCAGTGGTGGTTTGATTGGGACTCTGTTGCGGCAAAATATATCCCCCTCTAATCAAAAGCGGTATGGTATCCAGGGGAGCTGAAAGAGTAAAGTTCTCTCCTGCGCTAGTGGATCCCCATTTAGTGTAGAAATCGTACCAAGTACCTCTGGGAACGTAGGCTTGAACGCTATTGGCAGTATCCTGAAAAATTATGGAGAAGGAGAAAAATGGCCAGCAGTGAAGATCATAAACTCACCTCGAGTACCGGGACGATCATGAGGGCAGGTCCCCACAGAAACTGTGTGTCAATGGAATACACCGCGGTGTCTTTTGGAAATCTGAAAAATTGAACCACTCAGCAAACGACAAATACTCTGGCAGGAAAAAACTCACTCGAAAAACAGAGGCCTGGCTACCGTCTCACCAGCTACATGAGCCCTGTGGAACAACGTGTACAGATACGGTAGAAAAGAGTAACGGATCAACAGGGCTCTTCTGGAAGACG
Organism: Chrysolina haemoptera; assembly: GCA_958298965.1. Taxonomy (NCBI): domain Eukaryota; kingdom Metazoa; phylum Arthropoda; class Insecta; order Coleoptera; family Chrysomelidae; genus Chrysolina; species Chrysolina haemoptera. Next base: position 29,508,909 of record OY282593.1, read on the forward strand.
TCACTACTTGCTCTCCCATAGAAACGGGGTCTTGGGGCTAGAAACCAGAAAAAACGGATCACAACAACATTGACAGGAATCTGACTTACTAACAATTCCGTCATCTGTGTTGTGATTCCTAGAGAAGGGGTAGAATGCCCCGAGTTGCATCCAGCGATTGCACAAGGACTGAGTCGTATTGCCGTTGAATCCGCATATATCAGCACCCATGAGAGGCACGCCGAACAAGCTGAAACTCAGCATCCCTGAAATATTTGACAGTAACATACAAATAAAAATACAAACAAACATACAAATGCGTGTAAAAAGGTATTCAATATGCTTGGACTATTGGACTGACCTGGAATAGTGTATCTCATATCACTCCAAGCGGACCATACGTCACCACTCCAGTGCCCAACGTAATGCCCTAGGCCGGAAAAAGACGACCGCGAGATAACCATGGGCCTCTTACCTCGGATCTCCTTCATAGCACTGAAATCAATCGATTGATCAATTTATTAGTTCTAGAAGTGTTCAATTACGATACAGGTGCCTACATAGCAACATACTAATTTAGGAAATATCAATCATATCATCACATTCAACCTCAATCAATTACAAATCATCATTCTAAAGTGAACACCTATAAACCATACTCACAAGTTAGTAGCAATAGCCTCAGCGAGCCCGTACAAGTTGTGGATATCATAGTGAAGGCCGGCGTAATGCGCAGAACTCATGCACATCGTTTTGTAGTTCAAAACGCCGCCGTCCACTCCGGGAAGATAGGGCGGGTTCTCCAGAGTCGACTGGGGGCAACCTTCGAACGAACCTGAAAGAAAGTTGGAAGGCTCGTTCATGTCGATCCACGCCCCGTCAAACTTCATCTGATCGTGGAGGTTCTTCAGCATGCTGGTCCAATAGGCGACTCCATCGGGATTCGTAAAGTCGGGCCATACCGTGGAGTGTTTGTTCCATACCTGCGCGCGATTTAGCGTGAGTTTCCATAAAAATTGGGAAAAAAAGCTCTTTATGATCAAGAAATTCCGGAAAGTTCCATTGAGAGCCCCATACTTTGGAAAAGTTGTGCATATCGAATGATTACCTTAACCTTAATTTTGACTTGAAGATCTGCTAACGATCCTTTTCAATAAATTTAGCACTTGGGAGCAACTATGTCGACAATTACTACAGAGTGCTTTATGAGATTTCAATTTTCCTCAAATTTGACACCACAGATAACAAAATATTCAATCAATCAATAAAAATATACGTTATTGTCTGAAGATTTACATTTTATTCAAGAGGAATAACTAAAAAGCACTAAAAAAGCCCTGAAAAATATAATGTTCAGCAAAGCAAACATCATAGACACATAACTTTTAGAAATAGTGAAAACCTGTTTCAATCATTACCTTACAAAGATATTTTAATAATTTTTTTTCTTTGTGACATTTGCAACAAATAACTGCAAGAAATAGAACAGAACGGTATGCATTTTACCTCACAAGTTTTTACTTTTGTTTATAATTATAAGTATCCTTACTTTCAAATTATGATTTCAAGCAGATTACTATAAGAAACGGAAGAAGGCTCCAAAATAAAACATCATTTCTGTAAATCTATCAACACTGTTGGAAAATGAAATAACTTCTTTTGGATCCTTTCAATATTTGTCTTAACAAAAGAAATATTATTTATTTATATCATTTACTTGTTATCTATGAAGTTAACAACATAATAGCTGCAAAAAATTGAAGAAACATCTGTTGGGAATGTTTAGTATTTGAATTATGATAAGTTCACTCTTATTTTTTTTAGTAAAGTCACTAATTTTTCTTGGTTCATAACCATATGTATCTTTACTTTCGAATTAAGATTTTAGGAAGATAACTATAAGAAACTAAAGAAGGCTTCAAACTGGAAAATAATTTTTTTAAAGCTATCAACACAGGCAAATAACTGTGAGAAATTGAAAAAATATGCTTTATTACTTGTTTCTGCGAAGCAAGCAACATAATGAAGATAAGAAATTGAAGAAACATTAACAGATATGACATTTTTGTAAGCTTGCACTGTGTAAAAGTGAAAAATAAGAATTGAGAGAATATCACAAATTTTGTCCTACAACTATTTTGCTTTTTTCAAACTAAGGGTATCTTACAACTTTTTTTCTGTACAAATAAATCCTAATTTCAACTCACTATAATCCCACTAGTGAAACTGATAGCATAAGACGGACATTATTAAGTAGAAGGAAACAAATATCTAGACTTTTCAAAGATATCCATGAGATTGTTAGTTATCAAAAGGCTTCAGAAAAAAACGTATTATTAGTCTTTACAAAATGTACCTGAAGTCAATGTCATACCTCTTACCTTTCCTACAAATGGTTGGCCAGTCGAGTTTTTGACAAAAATACCCATCTTCAGTCCTAAATCATACGCTAAGTAAGTACCTGGTTCTTCGCTTGCACTCACCCCAGGATCTATCATAGGAATATAATGCATTCCTTTAGAGTGCAAATCATCAATAAATGCAGACAAACCCTTATAATTAACTTCGTCAATTGTGAAATCATTGCTGTTATTCATATAATCCAGATCGTTCCACTGAGTGTCCTAAAAAAACGGTTTTTTGTGAATAGGCGAGAAATATAAATGAAAAAAAACTAAAATAGCCTAAATATGAATGACAATAATATCCCAACAGCTCAACAAACTCTGATCTGCTACATTTACTCAATCATTGTGCTTGTTATGTCTCCGCAACATTGATGCAACATCAAAAGTTATATCACATATACGTATCAGAGATTATACAATTTTCTAAAAAACGTTAATGTATTTTTCTACTTACTAGGGGTATTCCGGCATCGATGTTCCTCTGCATGATTGTCATTGTATCATTTAAAGTTTTATAGCCAAATCGGCAAAGATGGAACCCTAGCCCCCAATATGGAGGCATGAAGGGGTGTCCAATCAGTTCGGTATACTGACTGACGACATCAGAAGGGGTGGGGCCCATGAAAAAATAGAAATCCAAAACACCCCCAATGGTGCGAAATGTTATAGCAGGTGTGGGCTGTAAGATAGCGTCTGAAAGGCAATCAGAAATTTAATGAAATTGTTATAAAATGATATGAAACCTACCTATAGCGTTGCTGTTCAATAAAAACACCCCATGACTTTTGCCAGAGTTCTCCATCATTAAGTAGAAAGGGTGGCTACCATATAAGTTTTTCTGAAAACGTGAGAATTTCATTTGGGACTGTTTTTAGGGGCTTGGATTCCACTTACATTAAATGAAGGAATCTCATCATGATTAAACAAAGTGAACTGAGACCATTCCGTTGAAAGCAAGAGATTTGATTGGTGTTCCCCAATACCGTAAATGTACTTGGATGGTAGCTTTGAGCTTATCTGTATAAACTGATTCGAGAAAATTAAGTTTAGGAAGTTATTGGCATCAAAACTGAAAAGAAATACTAGTAAGAGCAGACGAAATACACAATTTTCAATAAATAATATTGTTCGAATATGAGGGACAAGACGTACAAATCCATATTGGTTAAAAATCTCAGGAACCAAGTAAGATATGAAACTGCTGAGTTGATTGAAGGAGTAAGGAATGGAAAAAAGTAAAAAGAGTAGATGGAGAGTAAAAGGGGAGTAGAGTAATTGAGGCAAGTTGAGTTCAACTTAAAAAGATAAAAAAAATATGTTGAGATTTTTGAAAAGTTGAGAGAATGCTTGAATTATAGCAGATGAGGATGTACCAAGATATGGGGAAGTTGAGATTGTGAACCTCAACAACAAATACTAAAATAAAACTTTCAAAAAATAATAATTGTGTATTGAGACAGAAAACCTTTGATAGATTGATTCAAATTTGTTATGGAGTAAGAAATATCAAGATATCAAACAAAGAACTAATTACCTCAGAATATGGAAATCTGGAAAACTATAAGAGATCAAAATTTAGAAGATAAATGTTGAAATATTTGTGAAAATCTTTAGTTTATATGAGATAATATACAGTAAGTTTCGAATGGTTTAAACCATACAGGAAACTTGTTCATTATCAATTTGGCAGAAAATTTTATTCCTGATTAAAATTGGTGCATTACAGAAAACTTGCATCTCTGTTGTCAAAATTTTGAGTTGCCAAACAGAGTACAGGGAAGAACAAAAAATTCAACATTATTAAAACAGTTAGATCAGAAAAGTTGTTTAGAAATAAAAATTATATTCTGATTTGAACTCGCAGCCACCTATGCAACCAAATATTTTTCCCCATATTTTTTTCTGATTTCTTTGGAATAGAGTTATTGTCAATTTGCAGATTTGTATTATTTAATTGTTTTGCAATAATCAATTAACACATGATATATATAATGACTACTATTAAATCACACTAGTAGTCATTATGGTGTATGTCCATAATAATAAAGTTTACTACATGGTGCAATTTTTTCCATTATCTGTAATGTTTCTGTGAGCACAATGTGTCAATCCATTCAGTATCTCCGACCTTTAACAAATACAGTAAATATTTCTTGCACGAACATTTACCAATTGACATTCACCAAAATTCCTTGACAGAAAATAATAAGACTTTTTCTCCTTACATTGTTGTATTATCGTCCCTCCTGACAACTTTGAATCCTGACTGAATGAGGTCCATTTCGAAAATATAAGACTTGTTCAGAGCAGCTGAGTCAACTAAGGGAACTTCTGGATATGGTGGTTCAAATCTAGATGTCGTAGCATCCAAAATCTACAAAAAAATGCATGCCGCATCAAATCAACCACAAACTTTTTCTTGTCAAACTAAGACTTACCTTGACATGCAGTCTATTTTCAGACTCATATCTGACCTCCATTTTGATCAATTCCAAGTCATCAGGATAGGCAGTTCGGTAGTTTCTTTGTAAGTAGGCCACCAGACCAGATTGAGTATCAGTTACATTAATGTAGTTGTAAGTATTAAAATTAGGCGGGTAATAACAATATGGCACATTCAGAGGTGCATGAGAAGTTTTCGGTCTGGACTGTCCACTCCAGCAGCACCCTCTTTGTTCGCAACGTTGACTAGTGGCCCCGTTTTCAGGGTAGCAGTCGAATTTCTCTTTGTCACTCAGTATCTTGCATTTGGAGTAATTGGGTTTCGGGGGTGGGGGTAGTTCTTTAGAAGTTGATTGTAGCTTGGCGGGATTGTCTCGAGTTAAATGAGTTTTATGGTTGTGTTCTGGCCGATACTGAAAAAATATATGTGAAGATTTGTGATTTTGGAAAACCCTTACAGTTTGTTCATTTGTTTTTACATTGTTTGCGACTATGAAAATTTTTATATTTTATACTTTATATTTTTTATTTATACATATTTGTATCTTAAAGAAGATTTAGATTTGTCAATTAGAATTTTTTTCTTTCAATAATAAAGATATTTTGATTAATGATTGATTTTAGGATTTTCAGATGATTCCTTGTACCATAGAATTTTATTGTTAACAGTTTTGTCTCTATCTCTTTCATTCTAATATCATCTCACTTGTTATGTCTACAATAGAATTCTATGGTACACGGAATACCACCCCAGGTAGCCAAGTGGTTAAGAGTTCTGTAAAAAACAATTTTTCTGGTAATATTTTGATTTTTCTGGTAATATTTTGATATTTCAGGTAATATTTTGTTATTTCAGATGATAATATGTCTCAATATTTCAGGTAAAGTTATGGTCAACCTACCTGATAAACATAATTTCTGTATATTATATAAATTAAGACCTTACTATGTTACAGCTCACTTGACCTAACATAAAAAGTCATAGCGGACATTAGACAAAAGTAATTTTTTCTATTCTATATTCTCACTTACAGCTTTGACTCCCTTGTATTTGTTCTCCCTCAGCCCATAATAAGACTGATTGTAGGCTACGTCGAAGCAGTTGAGCAGGTACACGATTGGAGGCACGATGAATACAGACGAGAGAACTATAATTAAGAGAAGAGTTCTCAGACTAGGACTCACAGACCCTCTTTTAACACCACTCTTTGGATAAACCACCTGCTTGCTCTGAAATCGAAAATTTATAGTTGGCATTGGAAACAGTTGAATAGACATAACTTAAATAACGTTGAATGTCAACTCACCAAGCTGAAATTGCCATGGTCCACTTTTTCTTCCAGGGAAGCCTCCAATTCTTTGTCATCGTCTGAGAAGACGTTGAATGGGACCGAATCGGTTCGCGACATTGTTCTTTGTGCGATTTACTGGTGAGGTTCACTTACATTAACAAATAACAACAACAGATATTAAAATACTCGCGTTAAACGAATCAGCAAAAACAACGCAGATAAACGCATTGTTTCCTAATTCCTGATAATAAATTGTTTATCAGCAATTCCCATTTCCTATATTTATTTATAATTTATTGTTAAGATTACGTCACAAGCACATCGAGCCACAGCATCAGTTTATTATTGATCCAATAAAGAAGAAGAAGTGGGGAAATTGTGTTTAATATTCCTGCTCCAATCCAATTGGATTCAATGATATGTATTTCTTCTACAACTGTTAAAAAAGTCCACTAGTTTGTATAGTTTGTGTGCCTAAAAGAATCACAAATATTTCAATATCAAAATACCTACCATTTCAATCTTTTGGGAAAAAGCATGAAAAAAAGTGCACTTCTTGTAACGTAAAAGCACCATCGAACGTTCTCCCAAAACCCATAAGGACCATTTCAACGGCTTCAGGGGTTTCATTATCATTGTTCAGCATTTCTGGATTGGTGGTCTGGTGGTCTTCAATGTATTCTTTAATATACGGCGAAGGCCCATTCGTGAAAAATTCTGACTTCGATACAAAATTAATACTAACGTTTCACCGATAATATTCATAGCATTTTGATTATAACGTAGGTACTGCCAAAGTATAAATATTTGTGGCGAAAAGCGGAATATTCACAGCAATAACATACTGTACGATGAAGCAATTTCATTACGGGTCAGACTGCCGCATCAAAAACAGCAATAATCTATTCGTCTACGTTGCGCTGCGGTCGTCTACGGTACTCCGCTACTGGGATCTGGATAGTGGCATTCTGAACTTAATTGCTCATGTACATAAATAAATAATAATAAAAAAACTATATTGAAGCTAATTCACGTTAGGTAATTCAAGTTAACTGTGGCTGTTATTTAGATTTCAGAAACCAATTTTCCTCAATTGACCTCATTAATTGAGCGCCATGTTTGGATGCGACCCGCTCCGTGAATCATAGAATTCTATTTTTAAGAGAATAAGTGAGATGACATGACAGTGGGAGACAGAGAAAAAACTGTTTACGCAGTTGGCAACCATGAGGGTCGCATCCAATAAAGCGCTTAGCTAATATATGGTCAATTCACAATTGTAGTTCTTCGAAAGTTTATTAAGTCGACGTCAATAATAATAATAATAATAATAATATCGTCGTCAACAAAATATGCCTAATTCGTTTGCAATACAATTTGAATTGTTGTCTTTTTTGAAAAAACGGTAAATGTATTTCGTTGTGCTCTCAAGTACTTTTATGCCCTTATGAGTTATGAATCTTGGAAATCGACCATTTTCAATCAAAAATTGCAAAAATATTTTTGCCTACCTCCTTTCAGATGCTAAAAAACTAATCTTTCATAAAGGTTGAACCCGATAGACTAATCGCCTATGATCGGTTGAGAAAAAAAAACGGTCCAACCAATCATAGATCAATATTATTTCTTATGACTAAAAACCTATGTCTTATGACTTGCTGCATAAATTGGCCATTAAGAATTATGATTACTGAATAAATAGGCCATTACATTTGCCATCTTATTTGACCTAATTGCCCGGAGGCCGGGATCTTAGTCATAGTGGTAATCAAAAATAGATTTCAGATTTCAGGGGTCTTTAACCGGCTTAATTCGGCTTAACTTTTAACTTTAACCTCAATTAAAAAATATAAATGAAATGGATATTACGAAGTATTTAATGCTCATTTCGAACTTTCTAAGTGTTATCACTATTTCGATATGTTTTATTCTCAAAGTTCCACAAATCCTCACTATTTTGAAGGTGAAGAATGCCAAAGGAATAAACGTTATTGCCTTATTAATGGAACTTTCCAGGTGAAGACACAGTATAGTACATGAAGGGGTTTTATTTTCGAGTGGAAAATATATTAAATAAATGAATAACATTTCGTCCCCCAAAATACCAAAAAGCGAGACACGCTTTTTCTACTAACAAATATTTTTGAGTTGTCTCATGTAGTTTACTGAGATCTCGTGTAAGTATAGGCGACCTAAGAATTATCATATATTTTTTCAGCTATACAATTATGATGTCCTACAATTACAGAAGTGGCTACGCTATCTTGAGCTACCTGGAATACCCCATTATTCTGATCCAAGAGCTTATCCTCATAGTGTGTGTGCTGCATTATAAAGACATGTTGGACCATTACAGCCTTTTCGGAGCAAGCCTATATTTTTCAATTGCCTTTGCATTTCTTTCCGGAATAGCTCCTCTTGGACTCCTTGCTTTCTTAGTGGTATGTCACAAACACAAATTTCATTATTGATCACTTATTGATACTCTTGTACAGAACATAAAACATACATTTAATTTAATCTTCAAAATTGTTTTATTAAAATAGATATTTGGATTTTTTTAGCCACTTTGCACACCTATTGGAGCATCATCAAAAGTCGTGCAGTTAGCAGAAATTATACGTACCAAAAACTCGGAGTCTGTTAGTATTTTGACTTGGTTTATATCAGCATTTACAAACTTTAGTAAGTATACCATTCAACTACATTACCTAGCATCCCCAAAACTCTGCCTTGAAGAACACCATACTCTATATATTCGATTAACCCTCTGAAATATTCTAATTGATATAATTTTTCACAGCTAGAGTCTTCACAATTTGTGTGGAATCGATGGATTTGACCTTGCTGTTGAACTTCACTATCAATACCCTTTTGAGTAGTTCTGTTATGATTGCTGCCTATATTTACAAACATCAGAAGAAAGAATGAAGAAATCACAATTTGGTTACTAGCTGAGAATGTTCAAAGTTGAAGAGATTATTTTTGTAACTGTTTTATCAGTTTTTTTATTAATGTTTTATTTGTATATTTTATGCTTTTTTTTAAACAGTAGAATATGTGCCAAAATGACATGAAATATATTGCAAACCAACAAATCTAATTAGGAATAACAAAGGTTTACCTTGCTCAGTTATTAAAATTTGAAAACAAAGAAACTTTTTTTGGAAAAACACGCAAAATCACGTACTCTTAGTATTTTGGCTGTTTTTTATGTTTTTGAAATCTATTCATATTTAAGCTTTCAATATATATACTAGAACAATTTTTTTTAAGTCAAACATAAAAAATTATACCCAGTGTGGATTGCAATTCAACTTAAAAACATCAATCTCCCAGTTTACTGTACTAATATTACCAGGAGTGCAGAAGGAGTACAGGAGTGCAGGAGGATACATATTTTGTTCATCGTACATCTGACATCCTGTATAATAAGTGAACACATTATTAATTAATGGAGAAGGGGGAGAATTCGAACAAGAAAAACTCAGGGAACTGTTTTCTTATTGTTTTTTTATGTGTTTTTTTGGCATCGACTGCTATGGTCATTAGCCACGTGTTCTGTGTATAGGCTGTGTTACTAACTTCTCACACCACTTTAGGAGCAGCACTGTTAATTTTTAACGCAACAGTGAATCGTGGAGGGTATTCCCGGCCGGCAACGAGATTCAATCATTCCCCAAAATTAAAAAAGCTCGCCCCTGCTAAGAACCGAACCCGGGGCCTGTAGGACTGCAAGCGCGAGCACTAACCACTATGCTAATCCCCGCCCGTTTTCCAGTTGTTCTTATCCTTTTAATTATATGATTTTCTTTTCAAAAAACAGAAAGACCAGGTTGTAATTATTATCTATTATAACTATTCCAAACTAAGAACCGGTTTCTCAATGTCCTGTTAGTATAGTTCGACTGACAGCTAAATTTGACTTATGGTTAGAATGTGAGTTTATTTTTTCATTTGATTGAACCACTAGTCAAATTTTGCTGTTAGTCAAACTAGGCTAACAGGATATTGAAAACCCGGCCCTAAGTGATTTATTCGTCCATTTAGATTTATCCGATAGCTTTTGAAATACCCACATTACTGCAATAAATTTATTCAAGCAGTGTGAGTTTTCTTTACCACTACTTATATGAATAAGGCGGCACATGACTTCATTAAAATCATGATTAGTTATCAATGTTGAAATAAGTGCAATTTGATTAATTTGTGTCACTTCTAAAACTGGCTGTTAAAATCTACAGTGATACGCCCATCTTTAACCACATTATTAATTGGACATATGTAAAGTACTGCAATTCTCAGAACACCAAAGATTATTCAGCCCTTCCTCCTGCAAGCGACTCTGCAAGAGGTAACCTTTATAAATCGTAAGATCAAAAACTTCTTAAAAAAAAAAAGTAGGACTACGGGCACTCCACATCTCCAAAGTCATTGATCCTTATTCCAACCAGGAAGCACTCTGGAAGGACCCCCTATGCCATTCCAAACCAAGCAGAGAAGACACAGATAAGCTCTTTGGAGCTCCCACACACCCTAGGTTTCCCCTGAGTAACCTCTAGTCAGTATAGAGCTGACTACTTCCAAGCAGAGGTAGCCACAGGTGGGTAAGGCCATGTAGCTGGTGATCAGCCAAAGAGGCTGAACTGAAGCTGGCTCCAGTCAACATCACCTGCTGGAGTTTCTAGATACTGTGGGAGACTATTGCAAAGACACAAATCCAAGGAATATGTTGAAGCAAGAAACAAACATCCGCAGGAGACAATCGAATCTTCGATGTAGAGGCTCACAACGCCAAGATACGATCAAAGCTCATCGAGTGTCCTAACGGGTCCCGCTCTTTTTGGTCATTTGCCAAAGCTGTTGGAAGAAATTTTACTTCCAGCTCATTTTCCTTCCTAACCATGGAAGATAGAACACTAACAACGAACGCTCAGTAGAAACCCATTATATTTGTAAACGTGTTTGCTGCAAATTCTACACTGGATTCATTGGGAACCATCAGACGCATTTTGCTGGGTCTTGATACCAACAAATAAACTAGTGGAATTCCGCCGATCGTTCTCAAAAAATGTGCTCCCGAACTAACATAAGTTCTTTGCAAGTTATTCAACCTCTCTTATAATTTGGGGGTATTTCCGTCCAACTGGAAAATTGTCCAAAAGATAGCCATTCGTCTCGTCGGTGATACTTCGCTCACGAGTTCGCTTACTTTTCTGGAACATTGCAGAAAGGTTGGCGATCTGTCTGTTTTATAGATATTTTCATTGGCGATTCTCTTCCGAAATATCATCAATCGTTCCACCGTTAGCGGTCCCATCGAGACTGACCCGTCGAGCTCAGTCCTCACATCCATATGCCATCACTGGAGACATAGCAGAACCTTTATGCCGTTCAACCTCCTCCAGGAGAATTTGGGAGAAAAAAAAGGAGAGGCAAAAAAAAGTTGAACCAAAAAATAGTTTTAATTCTCATCAAATTTTATTGAAAAACAACTACACATTTAATACTTCATAATTGCATTGATAGGAAAAGATCGTCTCATTCCCATGCAATTTTCTCTATCGATAAACAATGAATTGACTTTATTGTGTAGGTCGGACTCCAGATCGGATCTGGTCTTGAGCAACTGCTGATGCTGGGCCTCTGCTTCTTGGAGTTTCCTGTGCAACGTTTCGATGTTGTCTTGGAGATCTTTGACCTCGTGTACTAACCTAAAAATATCAACGAGATCATCCCATTGTCAGTACTTCAACTCTTCAGAATAAACTGCAGATTTCTAATAACCCTGTTTCTATTGATTATCTTAATATACTAGCTGTTGTCAAACGTCCCAAACACATACCTTTTTTGAGCAGGGTCGCGGCAGAGTTCGATTTCTTTTCGGTGCGTCCTAGCTTCCAATCGGGTGTGAGCTACTTTCAACGGATGAGTTTTATCTAAAATTGCCTTTTTCAGAAGCTCGATATGCTTCTCCAGGTCGAATATTTCTTGTTGTACCTAAAATAATCATCACAATCATGATTTTGTCTGGAGATGTGAAGACTTCAATTAATTTGCAAAGCACAATGTCATAAAGGAAGAGTTTTATACCAGGACAGGAACACTTTTAACTAAAGAAATACAAGAAGGATTTGCATTTGCTAATAGATCACAATCTTCCTATAGCTATTTTTGGTTATATAAAGTTCTCTGATAATGTTACCGAATTGTTGAAGTGTTACCTAATGAGTTGATCGGATTTGGTCTGAAGCTCGACTAATGGAGTTACCCAAGGATCAATACTTGGTTCATTGTTCTTTATAAGTTACACTCATTAGTGTTTTATAAATGTCTCAAACATTATAACTCTCTTTTCTATGCTGCTAATACACAAAAATATACTTTGTTTTAAAATTTTAGACAATGATTACTTTTATTGAGGATTTCCATTGTCTGGATTGTTATTATGAGCATGACATTTCAATTGGATCAGTATCTCAGATTGTTAACAAGTGTTTACTGGGAGGAACTTCAGATGTCCTGAGGTAAGTAATAGGATTATCTGTTTTCTTAATTGTCCATACTCAAGCGTGGTAATGAGTAGAGCGCCTTTTCGTTTGTATTCTCCAAGAATCAACCAGTTACGTGAAAGCGTTGTTGGCGTCAATGTATAGGGACTCTTTCCCAGTGTTCTTACCATGCTTAGGTATGGCCAATTAGAAAACTGGTGGTCCTGTTAATTACCTCAAGACATATAAGTTCCTCTCTGGCGGTCAGTACACATTCAATAACGATCAGAGATACTAAACTGATTAAAACAATCCAGACAATGGAAGCCCGCAATAAAAGTAATCAAAACTATAATTATCTTTTAAATCAATGTCGGAGTGCATCAAAAACACCGCTTAATCAATAATCCTTACTTTATGAAGATGCATTTGAAGTTTTGATTTTGTCTCCATCGTCTCTGCGGTTCTTCTAGCAAGCGCGTTGTTGGTATTGCTCCAGCTGTCCCAAGATTCTTGGGCGCAATTGTTGATCAGATTGTCGGCGTCGGAGCGCAGTTGCGCTGAGCGTCCCCTCTCGCCTTGCGATTTCTGTATGATTCTGTTGCTGTTTTCCGCCCACGTTACTGGAGTACTCAGACTTGAATGAATGAAAAAATATATATGTACATATGTCGTGAAATCCGAAAGTCCCGACAATCCTACAGAGTAATAAGGATTGGAGGAAAATATCCAACAGAAAACTACTATTTTCCTGGCTAATACCAGGGACAACGAACTAGATCTGATAGAGGTAACAACCTTATAAACAGTTAGCACGGCCAAACAAAGCATAAGCTCAAACTTTTGATTACAAAAAGCATTTTTAAGATTCTCACTGTGAACCTAAATTTGAAGAATCATCTATTCTGATGGGCAGAAGGACCTCGGTCGATAGCCCTTTCGATCAAATCGATTCAGTTAAATACATTCATTATCATCTATTCTACCATTGCAGAATTAAAAAAAAAAAAAACTCAAAATCATGTAGATATATATTAGTGTCAAACTTCACAATGCCCTACTACACATTGCTATAAACACTTAACTCACAAATATATTTAAAAAAAAGCACAACATTAATGAGACACTGTTTCTGTGCAGTGGAGGAGTTCCTCCTGCACATGCCAGTAGAATATTTAAAATGTGCTAGTCCTCTCTGTGTTTGTCTGTTATTGGTAACTACCATTCAACCAAAAAAAAAATCAAAACAGAATTCCAATCCGTTCAAAAGTTAACAGGGGTGGAGTTACTCTAAGAGAGTTCTTACATTATGTTTTGGATGGATATTTTTGTTTGAAATTTTGGGGACGTATAGAAAATTGTAAGACGTTCCGAATAAGGTATCACTCGATCCCCATGCCATTTAAAAAATTCTTTCGAAATGGCGTCGGGCAGCCATTTTGAAAGATAGGCATTTTTTGTCGTCAAAAAGTAGCTTATGAACTGCATTCCAACAAAAAAAAATTTCATCCGAAAATTTCAATCCGTTCAAAAGTTAACAGGGGGGGGTTAGTTTATGGACACACTGTATATATCACTGTTCGTCAAAATTTGCCAGTGAATTAATTATTTCCTGCCAGCTATTTGTCTCATACTCTACATCGTAACATTACCAATTATAACTCACGTTGGATCGAACGTCTCGATACCCCCATAATAATTTATCCCCTTGGAGTAGTTGTTGAGCTGGTGGCACATGTTGTCGATGCCCAGAGTTGATTCTTTACTCCTAACGTCCGCATCAAGTTCGTGCTGAACGGCTCTGTTGGTGCGCAGTTGGTCTTGCACTCTTTCGAACAAGCTTTTCAGTCGCTCTTGCGCTTTTCTATAGGTTTCGATCTCTTTCAACAGAGACTGCTCTACGTTGTCATGAACCAAGTCGATTCCTGTAAAACGGTTGGAAATATGATTACTAACATTTCGGACGTCTATCGTCTCAATGGTTGAAAGATTTATACTCAATAATAATTATATAATATGATAATAAATCGTCTGAATTCAAATAGAATGGGCGGAGTGTTAACAAAATGCTGTTTTACGTCTCAACCCTCTACAAAAATTCGAGTCGGCTATGAGAACAATGATCAATTACGCAATAGATAGTATTTCAGTTTTTCCTTAAAGTTATAGATTGGAAGATTGTTATATAATAGGAGAAGCTGCGCCTGAAAACGGAGGAAAAATGCTTAGGAATCACAAGAATTTGCTTATTTCGAGTGTTTTGCATTATTATGGGTCTGAAAAGAACGAAATTTTCCAGCCAAGTGCTCTGGCTTTTTCGTTTTTTAAATTTTATGAGTCATAATCAACAGGTGGAACTTTCGTTGTTTTTCCAAACTGAGCCAGCCTGATTCTTTCATTTTTGAACTGATGTGGTCAAATTTTCTTATTCCGTACGAGAAACGAATACAGAAATTTGGTATTCTCTACAAGCGAATTTGAATCGGTTTGTAGAAGTGCAGGTCCATAAATGCTGTCGCAATATGATAATTTGGAAAAAATAAGAGATTCACAAAGTTTTAGTTTCAATGTTTTAGAAAGGATGTCTTTGTTGGGAAATAGATGTCTCAGGATATTGTAGGAAGCTTGACATAGTTGGCTTATTACATGTTTATTGAAACGTAGATCCGAATCCAGATGCAGCCCCATATTTTTACTCTCGTGAATGAATTGTAGTGATTCTTTATTGAGTTGGATATTCATTAGATGATCCGCGAAATCTCTTTTCTGTTTTGGACCGAACAGAATTGGGAGAGATTTATTTAATTTGAGATTATGAGCTGTTGATAGGACGTACAATGATTGTAGGTCGTTGTTCATATCAGTCCTGGCCAAGAGGAAGTTTTCGAAAGAGTAAGAAATATACATCTGTGCATAGACGACGTAATGGCGTATTTGGCATTTTTCAATATACTGCTGGAAATCTGACATCTACACTGTAAATAGCAAAGGCCCTAAGGTTGAACCTTGAGGCACCCCATATTTGACTGATAGTTCATCAGATTTTTGCTCTTTTAGGTGAACTCTTTGAGTACGTCCAGTCAGGTAGCCAAAAAATCTTAATTTATCGATGAGTATGCTATGTTCCAAAGTGTCAAATGCTTTACTAAAGTCGAGCAAAACCAGAGTGGTTAATTTGTTATGGTCTACTGCTTTGAATATATCATCTGTTATGGAAAGCAATGCTGTAGTAGTACAGTGCTGTGATTGAAAACCATATTGCGCAGATGTTATTTGTTGTTCATTAACGAAAGCAGTCATCTGGTCCTTCAAATGCGTTTCAAATACTTTAGATAGCGTGGCAGTAAGCTAATGGGTCTCAAGTAAGTTTTAGTTCTTTAGGATTGTTACATTTTGGAAGAGGTAGCATTATCGCATGCTTCCATTTTTCAGGAAGCGTGCTTATAGCAGTATTCAAAATACACAAAACGAAAATAACAATGATTACCTCGTCTCTTTTCTCGGTGATACAAGCATTCTTGTGCAATGTGCAAAGGTCCTTCCATATCTTCAATGGCTTTTTTGAGGGCGTTCCTAGAATCTTGCAACAGGCTAACCTCCATCAGAAGACGCTCCAGTTCACTTCTGACTTCGTTTCTCCAAAAAGTCGTCTCCGTGATTCTTTCACCCAAACGTCTGCCAGATTCCCTCTGACCTTGTGCTGTTTTTTCATCGGTCTCCCTAAGTAAATACTTGCAGAATAAAACAATCATTTACGGAGTTATAGTGTTGTTACAAACTCTCTGTAAGCAGAAATAAGCTTGAAAATGTTTGCAGAGTAAATATTATAGGTATTTATGCAACAAGTGCAAAAGGTAAGTGTTTATTGCCCTCGACGTGAAATTGTCCGAAGAGGCCGTTGCCAATAAGTGCCGAATATATTGGTACTACTCATTCCCCACCCTCGGGCAAGTACAAACAAATAAGCCTGATGTAGTCCTCCTCGACCATCAAAGTAGGACTCCAAAGGCTGTACCCAAACCTTTCTGTTAAAATGATGGTTCTGATCATAGGGGTCCTTGGTGGAATAATGGACACACTGCTCTCTAATCTAAAAGTCATATCGGTACCGTGACGCGGCAGAAATCTTAGCCGTACAAATGCAGAAGGCTGTCATTCTTGGTTTTATTTCATTACCTTGGCCCTGTAAATAAGGAATCAGTCATGAAAATTACTTTGTACTGAACTTTTCCACTGCTACCTAAATTCAAATAGGTCACACTGTATAAAGCTATAGTCGATTGTTCGTTTTCAAATTGTCCCCCTGTACCGGGTGACGCAGGGTTAAACCGCCAAACGTTGAGTATCGGTTTTCCAGGTGAAAATAAAAGGTTTTCTTCATGTCCCAGCTTGCATCGTTTCCAAGATACAGGGTGACAAAGTTTTCACAAAATATATATATTTTTTTATTCTGAGTGCATTCAGATTAGCCTTTTATTACCGCAAATAAGCATGCCAAGTTTTATCAAAATCAGCCAAAAAGTTTTAGTAATGTTTTAGGTAGATCCTAAGGTGAAAAACGATTAAAATTTCCGCAAAATTTATTGTCTTTGCGACATGTTTTGATACACAGTATCTTTTTCAAGCGAATGTAGTACATTAAAAAAAAAACAAAAAGTTTTAGTTAGAGTAATGAATAAAAAACTGATTTTTGCTAAAAACTTTGACACCCTGTATCTCGAAAACGAAGCAAGTTGGGAAACATGCTCATTTGAAGAAAAAATCTCATGTTTACCTGAAAAACCGATGCTGATCGTTTGGCGGTTTAAACCTGGGTCACCCTGTATATTTAAATTTACAGAAGTTTGTAACAGTTTTTGAATTGTTAGAGCTATTCTAATAAGACGCGCCATTCGAAAAGTCCAACATTTAAATGAGAATACGAAAACCTAACACCGTCATACCTCATAACTCTGATGAAATCTCCCCGAAGCCTTTCCGAGTAGTTCCGATTGCAATCGGCCTCATTGTAGTACCTCAAGTTGCTCTGCGTCCATTCCAAGGGCGTGTATCTGGTGTACAACGCTACCCTGGCGGCGTGGGCGGGGTTGCGATCTACCCCCGTCACCAAATTAGGGAACTTCAACGGTTCCGGGGCTATACCGTACGAAGCTGGGCTAGAGTCTATCATGGCGTTTGTTGTTGGTCGACTGTATCTGGAAAAGATTATGGTAGTAATATAGAATCCCCATACACAGGTTGTCCCACGAAGATTAGGATTACGGATTATCTCGAAACTCGATAGTAGTAGAGGATTGTAATTTTGGGGTTGTGAATTAAAGCAATTGGTGCGGCTTTTTCTGATATTATGTTACCCAATGAGCTTTTTGTTTTCGGTCACGTGACATCAGATTCAAAATTATTAATGGGACAACCTGTATATTTTGGAATTTCTATGTTTTTCAGATAAAATGATTACAACAAACTATTACACTTGTGGTCTAAACCGATTAATTTAAGAACCACAGGTACTTCAATTTCCTTCGTCCCACGACGTCTAAAACGAGCAATTGGCAAATTATTTAGGTTTAGGGTCACTCTGTATACTACTGCCGTCCTGAGCAAAACCCCGTATCTACAAAAACGTCAAAACGGAGTAAATTAAGGTTTTACTTAGTAGGAGTGCACTATTCTAATGGAATACGGGTGTATAAAATAGCTCGGATATTTTATATTTTAAATTTAAATACGAGGTTGTCGCTTGCATTGCACCTAAAATATCAATTTCAGTGAATTTGTCAATTACGGGGGTTTTGCAGTTCCAGATTCTGAAACACATTGAGAAGCCTTCTAATCAAAACCAAGCCTGAGAATTCAAGTAAAAATTCGTAAAATCACGTTTACCAAATACCGTGCGAATGCGGACTTCGCTATATCAGTGAAACAAAAAAACCGCTAAGCACTAGGGTAGACGAACACAAACGCTGAACTCAACGGGAAGAGACGTCAAAATCGAGAGTCGCAGAACATGCTTGCCCGGAACAATACCGTATCCATTGTAAAGATGTCAACGTCTTGGACAAGGGAGAACAATGGCTTAAACGAAAATTTAAAGCGTCCCTATACATCTAAGACAACACTTTTAGTCAACCGAGCGTAAAAATGAAAGTAATCAATAGGAGGTCGATTCTAGAAGATTGCAAACGATAAAGGCCCCTCATTGCCGCGCTCAACTATAGCAAATTAGGAAAACAGGCAGTCCTGCTAATTACTTCAAGACATATAGGGTTTGTCTCATTACTCTGTTTGTTCACACCTGATAACGATCGGAGATATTGAACCGATTGAAACGTCGTGCTCATAGAAACAATCCAGACAACGGAAGTTCGCAATACAAGTAATTTATATAAAGAAATTCGTAACAACTCAAGAATGTAAATAAAAAAGTGATTTTCTTCTATTTTGCTGGGAACAAACTCCTGAATAGCCCAGTTACGACTTACAGCGGCATAATCCTCCCATTTTCATATGTTGGTTTCCAGTCATGTGAAGTCTGGATTGTTGGGTAATATTGTCCACCCACTATGGCTGGCATTTGTCTTCCTGAAAACTGTTCCACAAATGGGGTTACTTCTTCGGGACTCCATGGTTGTAATTGCTAAAAATCACGTTAAATAAATTATTATAAAATGAGGACAATGAGGTTATACCATCATAATGTGAAGTGGGCCTGGAAAATCCGTAATTTTTAACAACGAAGCAGGTTGCTTGAAAATGTTTGAACCTGAACATGACGATTTACAAAAGAAGTCACTATAAATATCTAAGGGCCGGTCTTTTTCACCTATAGATAAGTCCCAGATAACTCTATCTACGAGATAAGGAAATGTAAAGAAGTGTATCCGATAGATAGTTATCAGAGACTTTCTTGTTAGGTGAAAAGACCGGCCCTAAGTGATATTGAAATCTATCAGAAATCTCACGGTAGATACTGAGAAATTTTAACAACCATTGAAAGCTTACATGATTAGCAATTCAAACGTTCCATTTTGAAAGAAAATCATCATGCCCATTGCAGTTACCAACCTTCGCTGTAAAAGATTCTTTAATCTTCAAGACTCAGTTTCGGTTCATTTACTCCTGTTCATTCAGTCAATTAAACAAAATTTCGTTCCATATATCGAACATTTTATACCTAAACTTATAGTTTTCAATTATATTAGCAAATTATATTAATCAAACCGCCTACTAGAAACTTACGTGAAGAACTTGTCACTTACTCGATTGTATCGGCTTCTCCTCTCTCTTTCTTGTCCAAATATCATCAGATCTGGATTCCTGCTTGATTTTCAGTTCAATTGTCGACCGGTAGTACTTCGCAGCCAATCACGAATGGCAGATCTTTTCATTTCTCGATTGCGAATCGCATTCATTAAACAGCATTCCGTTGGAACTAGCATTAGTGCCAGCCTGTGCCATTTACCTTGGCCTAAGATATTCAGAATTCGATGTGAATATAAAGATTTCTGACCCAAATTCGGGAAATCGATTAACGGCGGAAATATTTTTATAGCGAATTGTCGTTTTAAGTTATTAGAAACGGGAAACGAGAAATCGCTATAATTAGATCCGGCTCGAAGGTCCAATTTATGGGAATTACCACATGACAAGAAATCAATATATACAGGGTGTTTCTGAATTCGATACAAATATTTTAAGGGCGTATTTCTGGAGTCGGATAAGACTTTTTTTCTTTTCCATAAACATGTGTTCGAAACCGCTTTATTTCTGAGATACAAGGTGTTAAAATTTAACAAAAATGGTAAAGATACGCCACTGTGTTTTTTTTTTCAAATGAATATTATATGTTTATGATTGTCCTCTATCTACTCATAAAAATGGTCCATTGACTTTTTTTCGTACGGCGCACAGTTTTCGATTTAAAAAACAAACCGCATTTTACCGAGACTAACAAAAAATCTCATAAGTGCAAATGAAGAACTTTTATTTTTGAAATCGAAAAGCGTCAATCTAACGAAAAAAAGTCATGAGACCATGTTTATGAGAAGATGGAAGATAAAAAGATAAAAATAATACATATTTGCCAAAAACTCAGTAGCGTATCATTATTTCGATATATAAAAATATGACGGGCATGTTTACAGGGATGCCACTGATGAAAATTAAGAAAACCTCCATAATGGAAAAAATGTATTTTTATTGTGTTCTTTGCATATACCAAAATTTATAAAAATCCAAAGCGGTTTCAAAGATATTAAATTTCAACCTCCTGTATCTCACAAATAAATCGGTTGTGGACACATGTTTATGGAATACGCCCTTAAAATATTTGTATTGAATTTAGAAACACCCTGTATATATGATCTCTCGTAGGTTTATATTCGAATATGAGAGATTGGTGACCTCAATTGGAAAATACCACTAGTAGAACACTGACTAGTTTGTGACATCACGTTTTTTTTAGTTTCACGCGAAAGGCAGAATTTAGTGCTATTCCAAGATGATCGTGAAACAAGGTAGAAATGTTTTTTTTTCGGCAGTTATGAGTTTAATTTCCTAAATTTTGACTTTTGTTCAAAGAACGATTTTTTGGATATTACATTTTTTTGGCATAATAAAAAATAAATTTTGTTACATTACGTTTATTGCCAAATAAATCATAGTTACACTAAAAACATAAAATAAACTCTAAATATAAGGCTCAACATATAATTGTGTGAACAAATCTTTGGTAATCAGACATCAGGCTTTGAGTAAAATTGTCAATTTTCAAAATGAATGCACACAATTCAATTATTATGATAAAAAAAACACAATTCTGAACACTTTCGATATATTTGGTATTTTCCAGCTTCTCAACGTATGGCCATTTTCCTGCAGGAAAAATAAAGATAAGCGGATGTTTACTCGTCAATTTGCATTTGTGCAGTAAGAATTAATGACAGATGGATTGAAATCAATTTATACAAATAAGAAATAACTACTATCTCCTACGACCATATTGAATTATATCTGTGGATTTATTGGCAAAGCCGAGTTTCAGCCGAAAGTCTGGACTTTTAAATCCATCTGTTATTATCTCGCACCTTTTGATCATGAATAGAAGTAAGAATTTCCATTGTTTGATATGTAATAATGTTATCGTTCTCTATGTTGAACATTTTTGAGTGGAGTATTCGGTTCACCTCCATAGATGTTCAAAATTCAACCGTGTCAAAACGCTTTCTATTGTTAAGGCATCAACCAAAACCAAAAAGAAAGCATCAGTAGCAAAGACTCCACGTGAACAGAGTTCAAGAATTTTTGTCAGAGAGTATCAAATAGATGAAATGGTAAAATCGACAAAGTCGAAGTACCTTTTTCCCCAGTAGTGACAGAAAATAACTACTTCCCTGGCTAATACTACGACGGACATTGAATTACATCTGACAGATATTTCCCGGCGGGTGGCGCTGCGACTGACTTTTACTGTAAGTCGCTGCTTCATTTGTTAGGAGATATTAGTTATACAGTGGATTATAATTCATTTAACTGGGGCATGACGACTCTAATGTTGACCGACCTACCCTGTATACTGATGACGAGGCAAGAACCTCTAGACGCGACTGCAGGTGGTTTTCTCCAGCCAAATGAATGTCCGTCGTGGTATTAACCAGGGAAGTTTTCTGTCAGATGTTTGCCTTATATTTTCCACCTGGTGGAAATATTTGGAGAGAAGGGTACTTCGACTTTGTCTATTTCACTATTTCATCAGAATACAATTCACAAATCTCAAACGATCCCAATAAAAATTATGTCAATTTCACTTGACGCGCGTTTCGTCAACAGAGTTAGAATCATCAGTCATGGTAATTCTAAGTACCTTCACCCATACATTCTATACTTACTAACTACTCTAGTTTATTCCACTAAATCGCCTACCTGAATAACCCATTTGGTTACTCAAAAAGTTACATTTTCTGGATGTTAATGACTATACCTCTTGAATACTAAATTTATGGATTGACACTACTTAATGCCTTTTTATTCAACTAAATGGCCTATCTACCAAAATTAATCTAATTTTGTGACTCGTGAATGTTTACCTGATTTGTATGTTGATAACACTTGCTGACTACACTTAAGCATAAAAACTCTTTGTCAGGTCCTTTGCAATATTCTTCCATGTGCCTATACTCTTAGCAATTGAAGCACCTCGGTTCATTTCTTTATGATTTTGTGTCGATTCAAATATTTCTTACGCCTACTAGTTTTACAGTGTAAGTCTTGAGGTGCAACGATTGGCGTGTGTTTGTATAACAGGAGTGATTATAAGTAGTAGAAGGTTGATTCCGAACATTTTTTCAATTATTACATTCTAAATCTGAAATATTGATGCGAAGCGTATATTATGCTCATGTTATATGCATAATGCAGGTGCTTCTGAAGTGTACAGTGACATGTCACATGTCTTAGGTGATTTCCAAGTTTCAGTACAGAGGTTATCATTTCAAATGTAGACTAACATCTGCTTGCATTTTATTTGCTTCATAATGTTTTTCTAGTTTGACCAATGTTGTTATTTGACATAGTTAGTCTGTTGGCAATTAGAATCTTTTTTGCTATGCAGAATGCAGGTTCTGGGCGTGAAAACGGAATGTTGGCTGAAAGAACATCATCTGATGAACCCTGGTTCTGCAGAAAATGCTTGATCTGTCGCCTTCAAACATGAAGCATAACATCGATGGTACAAATATCTGGGCCATCTGTATCATTTTGCAGATATGCCGAATAACTCTTTCTCAGGTCTCGTTCTTCCAACGAAAGGCGAAGGTTTGAAGTATCCTCATTTTCGTTATCTACAATGCTCCTTTGAGCCCTTTCACACATTATTGGAAGACTGAAGATATCCATAGACCAGCTTGATTTAGTCTGGTACATGCTACTGTTTTCAGAGCTGGCCGCCTGCTACAAAAAAAAAGTGCTATAACTAGCACGCTTATAACTCTTGATGATGCTGTTGGCAAAACGCTCGTTGGGTGAAATTGACGTATGGTGGTTGGCATTCTTCGAAAATAATTTTTTTTTAGAACCCTGTAAAACTCATATTTGCTCCATCCTAACTTCCTTTAAAGAGGTTTGTGTACACTTTCAAATAATCTTATTTTTTAAAGTGCACGTTCTTACATTTTTTGACACTTTCAAATTTTGTTCTTGCTATTCCAACCGTAGACAAGCACTCATAAATCTCGGCGACCAAAACTTACGTGAACACCAGCCGAAGCAGCACGAAAACTACGACGTCAGCTCCTTCAAAAGCTCCTCAGTAGAGCGCCGCTCCTTCTCGAACTTCTCCATATACATTTGCGGAACGGTCCACTCCAGCAGAATCCGCACGTTCCGTTTAAGCTTCTCCGCCACCGGCAGATCCGAATCCTTGCACGATTCTCTTCCCGACCTCTCGATCGAGTTAATCAGCACTTCGTCGATCAACTTCTTATTGAAGCCGAGCTCGCTCAGCCGGTCTGGCGACGAGATTTTTTTCAATAGAATAGCCAAAAGATAGCGCATTTTTTCGATGGGCATGCCTAGCTCGGGCGCGCTCTTTTCCGATACCGTCTTCGGCTTGCAGAACGCCAGGTGCGCCTCCAAATCAGTTTTCGTCCGGTGAAACGACTTGCAGTGCCTGCACACGTACGGCTTGTTGCTTTTATGAATTGTAAGCATATGCTTCTTCAGATGGGGCAGCTGCGTGAATGACGCTGTGCACAGCACGCACGCAAAGGGCTTCTCTCCCGTGTGTCTGCGCGTGTGCAGTCGCAGCGCCGTGCTGTGCGCGAACGCTTTCCAGCAGATCCGGCAACGGTACGGCTTCTCGCCGCTGTGCGTGCGCTGGTGCACCGTCAGCTGCGAGCGTTGCGTGAAGCGCGCGCCGCAGTGCGCGCAGCCGTGTGGCTTGTCCTGCGCGTGAATGCGCATGTGCTGCGGCAGGTGGCCCTTCAGCTCCTTGTTGCACACATGGCAGTGGAATGCCTTGACGTTGCCGTGGTAGCAGTTCAGGTGCTTGCGCAGCGCATCGCGCCGGAAGAACCGCTTGCCGCAAATGTCGCAGACGAAGTCGCGAATCTCCAAATGCCGGTTCATGTGCAGCTTCAGATTCGCGCAGCACGTGAAGGAGGAGTTGCACACGTGGCAGATGTACGGCTTGAGCCCAGTGTGCGTGCGCATGTGCTGGATCAACTGCCCGCCGCGCGCGAACTTCTTCTTGCACTGGCTACACTCATACGGCCTGTCACCTGTATGAGTGCGCAGATGCAGCTTCAGCCTGTCCTTGATCGGGAACGCCTTCTGGCAATAGTCGCACACGAAGACGTTCTTGCACGGCGAGTGTTTGCACGCGATGTGGTTCTTCAATGAACCCGCTTGCCGGAAGCCCTGGCCGCAGTCGTGGCATACATATGGCCGCTCGTCAGTGTGTGTGCGCACGTGTTTGCGCAGGTCGTTGCTGCTGATGAACTTCTTGTCGCAGCTCGCGCAGTGGAACTTGCGCGGCCGCTTTTGCGCATGCGTCATGACGATGTGCGGTTGGTTAGAACATGCAAGTGGACCCCGAACCTTGTGCTATAGAGATAAATAATGGCCCAGCCACCAGAAAGGGTTACTATTGTTACTGTTAGGGTTGTTAGAGTGACTTGTGAGGTTCCATCGCAGGTCTGACTAGAAGTACCATCACCTCACCTGGAAGAATGAATAGAGAACACCTCAACCTTAGTCTATACTAGTCTATGGGGTATGCTGAAAAGTGGTGGTGAGTTGCATGGAGATTACGTTTGGAAGGACAAGAAAAAATATTCGATAATAGCAATGTCCCGTCATCATTTGATAATCGACAATTCATAACATAAAATATTCAAATTAATGATGCAACTGCTACAATTTGGCAATATAATAACTGTCGAAGAAAAAACTTGTAAAGACGTTATCATAACAAAAAGTATCATAACTCACGAACTATACGAGATAGGTGTAAAGAAAGTATACAAAATAGGAAAATGGCACAACTTTTCAAATGAGTAATAATAAACAGGATGCCTGCTCCAAAAACGTTGGTCCTTCGGGCAGGATACCATGATAAATTAGAACTTAATTTCTACCTGTTGGAGCGGCCTCAGCTAAAGCCACAAAAAGTTGACTTGATGACTTGCAAAATAATGCACTGATCTAATACTATTTTAGCGAATCTAAATAAAATACAAAGTGGTTAGAGAAGCATATTAGGTTCAAAATAATTAAGCTGAATGAAATCCGCCATCGCCATAACGACTGATGACATTGTTTTCATCTGTATTCTATATCTACCAATTTTAAAAGAAATGGATATGTTTCTGCCTTTCGGTTTTTTTCTTATCTAAACTCTTGGCAAACATCATAGTTATTGGACATCCTAACTTTAAAAAATTAGACTCGCAACTTTATTCAACATTTCCGAAACATTGGTGCTGTTCTATTCGAATATTTCTTCTTGACCTTCACATCTGATCATAACGCTTTACCCAGATACCCAGTATGAAAATGAGTCTAGCAAACCAAATATGATTTGAATGGAAATCAATGGTACTATAGGAAAACTAATTCACACAATGTCTAAATAAACGGTCTAAAACCACAGTATGAACCAGAATTAACTGAAAACTTATACAAATTTTCAGAGCAGTCCAATATTAATTATTTTCCGAAATTGTCAAATTTAACATACTAACAGCAAGTGTGAATAATCATAATTTACATTAAATAGTTTACAGTAATGATATACACTAGAATATGAGGAATCTCCCAAGCGTATATAGGACAAACATGCAAAGATCTTTATGTAAGATATACTGAACAGAATTAAAAATAATTTTGAAATTCTCCATATTCATGATAAGGGAAAGAAGGTGAACTTGTTAAAAGTTATGTAATCAAAATTGATAAAAATACAAATTTCATATAAACATTTAATAATCAATTGAATGTTTTTATAGTTTATCACTCCAAAATATAGCAGTGTATATATAATGTAACTTCTGTAATTAGTAATTCTTATTTGATAGCTTTAAAAAAATAAAAACTGGTTGTAAGTATTTCTGGAAATGAATCAGAGTTTGAATTTTTCATTCCAGTAGAATAAAATGAAGGTTTGATTTTATTGAAAGTTAGAATGAGTATTTGAGACACTGGAAGGTTATCTATATATCCTTTGTATGATAAAACAAAAAGTCCAAAGAGATGATTTAATTTTCGAATTTCAAATGGATTCGGTTAGTGTTTGGAAAACGTTAGTTTTGTGGACACTTCAACCAGCAATTTTTTAGGCCCAAAGACAAGTTCCAATCTCTGTATTGGAGGAAAAAAGTCTTACCTGATTGATTTTACAGGAATGATTTTATTCACCACTGCCAATGTAGTCAGTAAGTATTAGATTGATTCTTCTACACAAGGGAAATGGGTTAATTCATAGATTCATTAATAAGTGATCACCAAATAAGAACATTATTAGTATGAAAAGATCATGAAAATTAATATTAGGTATGTGGTTTTGGAAATTCATGGTTGACAAAATAAGAGAAAAAGCATCAAGGGTATCTCTGAATACCAAGGTACATGCCAGTCATGAGAAATGGCGGATTGGAACATACTCTAGAGATTACAAACTAATATAAAGATTTAACCATCACCAATCTATGTCCTTAAAATCTTCTATAAAATCTTACCTTTCCACAAACCAACACTAAAGTAGATAAAGGGGTGAATTCAATAGATAAATACCATCAGATTCATCACAAAATACCTACTGCAACAGAAATAAGTAGTTGAAGATAAAAAATATGTTAACTATGTAAATAACTAATTTATTTAAAAATATCCTCCTTTTTGTTGAAAAGGATTCAAGAATTTTATTCAAAAGTAACTCATGTATTTACAAATAGTGGTGATATTACTTTAAAATAATACTGAAACAATATTCGATATTGATTGTGGACAATTTTGTGAACCTTTCTGAATATTTTTATAATGTGAAGTTCGGGACTGATTCATCAAAGCAGTACCCCTACTTTATGTCTGAACAATATAATTTTTAAACCACAAATAGCGCTGAAAATATAAATATGCCGTTGATAAACATTCATTCAGAATATTGGAAAATGCTTACCCAGAACAATAGATTTCTACCTACATTGAAGAAACTTGAGCTTGGCATTTTCATTTAGTGTTGAAGTGAACGAAGCAGCATTGCTAGGATTTTTGCTCATTCGAAAACCAATCAATCCAAAAATTCTAAAAATATAATAACCAACATGCAGATGATATGATTCATAATTGTTTTTGAGAATGATTTACTGTTTTTAAAATACGCTTCAATGACTTTCATAATTTCATTGACAAAAAAATAAATTTAATTTGATAATAATTGTAAACATTTTTGTTTGGCAACCAGGAATTGCGGAACAGTAACCACTGCCAAAATTCGAGGAGTTATGAAATGAGAGAACAGGTAGAAGTAGGTGAAGTTACCTAGTATGGTTCTGAATTACGCTCTCCTATTAAAATAATCAGAATATGTCAATATTATATAAAAAACCATTATTTATTTTGGAAAAATGCAACAACATTCGTTATGAAGCATTCAACAAATTCTTCTTCATCTTCGGTTTTCGGTCAAATCTTCTCCTTTTCTTGAATTCTTGGAAAAGCTTACATAACGTCGCTATTATTCCAGCAATCTTTTCTTTCGATAAACGGAAATCCGTCTTGCCTCGGCCTAGCTACCGGCGTAACTACCAAAGACATCGTCCCTCAAAAAGTAATAAAAGACCCTATGCCTTTTCCATCCTTGTCTTAAAGTCAAAATATAGTTTCGTGTATGCCCGCTCATTTCATTCGGGTCAAGTTGTCATTCTTCGTTTGTATTATGGTCTTTCTTACTCAAAATGTAAACAAACTATCCATAACATTTCCCCACCCGTCACCCCTTCGCCCACAGTTTGTATAGAAAAGGATAGTTCATGTTCACTTCAAAACAGGTATTTGTGTAGGTATAGGCAGGCATCTCTATGTCTAAAAAGGAATGTCCTACTATAGGAAATACTATTTTCAATTTTTTTATATGAGCGGGTGCTTCCCTCACAAGCCAATACGCCAACGCGGACATTAAGGCGGTCTTTTTATTCTGCCCACCACAACCATCCGCGAAGAGCTGAACTTTTTCAATATTTTGTTGGAGCTGATGAGAGACCAAAACATGATGGACTGCTGGAATTGGAATTTTTCGGAAATTATGCTATAACCACACGAAAGATCTTGTATTCTCAGGCAATAATTTGCATTTCGAATTTCCACAAACGATTGTGAAGTTATAAAGATTTATTTGTTGACCAAAATATGCTGATTGGTATGGAAGTTTTGGCAATGCCAAATTTTTTTGGCAGTTCAATACATGAATACTATGGTCAATTATCAATTTTGTTTTTGCTTCTGCATTAGTTGCCTTGGCAATATTATCTTTTGTCAGAAGACAAGTAGAGCATGCAACTGTTAGGGGTGTTTCAAAACCCAAATTATAAAGGCGGTTGACGTAGTTTCTGAAGTAACATAATCTAACATTTTGAGTATTATTTCTCCCGCAATAGAGATCATAGAGTTTTTTAAAATTCAGGTGACATGGAAGGTACAATCTAGTTGTATGGCTACGTCTATAAAGTGATTCAGCGCATGTCAAGCTTTCTATGAAAGATTTTATTGACTGTTTGATTTGGTCATTTTTGTCCTTAACTCTGTCTCCCTCTCTTTTTTCTCTTGGTGTTTCTCCGTTCAAAAAAATATTGCGTGCCAGCCTTTCTATTCTGAATGGGCTCAACAAAGTAATTCAATGAAATGCGCATTTGAAAACCCTTACTTTAGTTCCATCCTTTTTGGAAACATAGTATGGGCTGAACTCCCTATATTTAAATATGAGGATATCTTGTTCAATTTCACTACTGCATGAGTAAATTAGTTTGTGAAATTGCTGGACATCCATCACTGTTAGAGTTTTACATGCAAAGGTTTTATTGCCATGCCTGCATGTCGGGTAAACAGGTTAACCTTTTGATTTCCGCCTATAAACAGTAATAATTTGATCATATTCTTTCAAAAAACTAAATCAAACTTGCCTCCTGGGCTTGCAATTTAAGCCTTTTCCAATTATGTTATTGAACTGGTCGTTTTCGGCCTTTTCCACTTTCACAAGGAAAATTTGGACAATTATCTGATTTCAAACCGGTACTAAAAGAAACAATCAGGAATTCATATTATAACCAAAAAATTGTATATCGTTTTTTATCATAACAGTTCCAATTGACAGGTCAAGAACTATCTACTCTCTCATGGTTTTTAATCACTGAAATCAAACAGTAACCCTAGCGATGTACTTAAAAAATGGAGCTGCTATGGAAATATAAAAAAAAAATCATTAAATAGAGATTGTGGAATATGTGATTATTTGACCATTTATCGTGGTATGCTGAATGCCTTATTTTAGATATTTGAATGGTTTTTAATTGAATCGGTTGTTACTTGATGGAAATCCATAGCACTTTTTAGACTGTTAGAAACGTGAGTAACTGAAACTTGATTTAACACGATAAGATTTCAACAAATGATATTACATCGAGACATGTTTCGGTACACTGTGTTTGATTAAGTTTTGTTAACTTATGTATCTAACAGTCTGAAAAGTGCTTAGTGCTCCCTGACTGGAATTACTTTTTGAAAATGCTTAGTGATCGCGAGCATTTCGTAAATTTGTTTAGTGCTCGAGATTTCGGAGCACTTTTCAAGAGTGCTCAGAGCTTAGTGCTCGAAGCACTTTCTGTCAGTGCTCGGCACAGCTCTGGTACTTAGTATACAAATATAAGATATGACTTCCAGACATTTCAGAATTCTAGTAAGCATCTGAAACCTCGATTTTCAGAAATAAAATGTATTTCAATCAAAGTTTGATTTGAAATATTCAAAACAGAATATTGTTTATACTGGTACAAGATCCAAAACCCAGTCATTCTCAAATATTTTAATATTTTTGTTATAATATAAATTTAAATTGAAAAAAAAAATTGACACTTGAAGTTTAAACTAGAAGTGCCGACTTATGTCACTTGTCAGTTTATCAATATTCAGTGTTTCAATCGTTTAAAAATAAAATTTAATACCTATGTAAAAAAACGATCACCGATAGCCTGTGGAATGATGTCAATTGACATCGGTGATCGTTTTTTTGCTGTCAGGTTGGTAATAAATTTTGTTTTTAATTGTTGGAAACACTGATTCAATTCGTAATTATGTCATCTATCATCTGATTGTCCACATTTTTGAGTCTCGATCTCCTGTCTTGTTTCACTTGTCTTGCGCATTCGCTTTTCATATGTCAAAAAATCTGGTACAAAACAAAGTGTTTTGGTGATGTGAAAAATTGCATTTTTAGGAGGATTTCAACAAAAACGTTCGCCGAGGAACCAAGGAAGTGAACCAGGAGGAATGATAGACTGAAAAAGAGAAGAATTTGATTATGTGTGATTTAGAATGGGACGTTCTTGCTGAAATCCATCTACATAATCAGGGCACCTCGGCAGACATCATTTGTGTATGTAGCAGATTTTTTGTGCGGTAAGTTCAAATGTCATCTGTCAATCAGTTTCTACCTCATTTTGTTCAAAAATTTCAAACGTTTATTTTGAAATTCGAGGGATTTCGTTATCATTTCCAAAAACGATGAAGTGAAATCATGTTCAATAGAATACTCGTACGAAATTTTACGTTTTACCGTTGTAGAAATTACTGGAGCAAGCTTTTATAGCCGTGTGTATCGAAAATGACCACTGAGGTGTCCGAAAAACTAGAATCAGTCTTGAAGGAACCCGGAAAACTTCCCGATATAAACGACTTCGTTATTATTAAACCAATAAGCCGAGGTGCCTTTGGCAAAGTGTTTTTAGGCTATAAAAAGAACAATGTAGATGTTATGTATGCAATAAAAGTGATGAAAAAGACAGAAATGGTCCACAAAAATATGGTATTCCAAGTATTGAATGAAAGAAACGCCCTAGCCCTAACAAAGAGTCCGTTTTGCGTGCAGCTTTTCTACACCCTCCAATCGGAAACTTCAATTTATTTGGTGATGGACTACATGGTAGGGGGCGATTTAAAGTCCCTCCTCAGTGTATATGGTTTCTTCGACGAGTCCATGGCTACGTTTTACATTGCGGAGATCTGCCTTGCTTTGCAGTATCTCCACAAACATGGCATCATCCACAGAGACATCAAGCCTGACAACATGCTCTTGTCCAAGGAGGGGCATGTCAAGCTGACTGACTTCGGGCTGTCGAACGTGAACCTATCCAGAGATTTGGAGATATCGGACTTTGAAAACTGCACTCCGAATCTGTGCACGCGAACTCCAGGTCAACTGCTCAGCCTGACTTCCCACTTGAGTTTCGGCTCGGGAAACTCCAAGTACGCGAACGACATCATTTCCGGAAATATCGGACGGCACGAAGGCAAAAAGTTGGATTTGTCTGCTCTGAATAACTCGAAGGTCCAGAACTGTTCTGCACTGTCGGGGATAACGTTCCTTTCGGCAGCGGATATGAACACCCCTTCGAAAGCCACCGACACTGACAGTTCGTACTATACGTGCCAAAGCACTGCTAATGATGACAGCGATGCTACGTCACCCGTGAGCAGGAAGATCCCCAGTCGCTGCGGAATGAACAAACTGCGAAACGATAGGTAAGATAAGGTAAGGTAGGTAAGTAGTTTATTGAATAGGAAATCTTAGATTTAGATTATTGAATTCACAATTGACAGAGCAGTTGATGTCATTCATGCAGAGTATGAATAGTAGTGGTCCAATGGCATAACCTTGTGGGACACCTATATTTATCTGCAGAAAATGATTATTTTCATAATCTATTTTCTATCACTCACGTAGCTTTCCAACCATTTCAAAGCAGTTGATTTAATGCCAAATGATTTTAATTTCTGCTATAGAATAACTCTGTCTATTGTTTCAAATGCTGGTTCAGATCAATGAACACGGCCACAATATCTTTCTTTTATCCACCAAATGGTTCCAGCTAGTAACAGTAAGTTGTAAGGCTGCTTCACATACTACAAAAACCTGACTTGTTTCCTAAGAAGATATTGTTAGCATTTATGTGGTCAACCAGTTGGTTATATGCTGCTCTTTCAATCACTCTCTCAATATTGAATAACGTGTTGACTTTTGGTATGGGTATTATAATGGGTGTTTTCAGCTCATTTGGAAATATTCCTGGTGAAAAGGATGTGTTAATAAGATTGAATAGGTGAAAACCATATGTATCAATGGTATTTTTTATTAACTTGACCAGTCATAGATAGATAAATTAGATAAATGTATTTAAAGAATTGTAAATTACAGTTACATTCATATCAGCAATTGAATGAAAAGAGTTGAAACAACTACAATAAAATACCATAACATCAATAATGACATTACAAATTACAAGTGAAATTAAAAACAGAGGTATATTTATATGAAACCAGTTTCGGACCATATAGGAAACTTTTTTATTATGCATTTGTCATAAAATTTTATTCCTCATAAAAGTTGGTACTTCGCGAAAAACTTGTATTTGAGTTATCAAAATCCTGAATTTCCAAAAAAACTTTTTAATATATATACACTTTTTTATGATTGAAGTGATCGTAAAGTTGCAAAATTATATTATTTAATCTTTTACCAATAACTAATTGATTTATTCAATAATTTCCTTCTATTAAATCACACTGATAGTTATAATGGACATACATACAGGGTGATATGTCAAATTTGCACCAAAAAACTAGTGAAGATTCAAACAATTTTCAACAAATGCTGATATTCCATTACAAATGATAAATTGTACCAAATTTCGCATTGGAATATTGTTGTAGGAATATGAGGGAGGTGCCTAAGGTGCATATGAGATACTAGTATTCTTTATGAGACTAGAACTATAAAAATTAGGAAAAAAAAAAATGTTTGTTGCATAGGTGGCTGTGATTCCAAATCTTAATATTGTTTTCGATTCTAAACAACTTTTCTAAATAAACTTCTTCAATAATATCAAAAATAAGAGCAGATGACTCTTGATCAAAATTCCTGTTTTTTGTTCTCTCCTGTACACCGTTTGGAAATTCAGAATTTTGATAACTCAAATACAAATTTTTAGCGAAGCACCAACTTTTATGAGGAATAAAATTTTCTGACAAATCCATAATAAAAAAGTTTCCCATATGGTGCAAACTTTTTGAAACTCACTGTATAACATCATGTATTTTATTCAAGATATAGAAGCTACCCAAAACACCAAAGCTTACTACAAGTGAGTAATAAGCTTACCACAAGTAAGTAAGTAGTAAGCTTATAGCTCTTGAGGATGCTAAATTTGTTGGCGAAATGCGCGTCGAGTGAAAGTGACGTGGTTTTGGTTTTTTGGGTAGCTCCTATTTCTTGAATTGTATTCACACCAAATGTTCCGAATATTTATTATATATTACAGGGAGAAGAAGAGGAAGCACTGTTCCTCTTCGCCTACGCATCCCAGGAAGGCATACCTCAAGACCGGGCTGACAGGCGAGATGGAGATCCTTCGAGTGGACGGCAGTAGCCCTAAGGGGGTTACCTTTTCCACCCCCGTTTCTGCTCAGAAAGCTAACAAGGTGAAAACCACCAGGTTTGAGTTGCCCAACAGTGCGAATAACAGCGAAAGACAGGAGATGAAAACTGGAGAGACGTCCTATATGGTGAGCCCCATAAACGATGAAGCAACTACACCGAAGACCCCCCGGACACCGTACCGCACCCCCAAGTCTGTTCGAAGGGGCCAGTGGAGCTCAGACCACAGAATCTTGGGGACGCCTGATTACCTTGCTCCTGAATTGCTTTTAAGGAAGGGACATAACAATGCTGTGGATTGGTGGGCTTTGGGTTGCTGTTTCTACGAGTTTGTGACTGGTATACCGCCTTTCAATGATGCCACCCCTCAGCTGGTGTTCAAAAACATCCTCGACCACAATGTGGAATGGCCTAGTGAAGACGAGGCACTTTCAGATGAGATAGTGCAGGCGATTGAGGCTTTGCTGGAGGACGATCCAGAGAAAAGGTCCAAGGCTGACGATGTTATGAAAATGGATGCCTTCAAACATGTGGATTGGGAGAATTTGTTGTCTGTGACTCCACCGTTTGTGCCGGATCCTTACGATCTAACAGATACGGGATACTTTCAAGCTAGGAATGAGTTGTTGAATTTTAATCTGTCAAACTTCGAGCTGTAGTTCAGTCTTGTTTGTTATGTGAATGGAGGTTGTGTTGGGAGTCTGGCTACTCTCAACGATGCAAAATGAATTTCAAGAGTGGGATAAAGAGTAATCTTGTCTGCAGTTGGGACAATAGAATAACTGATTTTTTCTTTATCTGATTTATCTGCTTTATAATGCAGCTGAAAACCAAAATAATGTAGTCAATTTTAGTTTACAAGAGTTGTTAATTTATTTTTGTTTCTTTTTAAGTGCATTATTAGGAAATAAAACTTTTAAATAACTTGAATGTTTTCTTTTTAGTACATGGGATCTGTCTAAGGTCCTTTGTGATATTTAGAGGTTGATAAATGAATATCTTAAATAATCCTTGGAAGTTTTTAAAATTACATTAGTAATAGGAAAAAAACCATACTCCTTACCATCCCAAAATTCTATGCGAACTATATTAATGAAAATAGCAATGATATTGTAAATCTTTTTGCAGCTTATGTTTCATCTGTGATGAAACAGTTAACAAAATCCATGAATATAAAATCAGTAACATAGTTGATATATATTTATAGGGTTGATATTTCTCATGTCATTCCCTGGAAGTTGTCTATAGGCCCAGATGGAATACCAATTAATTAATTTTACTCTTACCAAATCCATTCCTGTGATATTCAATAATTGAAAACTTCTCAACTTCAAATATCTTGAAAACCGTTGATATTTTTGATAATGAAACACTTTCCTTTTTTGTTCAGGAAATATTGGGGATTAAGGAAAAGAGGATGAAATCGATATTAATCCAGTGGGGTTAATGTTGGGGAGGGGCAATTAGGGGTACCCACTTGCCGTACGCCCCTGTTTGAAATTAAAAACACATGATTTGCATTGAATTTCTTCCTCAAAATCAAACTTAATAATAAATTGAATGTGTTGTACAGTATGGTATAGTTAACTTCATCCTTTTCAATTCAAGAACAAAATATCCAGCCAAACGTAACTCGTCGGTTGAACACACTGCGTCTGAAGATGACCTACAAAACGAGGAAGATTTGAATGATACCCAGCAAGATCTACCTATTCAGAAGGATATAACAACTGTGAAATCAAAGGTCAGTACTCGAATGATAACATTAATGATCAGTTTCATTTGAATATACAGGGTGGCC
Source organism: Chrysolina haemoptera (assembly GCA_958298965.1). Classification (NCBI taxonomy): domain Eukaryota; kingdom Metazoa; phylum Arthropoda; class Insecta; order Coleoptera; family Chrysomelidae; genus Chrysolina; species Chrysolina haemoptera. The sequence goes on from OY282593.1 coordinate 29,545,019, forward strand.
ATCGAGGTTTTGACCAGGAATATCTCTGACTCGAGAGTAATAGAGAATTGAAATTCTGATGTTATCCTGTAATAGGATGGTCCTTTGGTATCCTATTTTCCTCCAAATAATACGCAGGTCATTATTTATTACTACATTTATTGTAAAGAATTGACTTCTGTAAAACAAGTTTCAAGTTCATTGTCTTGATCTATTCTAACTAAAACTGGGACAAAATTGACTATGTAATATTCCAAACAATATCATCTTTAACCTACTTAAATGTAAAACATAATATTCAATATGTTATGATAACTATTTCTATTTATCAGTACACTACAACCCAATGAGCTTTTTGTTATCGATCATGTGATATTAGATTCAAAATTATTAATGGGACAACCTGTATATTTTGGCATTTCTATGTTCCTCCCGAAAAAACGATTCCAACAAACTATCACACTTGTGGTCTAAACCGATTAGTTTAAGAACTACAGGTACTTCAATATCCTTTGTCCCACAACTGAAAAGAGTAATTGCCAAATTATTTAGATTTAGGGTCACCCTGTTTATTTTGTGATGTTTAAAACAAGGCAAAATTATAATAATCATCCATATTTTATTTTAAAACGTAATAAGCCGGAACGACATGTTGTATATCTGCTACTTCATAAACCGGATGAGGAAGAGCCTCGTCTTCGAAGATGAGATATTTGATCCCTAAGATTGTGGGCGGAAAAGGTGGCATGCGCTCTGGGTGTGTCGCTCTGGGTGTGTGTTTCACACGCCACAGATCATGCCATGTACCCTTCTGCGCAGACTCGCTTCTCTCCTAGCAATGCAAAAAACCGCCTTTCATCTATCTGTTCAAAGCGTCTTTGATCATCGCGGACGCCTTGTGCTGGAAATTCTTCCGTTTGCGGCCCCACCACCTTGCCTTTGTCCCCTTATTCCGAAAGGGTCGGTTGTGGGGGCCTATTTCTCGTTCAACCACTTCAACCGAGTATAAGGGGTATACCAAGTGCCAAGTGGTTAGCCTAGCTACCCGCGGCCGATATCAGAGGGAATGTTCTTTCCCTCCCGGGTTCGCCGGCGCTTCTGGTCCGGTTATTCACCTGTTGCTCAGGTAGGTGGTGTCGCTACTCGTCAGGGCCTCTAGATGTTGGTTGGCCCCCCTGCCTTCGTATTATTATTTAGAATAGAATAAAATATTTATCCTATGATCAGCTAGTTAGTTATTGAGTTTTTTTGTAGTGGTGAGGTTAAGAGCTTCTTCAGTTTTTGTGGTTTCGGCATTGAATACATTTCTCCAATTCCAGTATCAAATATATCATTAATAAAAACTTACCGTCTTATAGAGCGAGCACGAGGCCGTCAGCTGTTACTGCAGCGCGTCGCAGACGGATAACCTATCGACGGACGAACACGACAGCCTGAGGGATTGTTCGACTCGAGGCATCCAGCAGAGCGACAGCGGCACCGACTTGCGCGAGCACTCCGCTTTGCAAGACGTCGCCGGCGACTGGAGCCGCTTCTGGTCGGCGTACGGCGAAAAGCTGATATGGAAGTCGTGGATCGACAAGTACAGCGCCTACATCAACCCCAATTATCTGCAGTTCACGCAGTCGCAGAGGGACATAGGCGAAGGAGGTAGTTTATCAGGTAGGTGTACATGACACTTACAGTTTGCTAAATTATTACTGGTTTCTGAACGTGTTAATTGTTATTTAGAGTATATTATGGTTGTTTTACAACCTATGAGGGAACACTGTAATTAGAAAGTGTACACGCTCATATAACTCCGGATTTTTGTGGCTGCCAGTTTCTTTATAATAAAGAAAAACGTTATGCCGTGACGTGCATCGAAATTATACTTGGCACATACCTCAAATTCTCATAACGTTATCGTCGTTATACAGAGCACGTGACCGCGACTTTTTAAAAGGCCGCATAGAATCACACAAGAAGTACTTTCTGTGTTTGGTTTTGATTTTTAGCTAAAGAAGTGTTATTGTACCTGTTTCAAATAAACGTGATTATTTCTTGTCATTAGAACGAAAAAGCAAATACATTGCATCAAAAGACAAAGATTAGTTAGAGTGAAGCCGACCTTCCACACCAGCTTTTTGCCGCTGGCTTCTTGTCTCTAGCAAATCAAAAGTAGCGGCGGCTACTTTTGAAGTACTCTGATTGGCTAGAGACAAGAAGCCAGCGGCAAAAAGCTGGTGTGGGGAAGGCCGGCTTGATAGCGCGCATGGATCTTTTTATTAGCATTAGGTTTATTCGTTTGCATCGAGGTGTAGGACTTTCCTACACCTGGTGTAATTTACACTCGATTTTCAGTGTTAGTTTGCAGATTAATTTGACAGTTTGAACTGCACTCAGCTACACTCGATGCAATCGAGTGAACCTATTCACTCTTGAAGAAATGTACACATATGTGCTGTTCATATTCATCAATAGTTTTTATACAAAACAGCAAACGAAAGCCTACAAAGACTGGCTACAAATATTTTGAAGCTGAAAATTAACATGCTATTGTTTATCTGGGTGGGTAATTTCCCCAAATGTCAATCAAAAGAATGTATGACAGATTTCATTTGACTCTGTCAAAGAAAGATCTTATTTCTAAAACCGCAATTCAAATTCAATTTCTTCAGCGTCTTTCCAAGAAGTTTTGATAACGGAGGCAGATACAGCCTCCGAAACGTCAACAATTTTCAAAAAAAGAGAAGTATCATTTGTTAATTTTATCTCATTTTTTCAGATAGGCAAATTCAGTGTAGGGTACATTACTGACAAAAATTTATTTCTTTCAAGACAGCAGTGCAGTAACTTATCAGTCAAATTAATTTGTCCTTCTACACTTATATAGATTTCTTTGGATTAACATTTTTTCATTTTCAGATTGTGGAAGGCCATAAACCCAAAAAATCATGTCAAGAATCGGATTTCCTCCACAAAATCAAACTTTCAATCAATATTCACTATCACTATTTAACAATTTAGGTGTTTTAATCAAGACAGCACACTGTTAGTATTTTATCTAACATGGTATCACAAGAAAAAAATCAGAGTAATAGGCATGCAATGGTATGAATAATCTCTTGGGTTGATGGGACTCTTACCTCTTACTTTTCCTCTGCAGGTCTAGGATTCTTTCGTGGAATAATGATGAATAACACATTTATGTTTGACTGCAGCTATACTTCATATCAACTCTTTGATAAGACAAATAACATATGACAAAATAGTAAAAATAATTATTATGAGGTAGAACAAGTTTCAATTTTTCTTCTTTCCGACTGAGCCCGATAGTAGCTGTTCGTTTGACAACCCTGTCACTCCTAACTAGATCACAGTTCAGACATAAGCGTAGTTTGAGGAAGGACAGTACCATCACAGGCACATGTTAGACAAAATTCTATATTTTTGACAAAACAACACAACTCTTTCTACGTGAATCATAACATGTGCTCGATGAAATCTTCAGCTGTTATTTTAGTTTGACTCTGTTCATCTTTCTAATTTGTTTCGCCTTCTGATATTTCGACATATTTATACATTAATTTCGAAATGAACAAACGTCACCAATAAATGAACAGTACCTCCGTGACATTTTCTTGTATCATTTTTCTCCTTTCCTCTCTTGTTTTCTTGGTTGTTGCGATATGGAGTTGAATGTATGTATGTTTGATGTATTGTTTAATGTTTGTCTTCCTTATACCAGAACTTGTTCTGTTTGGAAGGTGTATTATCAATAAATAAAAAAAAAAATGTCGAATGGAAATCAAACTATTGCGAATAAAAACAATATTAACCTAGAATCTTGATATAGGTAATAGGTGACTTTTGTTCCATGAGAACAGTTATTACGATTTGCGGTGTTGTCAATAATTGTTTTTCATGAAAAGGAAGATGCGTTCATAAAATTTTAAAGTTAAAACGATATAAAAAGCATGTATATTTTCTCAAAATGAAAAAATTTAGTGGCAGTAGTAGTTAAATGTTTTAGACCAGAAACAATCGATGGAAACGAGTTTTTTTAAAATTTTTCATATAGGTAAAGGTCTATTTTTCCTTATATTTTCAGTTACAGGCATCCAAGGCAAAGACCGAGCTCCTCCGAGCGAGCTCCCCAAACCGGAACCGCCCCAGAAGTCCGAGAAACCCCTCGACACCGCGTCCGCCAAAGATATCTCGCGGAAAAACAACGTCTTGCTGCGCAACCTCTCGCTCAGCGAGGAGAAAATCTTCGCAGACGTCTCGGAGGGCTGGAACCCCCTGTCGCCGGTCAGCGTCGAGGAGGGCACTGAAGCGGAGCGCCTGCTGAGCTCGAGGTGCGGCTCGTATGCCAGCGGCTCGCTGAAGACGCTCGACTCCATGACGAACGTGACCGGCTTGACTGTGTCCTCTTTGAACTCAAGCCGCGCCGCCTCCAGCTCGGACAGCATCTCCTCCGTCAGCTCCGTCAACAGCTCGATCAGCAGCTCCGAGGACTTCGACGAGGACTACCAGGACCAGTGGAACGCGCTGTGGCAGCGGCACTACGAGGACGAGTATCTCGTGCAGTACAACCGGTTCATCGGGTCCGTGGTCGCAGCAGGTATGATAATCTTATCTTATCTTACTTTATTTATTGATCCCAAGAAACATTTCTGTTTATAGAGGGATTAATTTTTACATAAATTGATTAATGACAATACATCTTGAATTTTACATGTTTTTATTTGCACATAGACATTACCATCCGAGAAGCTGAGCGACACAAGCAATGAAAATAGTGAATATTGAAAAATAAACTGTTGTTAAGCATATTATGGCATTCGAAACATATACTGCCACTACTCATTTACAGAAAGATGTTAGATTCACATATATATTTATAATTCATATTAGGTCACAGAAAGGATTCTTTGAAAGTTACACAACCTTGAGCAGTCAGTGCTATCAACTTCACGGCTCTACTTAAACTGTCTGTTCACTCTTTTCGTTTGCCCTTTTATTCTGTTGGAACATAAGCAATACCTTTTCCAAAAAACTTCCTCCATTCGGTTGATAGGGATTAATGGGATATTTTAGAAGAAAAAAAAAAGAAACAAACGTTTACCAATATACCAAAAAAATTTAAATTGTAATTTATCATTAACCGCGGCGGTTTTTTACGATTTGCATAAAATCATTCATCTATTCGCATGGGTATGAGCTAAACTTATGGGAAGGGAATAATCGAACGCGTCCACTGCTATTCGCGAAATGAGTTCCAGCTAACTGGTGCTCAGAATGTAGGCGCGAAATAGTTATCAGCTGCCAAAACTTAGGAAATGTTCCTTATGAAAGGGCATTGCCAGCGTGAATAAACATTTTTTCACGAAATGTAGAGGAATTCCGTCAGGGCCAGAAGAAAGTTTTCCTATATATCTATGTGTCAATAAAATATAATAATATTAATTCATCAATAAAATACAATGAAATGTAAATATAAAGAAAAATATAAAAAAAATGCAGACATAAAAAAATGCATATACTTTCTGAGCATGATCAGTTTTCTGATTTGCAGATTCTCTGCTGAGCATCGAAATCGATAGCACCGATTCCCTGGACGGATCCCACACAACCCTCTCAGTAATTCCAGCTGAGAAAACTCAGTCCCAGAAAACGAGCCCGAAGAAACTTGTCTTTGATTTCATCGAGCGCATCGACGTCGAAACTCCAACATCCCTGGACCACTTGATGGACGGACTGAACATGACGGATCAGAATAGGACCAGCATTTCTCAGAATGACACTACGGACGACGAGAATGGCGCGCTTCAAACTGAAATGCTGGCCATGGGTTTGCCCACTTCCTTCGGTCATGTCCATAGGTCCAGTTCGATTCCGAAGGTCTCGACCGACATTCAAAAAGAGTAAGTCAAAACTTCTGTGAGATTATCAATAAAATACTAGCTGCAGTGTCGCTAAAACTTTGATAGTTGACAGACACCAATAAAAAAAGTGCGCCTAAATCTATACCTATTAGGAATATAGAAATATTTTGAGAATTTTGATCATAAAATTCTGGATCGTTTACCCAGATAACCACTCCCCACGTCCGTGGGGTAAGCGATTACTGGGTCCTGAGCAGATGCAGTGAACCAAGGATGACGGCCTTCTGCATTTGTCCGGCTAAGATTTCTGCCATATTACGGCAAGCCGGTATGATTTTTAAGTTCGAGAGCAGTGTGCCCATCATTCCACCAAGGACCCCTATAATCAGAACCACCATTTTAACAGAATGGTTTGGGTCTTTTCGGACGATGTTCGTTTCACCAGGAGCCGAAAACTCCATGACGAAAATCGTCTTACTCTGATGGTCGAGGAGGACTACATCAGGCTTATTGGCTTGTATTTGCCTGAGGGTAGGGAATGAGTAGTTCCAATATATTCGACACTTCTCATTCTCCTCAACGGACTCAATATCCCCCGGAGCATAAGGCAACACCGGTGTCTCGTCTATATCGTACGAATGTCGTAGATGGTAGTGCAACACTCGTAGAGCCGCGTTATTATTATTATTATTATAATTATTAATAACATAGTCAAATATATGTATATATATATAAAATACAATTTGATAACAGTCACAAGTTTAACAAATATACCCCTATTGTAAAAAAAAATATACAATAACACACAATAACATATTGAAACATATGACCTGTTATATGAGTATGTAGGCAAGAGTAATATTAATAAAATAATTTCAATTTAAACTCGTTCGTGATGCGGCAGAAATCTTAGCTGGACGAATGCAGAAGGCTGTCATCCTTGGTTCACTCCGTCTGCTCAGGGCATATGATTCTCGGACCCGTAGTTGCTTGGCCCACGGACGTGGGGAGTGACTATCTGGGTAAATGGCACTAGCGCGCCCTCCGGATGTGTCGGAGCTTGAATTTGAATGATACTTTATATTATGAATTTATGATGTTACTGTCGGAATTTGATTAGGATTCCTGTACATCAAGGAAGAAAGTACTTTTTTGAACTCGTATCCTAGATATGACTCATATATCTACATCCAGTTTCCAATCCTTGTTTTCAAATGTGGTTTATTTCCAGTGACAGCTTCAACTCTGGCCGTAACAGGATCAGGGCAGGGTTCAGTGTTCTGGGGATTGAGTTTCGTGAACATCCCAACCAAATGATGACGGGGCAAGTGGATTACAAAATGAAACACATTCGGCTTCAGAACAGACATCTGAAAATACGACCAGAAGCTAAGAAGCCGAAGCATTCCTTTTTTGATGATGATGGTAATATGATTACAAACGATGATAGTACTGAAGAGGTTAGTGCTGAATTTTGGAAATATTGAGAAGAATCTTAGAGTTTCCTGCAATTCTAGCTTGACATCTTGGAATTCCCATCTAATATAATTTGACTGGCATATTTATTCTTTGTAGGTAGCCTTCCATGACGTTCTTTCCGATAGCTCGGACAACCAAGCGAGCTCATGCGAAGATGAGCCAGAGTCCACTGAAGCCATTTTTGTGTCTTCACCCGATGAGAAAACAGCGGTGGTGTCGCCAACTAAAAGGAGGAAGAGAAAAAGAAAGCAGCCTGCTCTTCCTCCAGAAATCCGGGACAACGGTAGACTGAGAAAATACTGGAATAAGAGGTTTTCTCTATTCAGTAAATTCGATCAAGGCATAAAGTTGGACGAAGGTACTTTCAACGCATTCAAATTGTTTTGAAATTTGTATACAGGGTGACATACCAACACTTACGAAAAAATATTCGGTTTGTTAAAAAAAGAGCAAAATAAAAACTTATTAATTTATAGAAACTCACCCTCCATGGATTTGAACATGGCCATGTAGAACTATGCAGATCAGGGTTGAACAAAATTTTATTTTCATTTTAAATTTCTTAATGAAAAAAATTATCTCGCTTTTATCAAAAATAAAATAATTTCAACATTGATATGAGCAAGTACTCACCCTGTATCATTTAATTGCAATAATGTTAAACTCACAAAATCAAAAATATCAGTTAACTCCAAAAGAAAAGAATTTAGCTTCGAAAACAATCAATGAGTTACATGGAAATGCTGGACTGTTACCATGAGTATTAAACATATTGGGTCTAATGAATAAACCATAAGCAATTGCTTTTACTTAGATTTCTCGAAACAGATCTATCTATTTTGTTAATTAATGAGAGAGACAAACCTATAGTAAAAGCTTTTGCTAGGTTTTATTCATACCACCCATTGTGTTTTAGGACAAAATAATAAAACGTGAAAATTGTCATGATATTTCACAATTCTTCAGTCAAAATGAAGCAAATACTTCATAAAAATCATGACTCAGAAGTTGCAGTCAAAAAATCGTATTCAGATCAGATTTTCCTCGCACATTTCATGAATTCATTCTATTACTCTCAAATATGTTGCCTCGGCGTTAATAACATAAATGTAATCACTTTTCAGAAAGTTGGTATTCCGTAACTCCCGAACAAGTTGCCAAACACGCTGCCGAAAGATGCCAATGCAACACCATCATCGATGCCTTCTGCGGAGCCGGGGGGAACGCTATACAATTCGCCTTAACATGCAAAAAAGGTATGTTGAATAAATAGACGTAAAAAAATGCATGCACTGTAATGATGTACAGTTGTGTGCATAAAAAAGTCGTACAGTTACAGTTGTAAGACTTTTTTATGCACACAACTGTATACATCTTGTAATCAAATAAATATCAAATTTTTATGAGAAAATAAAGTGGACACCACATAAAACAGAAGTTGGATAATTTGAAAATATATTGTTTGAATATTGTTTGAATCATCCAGTATGTTATTTGATAGTGTACTGATGACAAATAATTATTACACAAATTCACAATAATTAGAAAAAACTTCCTATAGTGACAGTTGATTAAGTAAATTGAAAGAAAAATCCTCAGTTGAGTGAGCTCAGAGGAAATGAGGCCCCAGGTTTCATTCTTTACCCAATGATAAGTTTAGTCCGGCTCGAAGGACCAATATAATTTAGACCTTCGGAAAATCGACTTACCCAGTGCTTGAAGACAATGATTTGTAAACTTGTATCCTGCACTGCGGTGAGCATCTTCAGCATAGGTTTAGTCTTCTCGAAGAACGACGTAAAACTGATACAACGGTTGGAAATTGTTCGTAATTTATAGTTGTACCCTGGTTAATTAGTTCAGCCAAAGATCCACGAGACCACCTCGCCACTCCCAGGGTATACCGAATACCGTGCTCGTGCGGGTCGGTATACATCGGTACCACCCTCCGCAGCGTAAAAACCCGGCTCTCCGAACATCACAGACAATGTAGGCTAGCCCAGACGGAGAAGTCTGCTGTGGCATTGCACGCCTACGGAGAAGGTGCCCATGATATCCGGTTTGATAATACAGAAGTGCTCTCAACCGCGAAACACTATCATGCCCGCCTTAATAGAGAAGCCATAGAAATATACAAACAAAAACAATTTCAACAGAAAGGAAGAATCCCTAAAGCTCAACAAAGCCTGGTACTCAGCCTTGAAAAACACAAAAAACAAAACAATTAAACAACACAAACAAACAGGTAGAAAGGGGCAATCACGACTCACTAATTAGGCAGGTAGACAATGGCTACATTCCACCCGGTCAGGTACCCCAGTCACCCCAAGCAAAACTAATTAACCAGGCTGCAACTATAAATTACGAACAATTTCCAACCGTTGTATCAGTTTTACGTCGTTCTTCGAGAAGACTAAACGTATGCTGAAGATGCTCACCGCAGTTGTGAGCGAAACGTCCAAAGAAACCGCCTCCAGGGAGGTGAACCGACCACGGCCTCAAAGCCCGGAAACCATTCTTCACGATTTCACTTCCGGCCGTGAAAGCCTTCACTCTAGGTATAGATAATTCAATTTTTCTAACTGAAAATAAAGTTTTTGGCAAACTTCTGATGATCAGTTGAATACGAGATCAAACAATCAATCACAGTAACCCGAATGGAAAAACAGTTCAATGGAACAACATGAATTAGCATTTCGAAAGTATAAAAAAATAAAAACGCAAATACTTATGTCATCTACAAATCTTTGGAAACACTTATTGCTTCAAAACTGGAGGAAACGTAACCTCCACATTAATTTATTACACAATAAATATTTCATTCCGGCTCGAAGGACCAATATGGTTTAAAAATGGGCTATTTTCAATACAAATTTTTGCTGAAGAGGGTTGTATTATTATTAATAATAATCTCGTTCCACTTATTTTCAGTGATCGCGATAGACATTGACCCCAAAAAAATAGAACTAGCCCTGAACAACGCCGAAGTGTACGGGGTGGCGGACAAAATCGATTTCATAACGGGCGACTTTTTTGAGCTGGCCGAGTGCTTGAAGGGCGACGTGGTGTTTTTGAGTCCCCCCTGGGGCGGCCCCAACTACCTCAACCAACCAGTGTACGATCTCGAAGAGATGTTACAGCCTTTTCCGTTTTCGCGGCTGCTAGCGGCAGCCAGGAAAATTAGCCCGAACGTAGCTGCGTTTTTGCCGAGGAACAGCAATACCTTTGCAGTAAGTCAAATCAAAATATACTACCAAATTTCCAGAATAAGAAATCTAAGGTGCTAAGGTGCTGGAGGGTGTCAGAGTTTATCATAAAACAGTTATATTTTTAAAACTAGCGTTGTTCAGCAAGAAGTGCCGCAAGGGCCCGTACTGGAGCCGTTGTTTTTCATAATTTATATTGATGATTTACGGGCATTTAGGGCTTCTCCAGTTTATCAATGGAATGATTTCGCTTGTATTGTCGATTTCGTTAGTGTTCTTCAAAACAACTGATTCTCTTTGAGATATTTTAAGTAGATCCAAACCTCTAATAGTGAGGAGAACGTTGGTTTGATCTATCTACAAGAAAGACAAGTCAAAACTTTGGCTCAGTCAGTTTGAATTAATTTTTCTTACACAGTATTGATGTTATTAGAATCTTCAATAATAAAGCCACTTCCAGTAGTAGTTATCCAAGTGTCCTCAATGAATTATTTGTTTGTAATGTTTGTAAATGTTGTTGTCCCTCTAACCAATGATTTCTGTGAATTTCAGTTGGTCAGTGAAGCCGGGCCTGGAGGAAAAGTCGAGATCGAGCAGGATTTCATCAATAAAAAACTCATAGCAGTCACAGCGTATTATAACAACTTGATAAAAGAGAAGTAATCCAGGTTTTCTGTATTCTGTGAACGTTACTCATGTTAAGTAAGCTTGAACAAAACTTTATACTAAGCTGTATGATTTTTTATGATTTAGAAGTAAGGATGTGTTGATTTTATTATATGATTTACAAGAAAGTGCTTGGGTTTTTCACGATCTTTTCAAAGCTTACGATATCCGAATGGAACTCCAATGCCCCTAGTCTTGAATTCCGCAGCATTATTCTTGTTTTACTGGAGACTTTTCATTTTCCTCTACCCCTTTCCTCCAGGTTCATCTCCGGTTATCTTTAACAATTTATTTACGTTTATAAACATATACGGAATTAATAATTTTCATGTTTTTTTTTGTTTTTTGCTATTTGCTCAGTGTTGCCAATGTGCTACGCATATATTGAAATGCCAACTCCAACTGTATTTAAAAAAAGCTCAGAAAATGTAACCTCCTCAGAAGTGTCGCTGAAAGTGGCTCTTTTGGGGTAAAATTTTCGTAGCCCAAATTTGAAATTGTAAAAGATTTCTCCTGCACATGCCTTCCTGTATATGCGAGCTAGATATTTAAAATGTACTAGTCTTCTCTGTTATTGTCTATTATGGTATTTTAAATAGTAATTTTAATTTTAACTTCTTATTGTTTTATGACGAGTGTTAAATTCTTTAAATTTTATATTGATAAATATCTATCTACAATCATCTGCCAATCTGAAGAATGAGCATTTATCAATGTTTGGGGGTTATTCAAATAGAAATTTTTTTGCTAAGTGATATTTTGTAACATTGCAAAAGTCCGTAAATGCTTTCCATATGAATTTGTAACATTTTTGGGTATATTTGAATCGGTAATTTCATTGATTCTAATCAGTTTTACAACCGAATTGTGACATGTTGACATTATTGAATATTTGAAACTTGTAAAAACGTAAGATAGTGAAAACAGCCAATGGGATCTGTCTTCAGTACAATGTTGTTTCGATTGGTTGAATTCAATCACATGGCCTAAAATCAACTAGTTTCATTGAGGTGGTGCTGCAGGTTTTTCCGGGTTTTCCTACAGCTGAACAGTGAATATGCCAACAAAAATCATTAAGTCACCCCGGAGCGCCACGGCAAATAATAAGAATAGTCGTCCTCTACCTGCACAGGTTATGCCTTTGGGTACACTCTACAAGTATTTATGAGGGAGTTTCATTATTATTATAGGATTTCGACTTGAGCAAAGACATTTCATTGAAAACTACACAAAAATATGTATAGTCTAATATTTAGGTAGCATATAAAAAATAAATACAACACAACTTGACAACTACAAATATGAATTGGTACCAAAAGGAAATATATCCACAGAGTTTGTTAAATCATCACTACCAGAGGAGTCCAAGTGAGTGTCTTCACTCAGATCACTAGCATTATGCCTTGAAGCCCCTTTTCTCTGCCTACCACCAACATCTCTTTCAGGAACATGCTCTGCATCATCCTGCTGCATTGGATCCGAACTGTTTGTTTCCTCGACAACAGTGTCTGTGGTTTCTTGCACTACATTAGAGTTCTTATTGTCACCAGCTGTTTGAACATCATCTGCGCCTTGTTCCTGTTTTCCAAAAATGCCCCTCCCCTTTAGCTTCTCCAAGTAGAAATAGTTCTCCTTGGCTTTTCTGGGTTCCTCCCTAATATCGGAATTGTCAGTCATCCATGTACTGAACCTTTGTTGGATTATTGTCGACCCCAGCTCTTCGTATTCTTCTTTAGTCACAAGGTAAGAGCTAAAGTTAGGTGTTTTGACCAAGGGGCCCCCACCTTCCCAACTGTACGATATTGGATTATCAGGTTGGTACACGACAACTTCCCAAAGGTCAGGCAGCTGTGATCTTAGTTCTAAGAACATCCTCTCTTTGAATCCAGGGAAGCCACAGTTGCCCCCAATTAGCACTATGTTTCTCGCCAGGTTCTCTTGGTGCTCCTTGGGACACATATGGATGGATTTTACCACAGCTTCGGCGATGCCCATGCACTTCATCCCTATATCAGATGGGTGGAACAGGATTTCAGGTACGATAAACCTCTCATTGTTCAGTTTCAGTATTTGACATCCCTCTTCTCTCTCTTTCTGAAGTAGATCGTTCGGGTCCTGGATGTATCCTCTCCGAATGTTGTTGAAATCCGGCAGAACATAGTTTTTCACAATGTTGTTCTCTGGTTCTGACTTGGAGGCCAATTTCAACTCTTCCTTCACATCTTTTGCTACGTAACAAGTATCTTCTTTTACTTGGTTTATCACAAAGGTTTCCTCCATGACATTGTACTGCCTGTAGGATATTATATCCTTCAGGTGGTTCGTCAAGAGTTTCCCTCCGACATTCAACCTCCTGATTCCTCTGAGATACTTATTTCCTTTGATATAAGGTATAACATGTGTGAAGCTGAAGCCTGTGTCAACTATTATACAGGGTGTATCTCCGGACAATTTATGGTCTTCGGCGTATTTTAACCTCGCCAAGTCTGTTGGATTGACTCGAAACATCGAGGGTACTTCATATTCCTCGAAAAATATCTCGTCTATGCAGTCTTGTATGGATTTGAAATTGAACAGGGGTTGCGTCATGATCACAGGTTTTTCGTTCACTGGGCAAACATTTCTACTAAAAACGTAGTCCCACACCGGTTTTTGAACGTCCCATTTCGTGATGTAGCCCCTTTCGCAGGGCAGCAGAAAAAACAATCCCGAACAATCTCTGCAGTCGTTGATTTGATTCCCAATGAATAGTCTCTTCCTTTCAGATTTGGCTTTCATGATACAGTTTGGGATGATTGTAGGGACTGAGTCGGAGGATAAGCCAGCTTTAATGCTGTAGGCCCCACTGTCAACTATTACCGCTACTATGCTGCTGTCTTTTTTAGGTTTGGGATCGCTTGAGCCGGCACTGGCACGTCTTCTAGCTTTGGTCCGATCGAAAGGTCTAGAGTACACTTTTACTACAGTCAGTCCACTTGTATTCATTTTGCAATATATTATTAATTCAAAAATAATAAATAAATATCCATAACCTCAATTTCAGACAGTTTTTCTCTACCTTGAATTCTTGGAACAACTTACATGACGTCGCTATATTTCAGCGCCTCCCCCATCCCGTTCTGGCCTGATTACCGGCGTGGATGCAAACAAAGCCCTGCAGTAATTTTTGACGCACAAGTGAATTTAGAAATTTGAATTTTTATTCATAAATATCCAAAAAGTATGTACCAGATATTCAATGTTAGGAAGGAATGTCACATAGTCTTGAAATATTGTGACATTCTAAAGTTTTCTGTTACAAGTGCCTCCAGTTGAAGGTTCAACAGAAACTGATAATCATTATCGAGTCTTCTGTCAGAATTGGCACTGAAAATAATTCTATTCAAAAGTTTTTCTGGGAAAGAATTATCCATTAAAATATTTCTAAGAATTTTTAAATTTTTGTTTCTCAGAGAAGGATGAACTAATCTTTTCTATTCTTGTTTTCATACAATAAAAGAACAAATAATTTAATTTATTTTCATTCTTTATGAATGAAAGGAATGGTAATGAATATATATTTCTCAGATGAGTTTTGATATACTAATCAGTAATGAGTGAATTATCCTTGTATTGCACAAATCGATAATTTTTTATTTAAATCATGTTAGAAAGCTAGTCATTCTACTTTAATGTGAATGAAAGAAAGTGAACATACTTTTATTCCATAGTATATTATTTATAATAGACAGATTTCATTTTTCATGAAAAAAAAAAAGATTCTAACATTGTTTACATATATCTTCCAAAATGAATGAATTCACTTAAGGTTCAAAGAATGGTGAGTTACTTACCAACGAGTAAAAACAGTAAAGACATCCCACTATCATAGAGACAGACAGGTAATTAAATAATCAGAAATAGTCAATCGTCCAAAAATATAACAATAAATTATTGGCCCATATACTAAATTGGCTAATACATAGTGTGATCGATGTGATTGCAAATTTGTTATGATCCAGAATAAATTGCAAGAAATTGAAGCACTGAGCAAATTGGGTGTTACTTTGGATGAATGGAAGCTTTGGAAATATTAATATTATTGAAATCGAGAGATATAAAAAAATAATAATTTTTTTTTTAATGTGGATATTTTTGATAAATCATTATAGAAAATTGAACGTAGAATTACTGAAAAATAAATAAATATGCGAGAATATGTTTCCTGCTAAAGAACTCAAAATTGATTTCTCTAATAAGAAAGAGCACAGACACAAGATATAATAGGATGAAATAAATTTATATACCCTTAAAGTTGTGTAAAAAAAATTTCAGCTTGTATAAAAAAAACTCAAGTAAAATAGAACATTTCTCTATTTATATTATGACGAGAATAACTTGCCTAAAAGCAAATTTAATAGGTAGAAAAAAACTTTCAACTAGCTTTCGTTGTAAAAAGCGTCCTGAGTAAGCAAGTTTCAGATTATGCAATATATAGAGGTACTATGCAATAAGTTCATCACAATGCTTTGCATAATTTAATAATGACTTTTTAGTTATTTTAATCTTCCAATCTGAAAAAGTGAAAATAAAATCAATACAATTATAGAAGGACAAAATAATATTTAATAATAATTTGTACATTGTCTAAAATGTACTATTTCAGATCACCAATTTGTACATACATGCCATGACTGCAGAAGGGCAATAATTGTTAGAACATATTTAAGATGTATGGGCAAGTTTTTAAATTCATCGATGGATCCATCGATGAGCATTGCATCCTTTGTTAACTAATGGAAAATGACAATGACAGCACGATTGCGCATTATCCATCAAAAACTCGTCTTATTTAACAAAATTTGTAGATTTTCGTGAAGAAAACATTACAATAAACAGAATACCTCATACGCATGCGCAATATGTTCATTAAAATAAACCTTAAAAGGCATTCTATTTGGGACTAATTCAGGTGCAACACGGTTTACAGTACAGCTCCAGTACATGAAGCTCCAAAAAGAAAGCTTTTACTGACATTACACGTGCTCGAAGCTCTAAAGAAAGCTTCCAAATGGCTGAATGTTTCGGGATCCTAGAGAAAAAACAGAAGAAGAGGAAAAGAAGATGAAATTGGAGGAAAACTGGGAGAAACTAAGGGCCGGTTTTTCAATGTCCTGTTAGCGTAGTTTGACTGACAGTTAAATTTGACCGGTGGTTAGATGAATAATGACATTCACTCAAATGAAGGATACACTCACATTCTAACCATCAGTCACGTAACAGAGACATTTGACTGAACATTGAAAAACTGACCCTAAACTTAAATTGTTGATAACCGGTTATTATTACTTTGTTATCGTTAAGTTGAAAGTTTAATCATTAGAAGTTTTTACAATGGATGCCATGGAAGTCGATAAATCGGTATGTAAACCGTCAAAGGCGTCAACATCAAGCAAAGAAGTAGAACAGTCCAGTACGAAGAGGCACTGTAATCTTCCCTGGTAAATATTGGTATTTTCTTTGTTTTCATTCTGACTAGTTCATTGATTTGCTACAGGATTGAAAAATACAGACCCCAAACATTTCAAGAAATTGTGGGTAATGAAGACACTCTCACAAGGTTGTCCGTTTTTTCTAAACAAGGGAATGTACCAAATGTCATTATAGCAGTAGGTATTAATAATTATTAAAACTCCAACACATAAAAATAACGTTTTCTATTCTTTTTTAGGGTCATCCGGGTGTGGGAAAAACGACCACAATTCTTTGCCCTGCAAAAATTCTCTTGGGACCTTCTTTTAAAGATGCAGTGCTAGAGCTCAATGCATCCAACGATAGGGGCATTGACATTTTCAGAAATGAGGTAAAGATGTTTGCTCAGCAAAAAGTTACTTTACCTTCTGGGAGGCACAAAATCATTATTTTGGATGGAGTGGACAGGTAGGACACATATTTCTTGTGGGCAATTTTCTTATGTGAAATGTTTAAATAAGTTATCATGTTTTGTTCAGTTCAATGCGTTATAAATGTAACTTTAGACAAATCATGTTGGATTAGATAGTTTTGATCTAACCTATCCTGGCTTATCTAACCCAACTTCGATTTATTTTTCGTTTTTGTTTTTCATTTTTCGACTTCAAATTGGCCCGGATAGCCTCTCGGCCGTTGATTCAGTCAATTCGGGTTGGATTAGATAGTTCTGATCTAACCTAACCTGTTTTATCTAACCTAACTTCGTTTTCTTATTTGTCTTCGTTTTTCATTTTCCAACTTCGATTAGGCTCAGATAGGCCTCCGGCAAGTTGATTTAGAGAAATCATGTTGGATTAGATAGTTTTGATCTAACCTAACCTGGCTTATCTAACCTAACTTCGATTTCATATTCGTTTTTGATTTTCATTTTCCTACTTCAATTTGACTCAGATAGGCCTCCAGCAAGTTGATTCAGAGAAATCATGTTGGATTAGATAGTTTTGATCTAACCTATCCTGGCTTATCTAACCCAACTTCGATTTATTGTTCGTTTTTGTTTTTCATTTTTCGACTTCAAATTGGCCGGGATAGCTTCCCGCCAGTTGACTCAGTCAATTCGGGTTGGATTAGATAGTTCTGATCTAACCTAACTTCGATTTCTTATTCGTCTGTGTTTTTCATTTTCCTACTTCAATTTGGCTCATATACGTCCCCGGCAAGTTGATTTAGACAAATCATGTTAGATTAGATAGTTTTGATCTAACCTATCCTGGCCTATCTAACCCAACTTCGATTTATTTTTCGTTTTTGTTTTTCATTTTTCGACTTCACATTGGCCCGAATAGCCTCTAGGCCAGTTGATTCAGTCAATTCGGGTTGGATTAGATAGTTCTCATCTAACCTAACCTGGCTTATCTAACCCAACCTCGATTTATTATTGTCCGTTTTTGTTTTTCATTTTCCGACTTTGTTTTGGCTCAGGTAGACCTCCGGCAAGTTGATTCAGAGAAATCATGTTGGATTAGATAGTTTTAATCTAACCTATCCTGGCTTATCTAACCCAACTTCGATTTATTGTTCTTTTTTGTTTTTCATTTTCCGACTTTGATTTGGCTCAGATAGGCCTCCGGCAAGTGGATTCAGAGAAATCATGTTGGATTAGATAGTTTTGATCTAACCTATCCTGGCTTATCTAACCCAACTTCGATTTATTGTTCTTTTTTGTTTTTCATTTTCCGACTTTGATTTGGCTCAGATAGGCCTCCGGCAAGTGGATTCAGAGAAATCATGTTGGATTAGATAGTTTTGATCTAACCTATCCTGGCTTATCTAACCCAACTTCGATTTATTGTTCGTTTTTGTTTTTCATTTTCCGACTTCAAAATTGGCCTGGATAGCCTCTCGGACAGTTGATTCAGTCAATTCAGGTTGGATTAGATAGTTCTGATCTAACCTAACCTGGCTCACCTAACCTAACTTTTATTTCTTATTCGTCTTTGTTTTTCATTTTCCTACTTCAATTTGGCTCATATACGCACCCGGCAAGTTTATTCAGACAAATCGTTTTGGATAAGATAGTCTTGATCCAACCCAACCTTGCTTATCTAAAATAACTTCAATTTCTTATTCGTCTTTGTTTTTCATGTTTCATGATATACTCGACTTCCTTTGTCCGTCAATTTTTTTCGTTCAAATTCTCAGTTTATATTAATTCCGTCATCCTGAATCGATTGGCGTTCGCAGAATTCGTCTAACTCTAACCGTTCTCGAGTTGGTCAGCTCTCAATCAGTTTTCAAATGGTTTTTACAAGCTTTGTTCGTTTTCGTTTTTCATTTTTCGACTTCAAATTGGCCCTGATAGCCTCTCGGCCAGTTGATACAGTCAATTCGGGTTGGATTAGATAGTTCTGATCTAACCTAACCTGGCTTATCTAACCCAACTTTGATTTATTTTTCGGTTTTGTTTTTCATTTTTCGACTTCAAATTGGCCCGGATAGCCACTCGGCCAGTTGATTCAGTCAATTCGGGTTGGATTAGATAGTTCTGATCTAACCTATCCTGTTTTATCTAACCTAACTTCGATTTCTTATTTGTCTTCGTTTTTCATTTCCCGACTTCGATTAGGCTCAGATAGGCCTCCGGCAAGTTGATTTCGAGAAATCATGTTGGATTAGATAGTTTTGATCTAACCTAACCTGGCTTATCTAACCCAACTTCGATTCCTTATTTGTCTCCGTTTTTTATTTTCCGACTTCAATTTAGCTCAGATAGGCCTCCGGCAAGTTGGTTCAGAGAAATCATGTTGGATTAGATAGTTTTGATCTAACCTATCCTGGCTTATCTAACCCAACTTCGATTTATTGTTAGTTTTTGTTTTTCATTTTTCGACTTCAAATTGGCCCGGATAGCTTCCCGGCCAGTTGATTCAGTCAATTCAGGTTGGATTAGACAGTTCTGATCTAACCTAACCTGGCTCACCTAACCTAACTTCGATTTATTTTTCGTCTTTGTTTTTCATTTTCCGACTTAAATTTGGCTCATATACGCACCCGGCAAATTAATTCAGACAAATCGTTTTGGATAAGATAGTCTTGATCTAACCCAACCTTGCTTATCTAACCTAACTTCGATTTCTTATTGGTCTTTGTTTTTCATGTTTCATGACATACTCGACTTTTTTGTCCATCAATTTTTTTCGTTCAAATTCTCAGTATATACTAATTCGGTCATTCTGAAACGATTGGCGTTCGCAGAATTCGAGTAACCCTCGTTCTCGAGTTGGTCAGCTCTGAATCAGTTTTCAAATGTTTTTTTGAATTATATATCATGACATACTCGACTTTTTTGTCCGTCAATTTTTTCCGGCGTTCGCAGGATTCGAGTAACCCTCGTTCTCGAGTTGTTCAGCTCTGAATCAGGTTTCAAATGTTTTTATTGGATTATATATCATGACATACTCGACTTTTTTGTCCGTCAATTTTTTCCGTTCAAATTCTCAGTATATACTAATTCGGTCATTCTGAAACGATTGGCGTTCGCAGAATTCGTGTAACTCTACGGGTGTGAAAGCAGCGACGGTATTCCCAGCGACGGTTTTTTTATTTTATTTTTTTCTCATAATTTTTTTTTTGCGTCTAAATATTATTCTGCACCTGCTGAATATGCCCTACAAGGTGGAATAATTTGTGACCCAAAAACTACCCCTCAACAACCCTTTGAAAAAGGAAAATATTGAAACAGTTCATATACCCGTTGCTCGGGGTTTTTTGACGGAAATGCATTATTCTGCAGCTGCCGAATACGCTTTATAGGTTGAAATAATTTGTGACCCTAAAACTACCCCTCTACAACCCTTTGAAAAAGAAAAATCTTGAAACAGTTCAAATACCGTTGTTCGGGGTTTTTTGACGGAAATGCATTATTCTACAGCTTCTGGATACTCTCTATAGGTCGAAATAGTTTGTGACCCAAAAACTACCCCTCAACAACCCTCTGAAAAAGAAAAATCTTGAAACAGTTCAAATACCCGTTGCTCGGATTTTTTTTCGAAATTGCATTATTCTACAACTGCTGAATATGCTCTATAGGGTGAAATAATTTGTGACCGTATTCAGCAGGTGTAGAATAATGCATTTTTGAAAAAAAACTCCGAGCAACGGGTATTTGAACTGTTCCAAGATTTTTCTTTTCCAAAGGGTTGTTGAGGGGTAGTTTTAGGGTCACAAATTATTTCAACCTATAAAGCGTATTCAGCAGCTGCAGAATAATGCATTTCCGTCAAAAAACCTCGAGCAACGGTTATTTGAACAGTTTCAAGATTTTTCTTCTTCAGAGGGTTGTTGAGGGGTAGTTTTTGGGTCACAAACTATTTCAACCTATACAGCGTATCCAGCAGCTGCAGAATAATGCATTGCCGTCAAAAAACCCCGAGCAACGGTTATTTGAACAGTTTCAAGATTTTTCTTCTTCAGAGGGTTGTTGAGGGATAGTTTTTGGGTCACAAATTATTTCACCCTATAGAGCGTATTCAGCAGCTGTAGAATAATGCATTTCCGTCAAAAAACCCCGAGCAACGGGTATTTGAACTGTTTCAAGATTTTCCTTTTTCAACGGCTTGTTGAGGGGTAGTTTTAGGGTCACAAATTATTTCAACCTATAAAGCGTATTCAGCAGCTGCAGAATAATGTATTTCCGTCAAAAAACCCCTAGCAACGGTTACTTCAACTCTTTCAAAATTTTTCTTCTTCAGACGGTTGTTGAGGGGTAGTTTTTGGGTCACAAATTATTTCACTCTATAGAGCGTATTCAGCAGCTGTAGAATAATGCATTTTCGAAAAAAAAACTCCGAGCAACGGGTATTTGAACTGTTCCAAGATTTTCCTTTTTCAAAGGGTTGTTGAGGGGTAGTTTTTGGGTCACAAACTATTTCAACCTATAGAGCGTATCCAGCAGCTGCAGAATAATGCATTCCCGTCAAAAAACTCCGAGCAACGGTTATTTGAACAGTTTCAAGATTTTTCTTCTTCAGAGGGTTGTTGAGGGGTAGTTTTTGGGTCACAAACTATTTCAACCTGTAGAGCGTATCCAGCACAGCTGCAGAATAATGCATTATCGAAAAAAAAAACTCCGAGCAACGGGTATTTGAACTGTTCCAAGATTTTCCTTTTTCAAAGGGTTGTTGAGGGGTAGTTATTGGGTCACAAACTATTTCAACCTATAGAGCGTATCCAGCAGCTGCAGAATAATTCATTTCCGTCCAAAAACCCCGAGCAACGGTTATTTCAACTCTTTCAAAATTTTTCGTTTTCCGAGGGTTGTTGAGGGGTAGTTTTTGGGTCACAAATTATTCCACCTTGTAGGGACTATTCAGCAGGTGCAGAATAATTATAAAAAAAAATAAAATAAAAAAACCGTCGCTGGGAATACCGTCGCTGCTTTCACAGCCTTACCTTGCTTATCTAACCTAACTTCGATTTTTTATTCGTCTGTGTTTTTCATTTTCCTACTTCAATTTGGCTCATATAGGCCTCCGGCAATTTGATTCAGAGAAATCATGTTGGATTAGATAGTTTTGATCCAACCTATCCTGGCTTATCTAACCCAACTTCGATTTATTGTTCGTTTTTGTTTTTCAGTTTTCGACTTCAAACTGGCCTGGATAGCCTCTCGGACAGTTGATTCAGTCAATTCGGGTTGGATTAGATAGTTCTGATCTAACCTAACCTGGCTCATCTAACCTAACTAACTTCGATTTCTTATTCGTCTTTGTTTTTCATGTTTCATGATATACTCGACTTTTTTGTCCGTCAATTTTTTTCGTTCAAATTCTCAGTATGTACTAAATCGATCATTCTGAAACGATTGACTTTCGCAGAATTCGTGTAACTAATCGTTCTCGAGTTGGTCAGCTCTCAATCAGTTTTCGAATGGTTTTTACAAGCTTTGTTAGTGTTCGTTTTTCATTTTTCATTTTTCGACTTCAAATTGGCCCGGATAACCTCTCGGCCAGTTGATTCAGTCAATTCGGGTTGGATTAGATAGTTCTGATGTAACCTAACCTTGCTTATCTAACCTAACTTCGATTTCTTATTTGTCTTAGTTTTTCATTTTCCGACTTCGATTAGGCTAAGATAGGCCTCCGGCAAGTTGATTTCGAGAAATCATGTTGGATTAGATAGCTTTGATCTAACCTATCCTGGCTTATCAAACCCAACTTCGATTTATTGTTAGTTTTTGTTTTTCATTTTTCGACTTCAAATTGGTCCGGATAGCTTATTTCCGGCCAGTTGACTCAGTCAATTCGGGTTGGATTAGATAGTTCTGATCCAACCTAACCTTGCACCTAACTTCGATTTCTTATTTGTCTTAGTTTTTCATTTTCCGACTTCGATTAGGCTAAGATAGGCCTCCGGCAAGTTGATTTTGACAAATCATGTTGGATTAGATAGTTTTGATCTAACCTATCCTGGCTTATCTAACCCAACTTCGATAAATTTTTCGTTTTTGTTTTTCATTTTTCGACTTCAAATTGGCCCGGATAGCGTCTCGGCCAGTTGATTCAGTCAATTCGGGTTGGATTAGATAGTTCTGATCTAACCTAACCTGTTTTATCTAACCTAACTTCGATTTCTTATTTGTCTTCGTTTTTCATTTTCCGACTTCGATTAGTTTCAGATAGGCCTCCGGCAAGTTGATTTCGAAAAATCATGTTGGATTAGATAGTTTTGATCTAACCTAACCTGGCTTATCTAACCTAACTTCGATTTTATATTCGTTTTTGATTTTCATTTTCCTACTTCAATTTGGCTCAGATAGGCCTACGGCAAGTTGATTCAGAGAAATAATGTTGGATTAGATAGTTTTGATCTAACCCAACCTGGCTCATCTAACCCAACTTCGATTTATTGTTCGTTTTTGTTTTTCATTTTTCGACTTCACATTGGCCCGAATAGCCTCTCGGCCAGTTGATTCAGTCAATTCGGGTTGGATTAGATAGTTCTCATCTAACCTAACCTGGCTTATCTAAACCAACTTCGATTTATTATTCGTTTTTGTTTTTCGACTTCAAATCGGCCCGGATAGCCTCTCGGTCAATTCGGGTTGGATTAGATAGTTCTGATCTAACCTAACCTTGCTTATCTAACATAGTTTATCTATCTTCATCGATCGTTCTCGCAAATAAAGTGTCATTATCTTACAGGGTGAGACGACATATATCGAAAGAGTTGTGCTGCCGTCGATCTACAACCTTCCAGACAGGAGCGACATGAAAATATACAGCGCCAATCTCAAACTTGCTACAAGCCTTTTCAATATGGGAGGACAAATTTTCATTTTTCGCCAAGATTGGCAGAAGTTTGCAACCAACGTGGACCGACAAATAGGTATTTTTTCTTCACAACAATATTCGGTAATTAATTTTAGTTTTTATACTGCCAATCATGGTGTATTGAGAGAACCGAAATATTGCGTGCGGCATATTATTAACGGATTATTAGATTTTGAATTAGCAAATTTTGTAACGAACATTCAAATCCATTACGGATCAAGAATTAGATGTATTGACACTGATGGAGGCGAAGGAGGTAGCGGTGGGGGTAGCATGCCAATCAAGGAAATATAAAACAATTTTTTTCCACACCAAATTCCATGTTTTTTTATCCTTATCAACTAAATTCGCATTGTTACATGTCATCGAGCAAGCATTTCACAATAGATGACTTGGCAATATCTTGCACCACCACTTATTATCCTGCATATTTTATTTATTGCATAAAAATCCGTTCTACCTGTTGCCAATTTTTTTTCATTATCAAGACATTTCAAAAAAAGTAAAATATTTTGACGAACGTTACGACACTCGTACCTTCACTTGAATTTTTTGGAACAATATTTGGATTTGCTGGAATCAGATCCTTGCGTTAGAATCGAATACGTTCTAAATTTCAATGATATGCAAGATTTCGAAGACGGAATCTCTAGTATCTTCGACAATGAAGATCTAGACGGATTTTTCGTAAAATTTCTAGATAAAATTCCGCCGAAGACTTGGCAGAATTTTTTACAAACTCCGGTGAAAGAACTCAATAAATACCATGCCCGGCTTAGCGGAAACCGGCATTCAAAGGCTCATTTTCAAATTATGTCTGGATTAATTCATGACCTTTCATAGACGAGTGGAAATTAAATTTTTTCATACTGGGTAATTCGAAAGATACATTACCAAGATTTCAAAAAATTACTGCTGAACAACACGATACTGCATGGCCATGTAATAACGTTTGTAAAAACAGTGCCACCTTACGAAAATTCAGCAAGCACCATCGGATTCGTCCGCCAGCCGCTATTAATTTCCAGCTGCTGGTTTTTTTTTTAATTCTCTCAAAGGTCACCAGTCGTCGTCATCGTCATCACCGTCAAAAACAACAAAAGAAACTCGATCGTCATTATTGCCACCAACTACTTCTAATCCGAGAAGAACTAAATTTAGTTATTTGATGGATGAAGCTCTCGTTAAATTCGTTTCTAATAGGACAATTCATCTAACAGATGAAAAAGTGCACAAAGATGTCATCAGCATGATTCCAATTCTAGCTAAATGCAAACCAATGCAGACTGGTTTAAGAAGGCGTTTGGTGACTCTTACCAAAAGCAATCAACTACGCAAATACGTTGATTCTTCCATAGTAGTTAAAATTGAAGAAAAACAAAAAATTATCGTGAAAATCTGAAACTGAACACGTTATATTGCATATTACATTTTTATTGCCAGTTGAAATGTTTCATTTTTATAAGCTTTTATTTAACTTGCCCTGTATGTATGTATATATGTATGTTTGGGTCAAATCTTGCAATTAACTTGAATTTTATCATTTTGGCATGATTCCTGTGACAATGCATCATGATATTTTTGATCGAGAAAAATTTAAAATGGCGGCCAAAATAACGACCGAGTTTTGTGACTATGGTCCGATTCGATGTGGGGGTGTTCGGGATCGGAGATTATGCAATTTTTATCAAAATTCATGAATTCATTAATTTACACATGATGTATGAATGGCAATTTCCTCTCAATTCATGTGATCGTTATCTGAATCAACAATCTTTTTTCAGAACGATATCGAGGGTCCAGTTACTTATTCGCCTGACAGCCTCCTTGATATTGAGGAATCCCGGCATATACAGTAGTTATTGCAAAGGTAAGGGTAGTGAGAGGAATTAGTTATGTTACATTCATTTTGTGTCGTTTTGCAGATACTTCAAGTCCTACGAGTCGCACCTAGCTAATGTGGCCCTCAGCAACAGAGTCTTCTAGAACGATAGCACAAGTGTTGTATGATATGAACGATGGCTCTCCACCTACAGGTGACCTATGCGCAAAAGCGTGCAATTCGTTTGGACCCAGAACGAGATGAGAATATATAAAAAAAAGAAACGGGAACAGTGTGTAAATTATTCAATTGACTGTGTGAAAATTGTTAGTCTAGTTGATTTGATTGAGCCTAATTGTTATTTTTATATAATTTAGTGTATCTGAATAGTGTCGAGTCGCCGCCGTTTTCTTGAAACAGTAGTTGTATCAGTGCAATTTTTGTTGGCTATAACTTAGCCATCTGTAAATAATTTCGACTTGTATCGTGGACGAACCTATTGTAGTCCGTGGTGCATGTGATATAGAGAGCACATCATTTTATTTATCGTTTACCTGAAGATGTATGGATGCTTTTATTTCTTCAGCGCAGCGAGGTACCGAATCTCTAGTTGATTGATGTTTTGTGTGTATGTAAAAATAAGTACCCGTCCACTAAGTTTTTCATGTGCTGATCTTTTCATACTTACCGGTAAAATCTGTAAAATATTTACATTAATTATATGGAGAAAATAAACTGCATTTAATGTGTGTCTGTGTTTCATTCCATAACTGTTTGCGACGTTTGCGTAGTGAGCTCTGGAGACGAACAACAGTGTAAAATCATTGACCACAGTGTAGAAATCAGAATTATAAAGTTTTGATAGATTCCAAATGTCATAAACGTTTCAGTTTCGTGCGTTCTCACACCACGAATTTTCACGCACCTGCATATCTCATCTAATCCAACATAATTTTTCTAAATCAAGTGGCCGGAAGCCTATCTGAGCCTAATTGAAGACGGAAAATGAAAAACGAAGACAAATAAGAAATCGAAGTTGGATAGATAAGCCAGGTTAGGTTAGATCAAAACTATCTAATCCAACCCGAATTGACTGAATCAACTGGCCGAGTCTTTCCGGGTCAATTTGAAGTCGAAACAAAACGAACAATAAATCGAAGTTGGGTTAGATAGTCAGGATAGGTTAGATCTAAACTTCTAATCCAACATGATTTCTCTAAATCAACTCGCCGGAGGCCTATCTGAGCCAAATCGAAGTCGGAAAATGAAAAACGAAGACAAATAAGAAATCGAAGTTGGGTTAGATGAGCGTGGTTAGGTTAGATCAAAACTATCTTCCAACCCAAATTGACTGAGTCAACTGGCCGAAGCCTTCCTAGCCAATTTGAAGTTGAAAAATGAAAAAAAAAAGAAAAAAAAAATCGAAGTTGGGTTAGATAGCCAGGTTAGATTACCCAAAAAACTACTAACATACCTCTTTTAATGTTTATTCTTACGTTTTAGACGACGAGAAACACTCCTAGACAGGTTTCGTCCAAGTTCTATGAGCCGTTTCCGAGATACGGAAAAAGTGAAAAATTCGCTAACCTTGGGTCGAAAATGGTGTCAATCGATAGAACTCGTCGAGAGGAATCCAAAAATGTCCTCAGTTACTCTCTAGGACCAACGGTTCCCGAGATATGACGATTTCAATTTTTCACGAAGTGAAAAATTCGCTAACCTTGGGTCTAAAATGGTGTCAATCGATAGAACTCGTCGAGAGAAATCCAAAAATGTCCTCAGTTACTCTCTGGGACCAACGGTTTCCGAGTTATTACGATTTCAATTTTTTAACTGAGTGAAAAATTCGCTAACCTTGGGTCGAAAATAGTCGTAATCGATAGATCTCGTCGAGAGGAATCCAAAAATGTCCACAGTTACCCTCTAGGACCAACGGTTACCGAGTTATGGAGAAAATCCGGCCCGAACGACCATTTTTTTTTAGAAATCCGGCCCGAAGGACCATTTTTTCCCAGAATTTTCCATATAATTCAATTTTCAATTTTGACAACTCTCTCTCACCAACTCGCTTCATGGATCTTTCTTCAGTTTCGTTTTTCCAACTCGCTAAGTGGAATTTGAAGACCTGTATCCCAACAATTTCCCACCAATTTTGAATTGTGAAAATTCTTAACCGTATTACAACATTGTAGAAAATAACGGTGGGGAAATGAACACACCCTCACATCTCCCTGTATATCAATATGCGAATGTTCATTTCTTCTTCGTTATTTTCTATGATGTTATAGTAATACGTGCACGAGTTTGAACATTTTCAAATTGGTAGGAAATTGCTCAAAATACGAGTCATACTTCAAGGGTGTTCACCCTCACATCTCCCGTATATCAATTTGCGACTATCTAATCCAACCCGAATTGACTGAATCACTAGCCGAGAGGCTATCCGGGACAATTTGAAGTCGAAAAATGACAAACAAAAACGAAAAATAAATCGAAGTTGTGTTAAGCCAGGATAGGTTAGATCAAAACTATCTAATCCAACATTAATTCTCTAAATCAACTTGCCGGGGGCCTATCTGAGCCAAATTGAAGTCCAAAAATGAAAAACGAAGACAAATAAGAAATCGAAGTTAGGTTAGATAAGCCAGGTTAGGTTAGATAAACCAGGATAGGTTAGATCAAAACTATCCAATCCAACATTAATTCTCTAAATCAACTTGCCGGGGGCCTATCTGAGCTGAATTGAAGTCCGAAAATGAAAAACGAAGACAAATAAGAAATCGAAGTTAGGTTAGTTGAGCCAGGTTGGGTTAGATAAGCCAGGATAGGTTAGATCAAAACTATCTAATCCAACATGATTTCTCTAAATCAACTTGCCGGGGGCCTATCTGAGCTAAATTGAAGTCCGAAAATGAAAAACGAAGACAAATAAGAAATCGAAGTTAGGTTGGATAAGCCAGGTTAGGTTAGATAAGCCAGGATAGGTTAGATCAAAACTATCTAATCCAACATGATTTCTCTAAATCAACATGCCGGGGGCCTATCTGAGCTGAATTGAAGTCCGAAAATGAAAAACGAAGACAAATAAGAAATCGAAGTTAGGTTAGTTAAGCCAGGTTGGGTTAGATAAGCCAGGATAGGTTAGATCAAAACTATCTAATCCAACATGATTTCTCTAAATCAACTTGCCGGGGGCCTATCTGAGCTAAATTGAAGTCCGAAAATGAAAAACGAAGACAAATAAGAAATCGAAGTTAGGTTAGATAAGCCAGGTTAGGTTAGATAAGCCAGGATAGGTTAGATCAAAACTATCTAATCCAACATGATTTCTCTAAATCAACATGCCGGGGGCCTATCTGAGCTGAATTGAAGTCCGAAAATGAAAAACGAAGACAAATAAGAAATCGAAGTTAGGTTAGTTGAGCCAGGTTAGATTAGATAAGCCAGGATAGGTTAGATCAAAACTATCTAATCCAACATGATTTCTCTAAATCAACTTGCCGGTGGCCTATCTGTGCCAAATTGAAGTCCAAAAATGAAAAACGAAGACAAATAAGAAATCGAAGTTAGGTTAGATAAGCCAGGTTAGGTTAGATAAACCAGGATAGGTTAGATCAAAACTATCTAATCCAACATTAATTCTCTAAATCAACTTGCCGGGGGCCTATCTGAGCTGAATTGAAGTCCGAAAATGAAAAACGAAGACAAATAAGAAATCGAAGTTAGGTTAGTTGAGCCAGGTTGGGTTAGATAAGCCAGGATAGGTTAGATCAAAACTATCTAATCCAACATGATTTCTCTAAATCAACTTGCCGGGGGCCTATCTGAGCTAAATTGAAGTCCGAAAATGAAAAACGAAGACAAATAAGAAATCGAAGTTAGGTTAGATAGGCCAGGTTGGGTTAGATAAGCCAGGATAGGTTAGATCAAAACTATCTAATCCAACATGATTTCTCTAAATCAACATACCGGGGGCCTATCTGAGATGAATTGAAGTCCGAAAATGAAAAACGAAGACAAATAAGAAATCGAAGTTAGGTTAGATAGGCCAGGTTGGGTTAGATAAGCCAGGATAGGTTAGATCAAAACTATCTAATCCAACATGATTTCTCTAAATCAACTTGCCGGGGGCCTAGGCTTACCAGATTGCGAAAACGAACGCTAGCTCAACCAGAACAGATTGCAGAGCTTGAAAGGGAGTACAAGGAAGCGAGAAGGAGGCTTAGGAAGGACATAGACAGGGCACAGAAGGAAAAATGGAGGCAGTTGTGCGACGAACTGGAGGAAGACCCATGGGGGCAAGGTTATCGCATAGCCGTGAGGAGCCTGAAGGGTTTCACGGCTCCGTATGAGCTAGACCAAACCCGGAAGGAAAACATCTTGAGGGAACTCTTCCCTGAGACCGAGGAAGTGAATATTGAGTACCTTGGGCCTGGGGAGCAACCACCACCTCCTCCTTTCACCATGGAAGAGTTAAAAGCGGCTTCGGACAAGCTGAAGAATAAGAGATCACCAGGACCTGATGGAATACTACCGGAAACTGCAAAGTGGGCCATAGAGGCCATGCCAGATATAACTCTTAAGGTGCTAAATGACCTTCTCAGAAATGGTGTCTTCCCAGACATTTGGAAAACGGGCAGAGCGGTATTGATCCCAAAAGGAGACCTCCGTATTGAGACAAAATACAGACCAATCTGTCTCCTCGACTCTATGGGGAAGATATACGAGTACCTGCTGAAGGCCAGGCTGGAAGCGGAGCTTGAAGATAAAGCAGGAATTGCCAATACCCAATTTGGTTTTAGACCCGGAAGATCGACTGTGGGAGCAATTAAGTACGTTCTCGACAGTGTGAACAGGGATCGGAAGACATGGGGAGCCGTCGTTATGATAGATATTAAAAACGCGTTCAATACGGCCAAATGGCATCTCATAAGGAGGGAATTGGGAAGGCTTCAAATTACCCCCTATCTACGAAGGGCAATTGAAAGTTACCTGTCTCGGCGAACCCTTAGCTGCGGAAGATCCAAGATCAATCTGACCCAAGGAGTACCGCAGGGATCGGTACTTGGCCCCACACTGTGGAACATCCTTTACAATGGAATCCTCACGCTAGACCTACCAGGGAACGCGTCAACGGCGGCGTATGCGGACGACCTCGCTTTAGTGGTCACGGCTAATAAAAGTGAGGAACTTATAAGCACAACGAACCGGAGTCTGGCTAAGATCAGCAGATGGACGGAGGAACACGGCCTGAACATAGCACCTCAAAAGACGGAGGCAATTATATTAAGGGGCCCTAGAAAGAGAGAAGCCATACACTTCAGGATTGGGGATACGGAGATATGGCCCAAGAAATTTGTCAAGTACCTGGGAGTCTGGCTTGATGACAAGCAGATCTTCAACGAGCAGGTGAGGAAGACATGCGAAAAGGCTAACAGGCAGGTAAATGCCCTCACGAGGGTTCTTCCGAACATAAGGGGACCGGGATTTTTTAAAAGAAGAGTTTTATATGGAGTAGTTCAGTCTGTTCTACTGTATGCGGCGCCAGTGTGGGGACAAGTTACCAGGGTAGGGACATACAGAGGGATGCTGGTTGCAACGCAGCGAAAAATGCTGTTAAGGGTAGCCATGGCTTATAGAACCGTGTCGTCGGATGCGTTATGTGTCATAACGGCGACTCCACCAATAGACCTGATGATAGAGGAGAGAAAGCGCCTGGATAACAAGGCCAATCCTACCCAAAGGGAGAGAAATGAAGAGAGGGAAAGGACTATGGAGCGATGGCAAGCTCTATGGGATGAGAATACATCCAAGGCGCAGTGGACTAAGAGGCTCGTACCAGATTTGGGAGCATGGGCGAGATGCACTTTTAAGAGCACAAATTATTACGTGACTCAAGCCCTTAGTGGACATGGATCTTTCCGTAAGTATACCAGAAAGATAGGAAAGAGTGAAGACGATCTTTGTGTATACTGTGGGGATAGAGAGGATGACCCAAACCACACCATTTTTGAGTGCGACAGGTGGGCAGAGGGGAGACGCAGAACTGAAGACATACTAGAGAGGGCAATTACCCCAGATAACCTTATTGGTCTAATGATGGAAGACACAAGAAAA